>JAFIRS010001324.1:0-386020 GCA_018342105.1 Gonioctena quinquepunctata | reverse complement strand
TTACCAAATGGTACCTAAAAAATGCAATAGCGTAGAACTGATTTCCAATGAAACAAAATCAGTTTCCAATATTCGGAACAGATGTTACGTTAGCCACAATATGTACTATGAATGCTTTGTCAAAATGGCCGAAATATCTATATTTAACCTTCAAAAATTACCATGCGGTATATCCAAGAATTCTAATATTACAAGCATAAGGAAAAAGAAGAAAATGCTAATCAGCTACAACATTAATTGAAAGATAAAGAGAATAATATTACTCAACTAAACTCCAGCAGTGAAACTTATTTAATTTATAGATCTTACCAAAATCAATTCTCTCAGTCGACCTGCCTATCTCGACGTTCCAATCAAGAAAGCGATCGATTATTCCTTCGGTTCGAACAAATCACCAATTCTACCTGGGTTTTTTCACAAACTGTTCTTGGTTTTTCTCTATTGAAAAACACTTGGAAAAAAACACAGCTTGACGACATGAATACAACTGTCACGATACCATTTTCACGCGACGACAACAAAGGCGCTGTCCCATAGTTCACGATCGGCCGTGACTAATGACCCGTTCCACCGTAAGATAACCGGAATAGTTATGAGAAATTGGTTATGTGTAAGGACGTAACGAAAAATTCGTTACAAATTACACCAAAACCATCAACCTATAGACCATATTAGTGAGGTTAAAATCACTATCTTGGCGGGAGATCCATATTAAATTTTTTCAACACAGGAGTCTTATGGAGGTTCAACTTTGAGATGGAACCACACTATCTAAAAGTGAATGTTAGTATAGAGACATCAAATATTGGTTGCCTTCATCATTAGTGCATATTTTCATGTCCATTCTACATCAAAATCTACTTCTATATATCCTTAAATTAAAATTGAAACCAGTGTTGTTCCAAAGATTTCAGTATGTCATAGATGATTTCTGCTGTGCGTGTCAATCATTAATCATTATATGTCCGATTAAGGTTATGATATTATTTGTGTCTGATCTGTTTACCAATAAATAATGGCTTTGAGTATTATCAAGCTATCTGTTATAAATTAATACTTTCAGGGTGATTTGAAATGCATTCAACGGGATGAAAAAAGTCTTTCATCTGGACATTTAGAAATGTGTAATTTGGATCCTGGATTACGAATAATAGGTCCATTTTCTTTCAAACCATCTTTGAAGTGATAACTACACACACGACTATTTTTATTAGTTTTTTTTGTCAGTTCGGCTGAAAATTCAGATTCAAAACAGTAATATTCATAATTTATCTCCTGAATTTATGTTACATACCAATCATACCATGCCAAGTATTTTATCCACATTTTAAAATATTTTTCTTTTGTTGGCATTAAATGAAAATTGCAATCACTTGGGTGTCTGTGATTGCAGCCAGGCGCAAAATAATGCAGTATTTCAAGTTTTTTTCTCCACCATCACAGCACACTGCATCATTATGTATATCAGAGTCCTGAGATCTCATGTATGTTGAATTTCCCCCCAAACTCTGCCTCCTCCAATCAATAACGAAATGAAGCTAAGAATGTGCCCACCAATTTTATAATCATCAATTATTTTGAAAATATGCGATTTAATGGTAACATTTTTATTATAGCTTGTTGAGAAAGGTTCATTGGACCTATTTAAACAGAAATAAATCTTAAGAAATTTGCCAAAGCTTCTTAAAACAGGCGAGAGTAATTTTTAGACCCCTAAGAAATGCATGAGGAATTCAGTGCCCGGATCCACGCATGGATCGTTATTCAAAATTCCCGCCTAACCTCACTAATGTTATTTATACCTGCATCATACCATTGTATAATCTGTATCCATAATTTTGTACCTATAACCTATTATTTATTTGTACTTGTATCTCTCAACTGAAACTTCTATACTGTCTTGTAATTGGGATTTATCCTGTTCAGACAATAAACGTATTTTTTTTTATAATGTTAACAACATTTCTGTTTTAGGCGGCTGTCCTTAGCAACCTTCCATGATGCGAAACACAGTGTTGTAGCAATGAATATAGATGAAACTGGAAAGCGCCTTGTGACTGTAGGGCAAGATCGATTGATAAAAGTTTGGGATATAACGGCCTTGCTTTGAATCTAACCTCTGGAGATAAACCTAACAGGAATATTAGAATGTGATTGATCAAAGTGGATTGAGATAATGATGTGCTATCATTTGTTAATATTATATATTTATATTATTGTATAGGTTTTGTTAAAATTATGTATGTATATTGTAATATTCCAGCATTCAACATTGATTTATTTCATTTATATAAATTGATTAAAGTTACTTATTATTCTATATCTTTTGTCATTACTTTCAATACTGATAATTTAATGTTGCTCTAGTGAAAATGAAAAATGTGTCAAAAAAATGTGCTGGCTTTGTTTAGTCCAGGTCAGGATTTAATTGTAAAGGGTATTGTTACGAAACTGGGGTTCAAAAATAGTCCGATAAATTCAATACGTTTTATTACACTTTGAAACACAACTCAATAGTATATTCGCCTGTCGTATATGACCCGGTATATATAAGACCGCCGAAATTTCTAGAACAGTGGCGATTGGGAATGTTCCATAATGTCATCGCTAACGGTCGGTTTTCTTCTCGAGTCTTCGAATGGCCGTTATAGAAAGATCTGGAAGATGACATCACTCTCAACGGTCGTTTCTCGTTTTCCAATGGCAGTTATAGAACATGTGGAGCATGATGTCATCAATATCCAGCACAGTGGCATACCCAGGGTATTTTCATGATGTCTGTAACACATAATTAATGACATCAGAGGAAAATCAAAGAAAACAAAGGTTGATATCCCACTAAATCCCAACAAAATCAACGAATTCTATTGCACCATTGCTCAAAAGCTAAGCAACACAATTCGTGTGCCCTATGATCCTTTAATCAATCTGGAAAATATTAATATTAATGACAACCTTATTTTCAACAGATATTCATGAATTGATTGAAACCCTGAACGACATCAGAAATAAAAATGCCGCTGGGTATGACGAGATTTCGGTCAAAATACTTTTGAATCTACCAGTCAATGCATTGGAAACATTAGTTAATCTCATTAACGCTTCCTTCGAGACTGGCCCATTCCCTCTTTCCTTTAAGACTTCAATTGTTATTCCCCTACATGAAGGTGGTGATTTGGATAATCCCTCCAATCTGCGACCCACTTCTCTTATTCCAACCTTGGCGAACATTATTGAAAAATTAGTGAAGAAACGATTGAATGATTTCTTAAATTTGCATGATATCATGAGCAACAACCAATTTGGGTTCCAGACGGAAAAAGATACAAGTGATGCAATATTCTCTTTCCTTTATAAAACGTATTCAGAAATAAATGCTGGTGAAGTAGCCGCCGCAATTTTCTGTGACCTTTCGATTGCGTTAATCATGAAATATTTCTCAAAAAACTTTACCTGTATGGCTGCAGAGACGTACAATTGGTTTAAATCGTACCTCTCAGGGCGAAGTCAAATGGTAAGAACATCGGAACTCTCAGAAAGCAGGGCAATTACATCTGGAGTGCCACAGGGTTCTGTGTTAGGTCCAATTCTGTTTTTGTTATATATTAATGACTTGACTATGATAGATATATCTGGCAGCTTTACTCTCTTCGCGGATGATACAACAATATTGTGGAAGGAAAAGAACCCCGCAGAGCTACATAAAAAGATATCTGATTTAGAAAAGGTGAAAAATTGGTGTGATGCTAATTTATTAAATATCTCCAAAACAAATATAATAACATTTAAATGTCTGCTAAATGAACTCTCAATAGACAATGATATCTTGGAAAACAAACTGAACACAAAATTTCTTGGTGTAGTTATTGATAATAGGCTTAAATTTGACGAACACGTCAGATAACTTAAGAGTAAAATTGCCTCCAGATGTTAAGCAGTGAGGGTGGTTTCTAATGAGCTGGGTTTTCACACAGCAAAAACGGTTTACTACGCTTTAATTGACTCCCAAATATGATATGGAATACCTTTTTGGGGATCATGCAGTGCAACCCTTCTCACTTCTGTGTTGATATTGCAGAAAAGGGCTGTAAGGTGTCTCTGTAAAGTCAAACCTAGGAAATTTTGCAGAAATTATTTTGCGGCCAATAAGATTTTAACTGTTTATTCTTGAAACTGTATGCTTGGTGTACAAACATAAAACGGAGTTCGACTTTGTTTCTTCTCCTTATGCTACTCGTAATAGCATATGTAATATCAGACTTCCCATACCCAACTCAACATTAATCAAGGATTCCATTTTTTATAATGGTGGAAAGTTATTCAATCACTTACCAGTAGATATAAGGTCTGCAAATCTGACCAACGTTCAATTCAAGAAAGCAGTGAGAAACTTGCTAGCTGATAGACCCTATTATAGCCTACATGAGTATTATAATGAATCATTTTAAAATTACGTGTATTCTATTTTATATTTACTGTATCTGTAATTATTATATTCAAATTTTGTCTAATTTATTAGTTTTTATCTATACACCCTTAGTTATGTTTATATTTATACCTACAAATCTTTGTCTATGGGATGCAAAATCTTCTGACAATAAAGTATATTTTGATTGATTGGAGAACACAAGTACATCCCAGGGACGTCCTTCATTTGTTACAAGGACGTCCCTTGTTGGCACATGGTACATACTAGGGGCGTCCCAGGGACATCTACTTTCCACCGAAAAGGACATCCAAGCAAGGGATGTCCTTCTGGTACGTCCCACGGATGTACCAAATCCCGACAATGGACATCAAAGGGACACCCTAGGGATGTCCCAGGGACATCTCTGGGATATATGAGGTACATCCCCTGGACGTCCCCAAATGTCCTTTTCTTTCATTCATTTAAATTCAAAAACTTCATGGAAAATATGGAAAAAATGAAATACAAAGATTCTCAACACAAAACGAGTTTTATTCAGAAATTAATATATCATATTGTATTAAAATATGATAGAAAAACGTCAAACAAAAACTCTTCCTATATATAAATTAATATGACAAATAAACAAAAAAAGAAAATTGTACACATATTAGGGTGTTGCATTTATTGCTGGCATTGCATTATCTTTTTCTCTGTGTCTTCTCTCCTTGATCCTCCTGAAAAACTTCTGCAAAGCCTCTCCAATCTGTTTTTTATTGCCAATGGCTTCAGAAGATCCTGTAACGAAGATATTATTGCAGGTGGAATTGAATTGACAATGAAAAAAATTACAGATATCATGTTATAGATCTTTTGAGATTTACAATAATAGATAAAAATACTCACCAAGTATTATTGCTGCATGCGATATATTGTGTTTCAAGGCCCATTCAGTTAACTTTTAATTTATGGTATCATTTGAATTTTCAATATTTTTATGGAAGTTCCCAACAGGATAATTTTGAACTAGGCCTTCTCTTGATGTAGGGAAGAACCATCAGACACATTTTCAGAACTTGATTCACATTGATCAACTTGAGGAATATTTCATCTGAACTTGTAGAAGGTAAATATGAATATCATTATTTACAGCCATTAATCGGCTAGTAGAAGGCCCACTACAAGCCTCTCAATATTTTTCATTTTGTCTTCCAAGTTTTCTTGTCCCTTTATAATATTTACTCAGTGAGGATACCTTCCTCCTACGATCCATTATATTAATATGTACCTATAATAGATTAATTAATATACTATAAACATAATATTCAGAATCGAATAACCATATTATTGGAACAATCAAACTTGTGTGAAGTTAGCGCCCAACGCTAGCGCCGAAATTTAGCGTTTACCCCCAATCCCGAGCCTGATTTACACCAAACAAATTCTGAATCTTGGAAAGATTGCAAATGAGGTGACATTAAACTACCAAAGCAAATGTCCTTACTCTTATAGTAAAGCCTTGAAAAAATAAATATATATTTAACCCTTGATATTCAAATCGGCGTTATAGAAGGGAAAATATTTTCCAATTTTATTTATAATCAGGCGGATTGTGACTCTGAGGGGAGAAGACATATTCAACTTAAGATTTTTGAATCTTTGTAATATTGATACCAAATACAAACTAGCAGCAGCAACCTCTGAAAGGAATCTCAATGAGTAGCTCTTGTGACGGATTGAAACTTGTCGAGAATGTTGCCAAAAGGAAGAGATATTCAACGACAGATTTTCAATGCCTCAATATTTTTAGTCTATCAAACCATCGACATCACTGAAAACTACCCCTATTCTCCAAACGTAATATATATTTTTTTCATAAACCAGCTCTTGTGACGGATTGAGACTTGATGAAAAATGTTGCTGGAAGGAGTACGTATTCAACATTGAATTTTCAGTTCATCAAATTATCGGCATCATAGAAAAACTACCCCCTCCACCTAAACGGATATTTTTTTCTCGTAAACCAGCTCTTGTGACGGATTGTGATTCGATGCAAAATGTTGCCAAAAGAAACACGTATCCAACCCTAAATTTTCAGCTCTTAAAAATATCGGCATCATAGAAAAACTACCCCCTTCAACTAAACGGATATTTTTTTCTCGTAAACCAGCTCTTGTGACGGATTGTGATTTGATGCAAAATGTTGTCCAAAAGAAATACGTATCCAACCCTAAATTTTCAGCTCTTAAAAATATCGGCATCATAGAAAAACTACCCCCTTCACCTAAAAACATTTTTTTCTCATAAACTAGATCTTGTGATGGATTGTGATTTGATGCAAAATGATGTCAAAAGAAATACGTATCAACCCTAAATTTTCAGCTCTTAAAAATATCGGCATTATAGAAAACTACCCCTTCACCTAAACAGATATTTTTCTCGTAAACCAGCTCTTGTGACGTATTGTGATTCGATGCAAAATGTTGTCAGGAACACGTATCAACCCTAAATTTTCAGCTCTTAAAATATCGGCATCATAGAAAACTACCCTTCACTAAACGGATATTTTTCTCGTAAACCAGCTTTGTGACGGATTGTGATTTGATGCAAAATGTTGTCAAAGGCATCGTATCAACCTAATTTTCAGCTCTTAAATATCGGCTTCATAGAAAAACTACCCCCTCCACCTAAACGGATATTTTTTTCTCGTAAGCCAGCTCTTGTGACGGATTGTGATTTGATGCAAAATATTGTCAAAAGAAATATGTATCCAACCCTAAATTTCCAGCTCTTAAAAATATCGGCATCACAGAAAAACTACCCCCCTTCACCTAAACAGAATTTTTTTTCTCATGAACCAGATCTTGTGACGGATTGTGATTTGATGCAGAATTTTGTCAAAAGAAATACGTATCAAACCCCAAATTTTCAGCTCTTCTATGATGCTGATATTTTTAAGAGCTGAAAATTTAGGGTTGGATACATGTTCCTTTTGACAACATTTTGCATCGAATCACAATACGTCACAAGAGCTGGTTTACGAGAAAAAAATATCTGTTTAGGTGAAGGGGGTAGTTTTTCTATGATGCCGATATTTTTAAGAGCTGGAAATTTAGGGTTGGATACATATTTCTTTGACAATATTTTGCATCAAATCACAATCCGATCACAAGATCTAGTTTATGAGAAAAAAATCTGTTTAGTGAAGGGGTAGTTTTCTATGAAGCCGATATTTTAAGAGCTGAAAATTTAGGGTTGATACTGTTCTTTGACAACATTTTGCATCAAATCACAATACGTCACAAGAGCTGGTTTCGAGAAAAAATATCTGTGTAGTGAAGGTAGTTTCTATGATCCGATATTTTAAGAGCTGAAATTTAGGTTGATACGTATTTCTTTGACAACATTTTGCATCGAATCACAATCCGTCACAAGATCTAGTTTATGAGAAAAAAAATCTTTTAGGTGAAGGTAGTTTTCTATGATCCGATATTTAAGAGCTGAAAATTTAGGGTTGGATACGTATTCTTTTTGACAACATTTTGCATCAAATCACAATACGTCAGAAGAGCTGGTTTACGAGAAAAAAATATCCGTTTAGGTGAAGGGGGTAGTTTTTCTATGATGCCGATATTTTTAATAGCTGAAAATTGAGGGTTGGATACGTATTCTTCTTGACAACATTTTGCATCAAATCACAATCCGTCACAAGATCTAGTTTATGAGAAAAAAAAATCTTTTTAGGTGAAGGGGGTAGTTTTTCTATGATGCCGATATTTTTAAGAGCTGAAAATTTAGGGTTGGATACGTATTTCTTTTGACAACATTTTACATCAAATCACAATCCGTCACAAGAGCTGGTTTACGAGAAAAAAATATCTGTTTAGGTGAAGGGGGTAGTTTTTCTATGATGCCGATATTTTTAAGAGCTGAAAATTTAGGGTTGGATACGTGTTTCTTTTGACAACATTTTGCATCGAATCACAATCCGTCACAAGAGCTGGTTTACGAGAAAAAAATATCCGTTTAGGTGGAGGGGGTAGTTTTTCTATGATGCCGATGATTTGATGAACTGAAAATTCAATGTTGAATACGTACTCCTTCCAGCAACATTTTTCATCAAGTCTCAATCCGTCACAAGAGCTGGTTTATGAAAAAAATATATATTACGTTTGGAGAATGGGGGTAGTTTTCAGTGATGTCGATGGTTTGATAGACTAAAAATATTGAGGCATTGAAAATCTGTCGTTGAATATCTCTTCCTTTTGGCAACATTCTCCACAAGTTTCAATCCGTCACAAGAGCTACTCATTGAGAAAAATTCAGATTCCTTTCAGAGGTTGATGCTGCTAATTTGTATTTGGTATCAATATTACAAAGATTCAAAAATCTTAAGTTGAATATGTCTTCTCCCCTCAGAGTCACTAATTATAAATAAAATTGGAAAATATTTTCCCTTCTATAACGCCAATTTGAATATCAAGGGTTAAATATATATTTATTTTTTCAAGGCTTTACTATAAGAGTAACGACATTTGCTTTGGTAGTTTAATGTCACCTCATTTGCAATCTTTCCAAGATTCAGAATTTGTTTGGTGTAAATCAGGCTCGGGAGTGGGGGTAAACGCTAAATTTCGGCGCTAGCGTTGGGCGCTAACTTCACACAAGTAACAATCAAGTCTTCAATCCAAAAGATTACATTCAATATTTTGATATTTGTTTTACCAACCTTAAACTCAACTTATTATTTCAATTTCTCGAGTATGATATTCAGAACACTATAACTGATAAAATACTTCAAATGCTCACAAAAATCGTCAAACACAATAAGGATGCCGCTTATCTTTTTACATCGAAAAAGAAAACAAAGAAAAATTAGAAACTTGCACATTATGCAAAATGCAAAGTGAGGTTAACATTGTTGACAGATCACCAAATAATTCAAACAATGTTGCCAAAGCCAAACAGGACAAAACCACAGACACCGAAATGTAATTGTGTTTGGGATTTGTGTATAATTTGTATCATTCTTGAGAATTTAAATTAAGGGTATATTATGTATTAATAATTTTTTGTTTGCGAAATGTCACTTCCCAGAAATTTCTGAGATATATTTCCATTTTCTTCATAGTTATTTTCCAGAAAAAAAACAAACATTTTCAAAACAAAATATCAACTTTTTAATGAACATTTTGATGAGTTTCTTCTTATATATGAGAATGGATATCAGAAATACTAGGGACAACCTATGGATATATCAGATGGGATGTCCTCTGGACAACCTCTGCGGGACATCACCTGAATGTCCCAATCATGTCCTTGTACCGCGGTACATAAAAAGGACATACCTAGGACATCCCTGTGTTGTTGGGTATCCTTGCTGTTCTAGTAAAGTGTAGAGTTCATCACATTTGTTGCGCATTGATTGAATATTAAGAGATAAAATAGTTATTAAAATGTTATTGGTTGCTTGGCTTTTGCTAGAGAATATTCATTTTCACCACTGATTACAGCATTTTTTTTCTTGGTTTGGATTCGCCTCTGCTAGTCCTTTCCTCCATAAAATTTCATGTGATTGGGGATGAGGTTGGCGATGCAGTTGGTGACTTGTCCCCGGTTTTTTTCAACTTGGTTCTTGGTATTTTGGCGTTTATCTTCTAGATCATGAGTTTTGCTTTGCTGCTGGACTTGAGATTGTTCGGTATGAATTATTGTTCGGGTTTAGGTTATATTTTTATAATAATTTTGGGTTTTTCTTTGGTTGTTATAAATGTAGGACACTCTGTTATTATATGATATCGGTATTCTTGTGAGTAGCAAGTTTATTCACTGTTTCCTCTTTCATTCCATTTGTCCAGAATATCAGCACATCTGCAGCTTTCGTAAAATGCTTCGAGTTCTTCAGAGCCGTTTCAGCTAAGGTTTCATTATCACAATTTGTCATTATGATAGAATGGTCTTTTTTTGTCTTGAGAGGGGTTCAATGAGATTTTTTCCATTCCTCTAAGTACTTAGTACTTGTTGAGGAAAAAATCAATAATCCTCAAAAAATTACCATCTTGGAGCCACCATTTCGAATTTATGAATTTTGTCAAAAAATTCATAATCTCCGAACCCCGAAAACCCCCCACATACCAATTCTGAATCGAATCAGACCATACAGAACTCGTCCACCATTCTTGGAGCCGCCATGTTAAATTTAAGAATTTTGACAAAAAATCATAATCTCCGACCTTGAAAACCACCACATACCAATTTTGAATAGAATCGGACCATAATCACAGAGATCGTCGGCCATATTGGAACCGCCATTTTGATTTCATAAATTTTGACAAAAAATTCATAATTTTTGACCCCGAAAACCCCCACATACCAATTTTGAATCGGACCATAAACACCAAACTCTTCCGCCATCTTGGAGCCGCCATTTTGTTTTTTCTCTAGAAAAAAATCCATTATGCATCGTCACTGGAATCATGAACACCTGCCAACTTTCACGTTAGTAAGACAACTAGAAGTGGGTCAAATTTCACTTGTAAGATTTGATTACACACATCGTGACAGGTAAAACAAAATAAAAGCTTGTAAAAAGGCCGAATATTGGCGAAGTCATCCTATCAAAATGCCTACCACCTCCATATTAGAGCTTAAATAAGATTTGTTTTTTGCTGAAGGACAATGGAAAAATTCTCTATTTTTTGCGGATAATGCGTACATGTCTATGACTTCTAATCATGTTCAACCAAGAATAAATGAATGCTTATCCTCCATTTCATAATAGAATATATTACTGTATTTTTCACTAGATATTCTGCTATATATCTCTGAGCCATTGACACGCACGATTTTCCAATAAAGATTAATCAATAAGAGAGTGAGAGTATGACAAAGGTATTCCCACGATGAAATGTGAAGTTATCTTGAAAAGGGAAACATTTTCAATTGAATATTGATAGAAAGATTTTTCTGTGAATTGAAAAATCCACGATTAAAATGAAGTTATTTTTTGTGAATGTCTAACAGAAAACAACTACTTCCCCGGCTAAAGCCACGCTGGACATTGAACTACATCTGATAGATATTCTGAAAAGGCCCTAACTCAAAAGAAAAACTCTAAAATTGAAAATTTGCATTTTTATTCAGATAGTTATTTGATTTTCAATTTTAGAGTTTTCCTTTTGAGTTAGGGCCTTTTCAGAATATCTATCAGATGTAGTTCAATGTCCAGCGTGGCTTTAGCCGGGGAAGTAGTTGTTTTCTGTTAGACATTCACAAAAAATAACTTCATTTTAATCGTGGATTTTCAATTCACAGAAAAATCTTTCTATCAATATTCAATTGAGAATGTTTCCCTTTTCAACATGAATACCCCACAAGAGGTTATCTTGACGATGGAAGATAGAGACTAAAGTTTATCTTTCAGTCGCAGATGATTCCACATCTGATTTTATGAACATCCTGTTTATATTTTCGACAAATCAGTGAAGTTATCATTCAGTGACGGATATTAAGAAACGAACAAAAAGTTTGTGAACGCAAGCCAGTGTTGGGATCTATCATGGTATAACTTCGATAATTTATGGAATTTCTTCTTAATAAGTACAAAAGACGCCTTGAGAGGTTCACCCCAGATATTGAATATACCTACATTTATTGGCCAGTTTCATGATGGTTCTTTAATAACTTGATCGTTTCACACAACACAAAGTAAAAAAAAATCATGTGAACTAAGTCTTAGAATATTTATATTTTTCGACCCCTCATTTTCAACTACTTATTTCATTTTGTATTCCTTCATTTTAATACCAATTCTTACCTCCTATTTCACACAAGACAGAAACAACATTCTTATATTTTCATAAGCAAATGAAACCAATATTATTCATTATAATAAAACCCAATGTCCAAATGACCTATCCACTCATTTTCTGCTTTCATTTTGAAATTCCCGCCTCGTTACAATTTGGCCATTCAGTGTGGTAAACCTGATAATCCTCGCAGAACAACACTGGACTGTATGGCACATGGAATACTACGAAAGCACCCTGGTGTCACACACACTTTTCTTTTTTCGAAAACTCGTTATAATGACTTTTTTCTCATTATAATGACTTTTTTCTCATTATAATGACTTTTTTTCTCATTACAATGACTTTTTTTCTCATTATAATGACTTTTTTCTCATTATATTGACTTCTTTCTCATTGTAATGACTTTTTTATCATTTGCCCTTATATTTTCTTGTTGATGTTACAGGAACATTTTTTGTTTGGTTTAAATCATTATTATTAATTGAATTTCTTGAGATTTTTTTCAAAATGGAACTTATGGAGTAATATATTGCATATTACTTTTTATTGAATCTTAGTAACAAAGAAATTACAGCTTTCTTGAATTTATTTCACAAACAGTGTATAAGTTTATCAACGATGAAGATAATATTGAAAATAATCGGAATCTATAGAAAAAAATATAACATGTTGCGAAGTACGGGCAATTACGTGGCTATCGATGAATGCACTGGAAATTCATCCAGGTTTTGTAACTACAGAATTATATTGAAAGAATTGAACCCTATTGGTGTTAGTCAGTCAATATAATGAAAAAGGTCATTATAATGAGAATAAAGTCAATATAATGAGAAAAAAGTCATTATAATGAGAAAAAATCATTATAAAAAGTCATAATAATAAGTTTTCGAAAAGGAAAAGGTTGCGTGACACCGGGGTGCTTTCGTAGAAGCGTTTGTTGTTTTTATTAATTTTTCACTGAGAAAAACGTGGAAAGTGATAAGTATTTGAAGTGTAGTGAATATTACTAATTATTAAATGGTTTAGTAAAACAAATAGACTTAAAAAACAAACTCTTCAAACGAGTACGAACGGATCCCACTAATCTAGAGCTAAAAAATGAACTCAGAACATTTCAAAATAAACTCACAAACTTAATAAGAAAAACAAAATATGAATACTATCAAAAACAAATCAATTCAAACTCTTCAGATAACACCCAGCTATGGAAAATAATTCAAGAAATAACAAAAAAAAAAAAAATAAAAAAAAGCAAATGAATTTAATTCAATATAATTCGCAAAAAGAGAAATAAGCCAAATTCATTCGTCCTCTTACCAACTGATACAAGTGAAATAAAAAAAGTGATTACAAACCTAAAATCGAAAAAGGCCACAGGTATTGATGGTATTAATGCTGACATATTAAAATCAATCTCCCAACATATTGAGGAGCCATTAGCATATTTGTTTAACTTGTGTATGGAGAAAGGTTGTTGGCCAACAGCATTCAAAAAATCGAATGTTACTCCTTTGTTCAAAAAGGGAAATGCCGATATTGTGACAAACTACCGCCCCATATCACTGATAACACACCTAACCAAAATTTTCGAGAAAATAATCAAAAAAAGACTAACTTCATATATCTCAAAATACAATTTAATATCTGATCATCAGTTTGGATTTAGAGAAAATGTATCTACACAAGATGCAATATTAGCTTTAACATCAGAAATATCATCAGCGCTCAATGACAACAAGCCGAGTCTCTGCGTTTTCATATACCTATCGAAAGCGTTTGATACCGTCGACCACACATTGCTTCTACAAACAATGGAAGATAATGGCATAAGGGGTACTCCCTTGAATCTATTCAGGAGTTACCTCACGAACAGAGTCCAAACTGTGAGAATAGATGAAATTATAAGCAGTGAGAAGTATATTGATACGGGGATACCTCAAGGTACGGTTCTTGGACCAACTTTATTCAATCTATACAAAGATGAAGTATTCTCACTAGAAAGTAAAGGAAAAATTTTAGGTTTTGCAGACGACACTACAATATTCTATAAGGCAAATAATTGACAAGAATTAAAATATACCGTAGAATCAGACTTTGACACAATAAAAAACTGGCTTGAATATAAACTATTAACAATAAATTTGGAGAAAATGCCATTCAGTTGCAATAGCACAAACAAACCACCCTTTTCACATATAGACCTAGGCAATCAACACTTGATTCTTCCTGAAAAAAAGGTGAAGTATTTAGGGGTAATTATTGATTCACATCTCAAATGGAATGAACACATAAACTTCATTTGCAAAAAGTTGCGAAGTATTCTATATAAATTCAAAACCTTAAGAGAAATATTCTCCACCCACCAGCTGAAAATCCTTTACCTCGCACTTGTGGAAAGTCACCTCCGATATGGGATAGCATGTTGGGGAGGGGCTTTTCGAACACACCTTCGTCCTCTTGTAGTACTACAAAACAAGTTTCTAAAATTGATACATTCGAAAAATTCACGCTTTCCAACAGACAACTTATTTTGCGAAGCCGATGTTTTTGATATTCATCAACTCTTTTATTTCAATATCATTTTAACGTACCACAAGAAGAAAAGTTATCGCTTACCGCCACACAATTATAACACCCGAAAAAAAGATCATCATGTCATTCCATTAACACAAAAATCACTCTTACAGCATACCTACACCTATCTAGCCCCAAAATTATTCAACACTCTTCCGAATACAATAAAAAACATAGAGATATTTCACCACTTCAAAAGGCAATTGAGACAATTTATATGTAGGCAGCCAAGACAAACAATTTCCAATTTTGTTGACAAAAATTTTTTTTTAAATTAAGTTTCTATCAATGTAATTGTTAGTCAGTAGGTTCATTATTTATAAATTTAATCGTATTGTATTTTATTGTATTGTATTTCTCGAAACAAGTGTGAACAACACTTATCGAGTACTCATTTATTCACTTTATCTGTTATAACATAGTTTTATATCCTTTTCCTAAGTGAATAAATAAAAATACTTTTTTATGCGAAACAAGTGCATCAGCACTTATCGCTCACTAAACTTTATTCATTCACCTCATTCGTTTTTTCCTATCAGTGTGAACTATATTTTTTATCCTGAATAAAGTTATTCTTATTCTCTTGTTATTCTTATATAATGGACATTTTTGATATCAATGAATAAGTGAATAAAGTAAGTATTACATGAAATTGAATGTATTAGCATAGCCCAGAAACATAATATAACCTCACAAGCATACAATGTATTTTTTGACGGGGTGTTCGAATCTCTAATGACATGTTCAAACTGTATCATTGAAGATTCTTGAAAAAAACGACCTGTTTTCTTTATACATTTTACTATTACGAAATTTGTTAGTTTTCAGAAAACTTTATTTTTAGTTTCCAACATCAACACTATCATCCTAACAGAATGAATTAATGGAAAAGCTTCACTCAGAATGTGCCAAGAAGAATCTCCATTTAGATTACATGATGAACATCTTAAAAAAAGGATGCATTCCTGGTGGTATAAAAATTGAAAAAAAAACTCCATTTCAAATAGAATGTGACACCTTCACATGTCCAAATGAATAACAAAAGGCTTCAGGAGGTGATCTCTAAAAATGTTTTATTTACAGCGATTTCATGTGCGCAAAACGTTTTGGGAATATTTTGTTCTTTTTATGACCTCCCAGGGACATCCTGAAAATCGCCACCTGTGGCAGACATTGGCTGTTCTATAAAAGTTCTATTCATGTATAAACGGAACATCGCAGTGGATGTTCAATGTCTCAAAATCTCGTACTTTTAACATTTCTGAGATGTTTTTGTGCTCGCTGGGAAGAGTTCTACGTATCTAGCAGATCCTTGTTGTTTTTTACGCGTTACAGTTGTTTCTTAAGCACCTCTGAGGGTCTTGAGTAATCCTCTGCGACCATCCTCGTATGTCGCATATTGGTGACAGGCAAATTTCACAACATGCAGAAAATTATCCAGTGGGTTGTTTCCACAAAAAGTAGTAAGGGAAATGAAAAAATAATAAAAAATCTATTGCTTCAAATCTAATGTAACGCGAAGGACCATGCCAAACCACTTTATCTCCATTAGAGTACGCACTGACACCAACGCTGGTTATGTTAGAATTGACTTTTTGTTTTAAATCGCATCACAACATTGCAAAAATAACAAAAAAAACACCCGATACTTTCATTTACTGCATCATGTGTGATAATTATATCACAGTATTTATTTTTGAGACGTGAACACTATAAATCCATGAAATTATTCGATTGATAATGAATAAGCCAGCACATCGACTGACCTATATAAAAAATATCTAAAGTAATTGATGTTATATTAAATACGATACAAACACAAAAACATCAGAATTCAATATCTAGTCATAGCCCCTTCATTATTGTTTACTTCTTGCACCCTTATGGGCATTGAATCCATTTAATTTACAGTAAGATTCTGAATTTCTGCCAGGCTTTCGCAGATTTCCTCAATGAGAGACCATACATTATCTGTATTCAAGGGGATAACATTTCAGTTCTGGAATTTCTCAACTATAATTCTCCAATATATCGGGTTCATGTCAGGACTTTGAGTAGCCCAAGGCAGAACTTCGACATTATCTTCAGCAAAATAACTACATAATTGGCGGTATGCCCTGAGCAATTATCTTGCTGGAAAATGAAATTGTCATTAGGGAAACGCTGTCTAACTGAAGGCAACATTACATTGTCCAAAATTTCCAAATATCGATGTTCCAGCAGACCCCTAAACCTTCTTTCGACATCCAAACCCAAACGGTTACTAAACCTACCAGACCTGTAATTGAGTGCGATATAATTTTCATTTCATTTCATGATATAATTTTCATTTCATTGTGGTGTCTATTTTTTCACTTATAATTGCACGAGAGGTTTGTATTTTATCGGGTAAATTTGGGTTGTTTAATGAGAAACTGTTGCCTAGCAATTAGACGAGAAAAAATTAAAAAGCGACACCAAAAATCAATAAATAAAATTTATGTCAACTATTAAACTATTTTTAGGTTGACAGTTTTTCGAGTCAAATTGCTAATGAAAACAGTTTAAAATTTGAACAACACAAATTTACGAGATGTCAATACAAACATCGAGTGTAATTCGGTAGGACAATTTAATGAATGAGAAATTTAGAAACATATCAATGCAAACTTCATTTATTTTGGCAACCAAAACCGCGATAAAAAATAAACAAATGAATAAGTAAAAAAACCACTAGTGCATTTGTCGCTGTAAAAGTTGCAGTTAACTTTTGCCGCTGTCAAAGTGACAATTGCACTGTGGCATATGCGATTTTTTATACACGAGTTGAATTGTCAAAATAAAATGTCAGAGAAAGGCTATTTCATATAACTAAAATAAAGTGTCCTATTTTTATTTGTCGGGAAGTGTACCTCGTATTGCGGAGGCTTTTTCATATGGATGACGAGTACACCATTTTATTTTTCTCATGTTGTAGTAAATACCTACTTTTTCGCTTATGGTAATAAAATAAGTTCATTATTATTATAATATGTCTCAAAAAGTAGCCAACAAATGAAAAACGGTTGATAAAAGTTTTTTTTTTTGTGAAAAGTTATCAAGATTAAAATAACTGCATTCTTCGAAATTCAAAAAACAAATCATAAGAAATGTTTATTGTCACTATCTCCCATCGTTCAAGATGCCTTCGGGGGGGGGGGGGTATTCCTGTTGAAAAGGGAAACATTCTCAATTGAATATTCAATAGAAAGATCTTTCTAAAAATTGTAAAATCCACGATTTTAATGAAGTTATTTTTCGTGAATTTTTTAACAGAAAACAACTACTTCCTCGGCTAAAGCCACTCTGGACATTGAACTACATCTCATAGATATTTCGAAGGGATCGATGAAAGAAAATTGTATTTCGTGCATAAAATAATTTATTAAAATCGTAGCAAAGCGCTTTCGACCGTTAGGTCATCATCAGTGCGTACCTGAAAGTAAGTAGATTTCAATATCTACAGAAAACCTACACAAACTGATCATGTGATACCTGGTTTTTCGAATCATCCCCATCAGCACAAAATGGCTGCCTTCTATTGTTACATCCACAGACTCTTAAATGTACCTCTTTCTACTGTTGAGTATCAAAAAGAATTGAATATTTTGAAACAAATAGCTTCCAACAATGATTATAATCTTAGCATCAACACTGATTCAAAAAATTAAAGATAAAAATTAACATAACTTATCTTATCCAAAATTAAATTCAATCGACAAATTTGTTTCAATTCCTTTGCATTAAAAGTAACTTTGACAACATTAAAATTTCTTTCAAAACCAACAATAGCTTGAGTAGATTTTTGGTCAATACAAGAGACAAAATTGACAAACTTTCCAAAAGTGGTATATATAAGTTAAATTGTGAAGACTGCGATGCAGTCTACATTGGTAGAACTTGTAGACCTTTGAAAGTTCGTATTATGGAACATTTAATTAGTAAAAAAGTTTGTGCCTTCGGTCATCACTTAAGATTCAACAATCATAATTTTAGTCCAAATAGAAATTCACAAATCTTACATGAGGTCAGTTCCAAAAATTATAATAGATTCGATTTTCTTCAAGATTTACGCATTAGTAAAGGAATACTCAACAATAACCTTTGTCTCAACACGCAAGTCAATTTAAATATATTCTATATTCCACTTCATAGACGTCTACATTAAATAATATTGAAATTCCTTAGCCCCCTTTTTTACTCTATTTCAACTTGTAATTTTCTTGTTGATCATGCTAATAATTTTCAATTTCCATTCTCTATGATGATTTTACTTTGCAATTTGCCAGCCTCTTCTTCAGTTTTCTTTATACTGAGAACACAAGTCATGTTCTGGATTATCACCTTTTAGACTCTGTTTTACTCCAGCTGTGGGAGTTGTGAAGTTGAGTCTAGTTCCCATTAGACTTGTATCACGCTTCTTATCCCCCAGTTGCGGTTCAACTGAGCCATGGTGGACAAGGATTTTTATTTTTATTGAGAAAAATTTAAATTCATTGTCTATTGGACACTACCAGAATTATTCAATTGTTTGTTTTGATCAGGACAGGTCTAATTAGTCTTCTCCCTTGAACTTATATTCAATTACGATGACTTAAATGTGAGAATTGAAGAGTCTTGTCTGGTCTTCCTTGGAATACTGGAACATATATTTGACAGATGACAGTCCTCATTAGATTGATCATCTTCTAGTGTGTTTTTCGTATGACAGGGATATTCCTTTCTTGATTCTGATATATCCATGGTTCTGTGTTCTATATCAATCTACTTCATCGTTCACTTGTCAGTCCTGTCACTTGGGTCCAGCTAGCACACCGAAACAATGGCTTTTTAAAAGATAATGAAAATGTAATCTCAATTCTCATCCTGGCCTAGAATATGTATTTTAACATGCGTGTCACGTAAACCTATACAACACTCATTGATCATGAGATATTTTATGGTCTTTTTGGCTTCTTGTACACCTGACGAGTAAGTAACCTCACAATTGAAATATGTCAATTTTCTTTCTAAAAAAACTTTTCAGTAACTTGTTCTCTATCAATATTACTTACTTTCAGGTACGCACTGATGATGACCTAACGGTCGGAAGTGCTTTGCTACGATTTTAATAAATTATTTTATGCACGAAGTACAATTTTCTTTCATCGATTATATCGATACGTGCACAGTCATACTTTTCATTTCGAAGGGACCCTAACTCAAAGGAAAAAATCTTAATGTAAAAACTTGCATTTTTATCCAGATTGTTATTTGATTTTCCATTCAATTCTTAATTAAGAACTCATATAGATGAATGAGACAAAGAAAATTGTTTTCCAAAAATCATTCGTAACATTGATGCAAAAGTGGCATCACATTCACTAGTTCTCCAATACATTTTTGTTGACCAAAACCTATTTCACGATTCCACGATCATCAGGAAGACCGGAAGAATTGGGAAAAACATTTTCTAGAAGCAATCTGAATTTGCAAATATTAAAAAATTTGAAATCAGCGTTTTTTTGACATCTATAACCTATCATGGCTTATGATAGATTGATTTGTTTGAAAATAATGACATTTTTCTTTGTCTCCTTCACCTATATGAGTTCTCAATTGAGACTGGGATAGAGAATAAAATCACAATTTTACTTTCAGATTTTCTCTTTTGAGTTATGGCCCCTTCAAAATATCTAATAGATATAGTTTAATGTCCAGCGTGGCTTTAGCCAGTTCTTCTGTTAGATATTCACAAAAAATAAACTAAAATTTTTATCGGGGATTTTTTTATTTTCGGAAAAATCCTTTTATTCAATAGAGAATGTTTCCGTTTTCAACATTCATTAAATCGTTTATTTCTGTAATCGGAATATTGGTTTAATATTCTGAATGATAAAAAAATGTTCTAGAGATATTTCAATATTGTTGAAGGCTATATAAATATGTTAGCATGTTGATGAAACCCTGAATGTAAAATCACATCTAACTCCACTAGGTGTTGAAAAATTGAAATTATGTTTTGTAAGTCTACCCTTCCATTCCTTCCTTGATACTTACTCGTTTATTAATTCTCAGCAGAACTTCCTTGGAAGTAGATCAGATAAATGGGATTATGATGAACCTAATATGACTCTATAGTAGTTCAATGTGTGGGTAGATATATCAAAAAAAATGTTTTCCTATACTTACGTAAAAAACATGTCATTTTTGATGACTTTTAAATGTCAAAAGTAGGCTATTATTGAAAAGAGTGCAAAACAAATAATTCTGCACGGCGTGCAAAAAAGTACAGACCTACGTTGTTTAAATACAGGTAATATACAATAACCATCATTCTCATTTCAATCGTTTTTTATTGAACATAATACAATCATATTCCATCCATACTAGTTTTTTATTTTTATTAATAGATTCATATTAATAGTACAATTGCTGTTATTCTGTATGTTAATTCCAAACAATAATTTTGGTAATACTAAATCAAATAGATATTCTTGTATAATGTTACAAGTATTATTGTTCTCGACTTCGACATTTCCACTTTTCTTGATATCACCACTGAAAATACCGTTTCTAATTTTTACTTTTTCTTCCTCCAGTCGACGATCACCATCCACTATGATGTTTATGTCTCGAAATATCAGCCCCTGAGCCAACTAAAAGGGACGCAGAGGACCTTCTCAAACTACAGCCTACTACTTGAACTGTACATTTCCCATTCCTATACTGAAGAAAACATCTAGGGTTTTCTGCTATCTTAGGACGCAGTGACATGTACTTACGTCAAATTTCAGCAGGATTAAATTTGTGTTCATTGTTTTTGGAACTACAAATGTTCTTTGTATTTTCGTTTTTGAATCAGGAATTTTAACAATTATATAAGAATCCTTGTCCTCAATATCATGTATTGTCATTTTAGAAAGTTCGTCCCGACGATAGGCGCTTGACAATCCCATAATCATAACTATTTTCATCAACAACATTTTTTCACCCGCAGCAACAAGCAAAAATTTAGTTATCTCTTCTTTCGTGAAAACGTTTGCCTTTTCCGGCTTATAGCCGGCACTTTTTCTTTTATGAAATGCCTTCACTTTGTGATAATCACCTATATGTATGTTCTTGTTAACAGCTAAAGTTGATTTTAGCATAGAAAACTTCGATCAAGGGTTTGACAACTTCATAGTTTTAGATTTTTCTCCCAAAAACGCAAGAATGACGGGTTTTCATACCTTAGATATTTTTTCTGAGAACACCAACTATCAAATGCATAATATTCTTTTTTAACCGACGAAACCAAAAAGGAGGAGGTTCTCTAGTCGACGCGTATATTTTTTTTTATCTATGACCACGCATAACTTTTTCCTGAGACATCCGATTCCAATAATTCTTTTTTCAGTGGAGGGGGTGTACTTCGAAATTGGTCCCATTTGAATTTAAAAGGTAGCAAAATGGAGGATATTTATTACTCACCCTCTGAATTCTGGTCCGTTAATCGATTCTATCAGGCATAACTTTGTACTGGGTTCTTCGATTTGGATGATTCTTTTTTCATTAGATAGGGTATACCTCATAGTTGATCAAATTAGGATTTCGAATGGAATTATCCACCCTTACGGGTAGAAAAATAGGGGATAATTGATTTTTCACTTGTGAACATTGGCACACATATGTAGTTGACAATGACAGATCGCTAATGTCATTATTTTTGTTCTCCTACATCCGTCACAGTCATTATATTCTATGAGAGGATGGAATGATATACAAAGTAATGAAATAAACTAACCAGAACAACAAAAATAATTTATATGGCAACAAATAGTAAAAGTAGATAATCATATTATTTAACTGGTAATAGTTGAAGTAAGGTAGGTAAGTAAGTATTTTGGAAGTAATCAAAAAACGAGTAGGTAGTATTTTTAAAAAAAATTAAACCGACGAAATACGGAACTGAAAAGTGAAAAATAAAATGAACCTTCTTAGTCTCAATAACTAAGCTCCTAAACTAATGTAAGTAACTAATTTTGAGCGGCGCCAAACAAACAAAAATATTAAATTATCAAAAAAAATAGAATGTCACCGCGCAACTCGTTGCCATCAATTTACGCCTTACCTAATTCATTTGCTTGTTTGTTTGGCGCCGACTCAAAATTAGTTACTTACATTAGTTAAGCAGCTCAGTTATTGAGACTAAGAAGGTTTATTTTATTTTTTACTTTTCAGTTCCGTATTTCGTCGGTTTCATTTTTTGTTAAAATGTTTTTATCGTATAGTAGTCTGGACTTTAGTGGTAGAAGTTCTAAGCTAACTGCTTGCGATGACTCCATCACATCGGCAGGAATATCAGATGTATCACTAAAATCAATTTCTCCATCCATAATTAAAGCGATATTTTATAAATTTACGAAAATTATCTGATTACGGTTTAACTGTAAAGGCGACAATAATTGAAATTGTTACTATGCACCCTGACAACCTAATATTTGTTCTAATTTTTCCTGGAAGGTATGTATTGCGATTGATTGAAATAATTTTGCTTAATGTCATTGCCAAAACAATAAAAATTGGACGATTGCTTTCAAAACGTTAATAATAAAGGGTATTTTCATTTTTATATTAAAAAAGCAAAGTATTGAAAAAAATCATGTATACAATTCGAATACAAAACCTCTTTTTTGCACTCGCCTACGGCTCGTTATGAAAACATCTCGCGCCTGCAGAAAAGGGTCGCTTTATATTCTTGTTGTATAAATAACTATCATATAGAATTTATATAATTGAGTTTTCTTCAAATAACGCTGCTTATTGATGATACAGAAACTTTTATCTGCTTCAATTCTGATTTTGGCAAAATTTCAACCAGAGACTGTCAAACTGACGTGAACTTTTTTGTTTTTGTTCGCGTTTATGTTACTTAATTTTTTCCGATCAGCTCTCATATGTGCAGCTAGGAAAAGTTGTAGGTGTTGTGAATCATTTTGCAATGAACGATCGCTAAAGATATATATCTTCATAACCCGACATTGTCTATCTTGGCTACATAATTTTCAACATCATCTTCCGTTCGAGATACTTACACCATTAATAGCAGCTTTACGGTAGACTATTACCATATAGTACAAACAAGAAATTAAAAACCAAAAGATTATCGCGAGTTTTATGTTCACTTAAATTAGTGATTATTATTGTTCGATGAATATTTTGGTCATTTCTCCACGTTCTGACCTTGGCCGGAACGCTTCCTTTTACGTCTGTGTTTATTAGTTATGACTGTTTAGAAGAAGATGATATAACAATATATTAATTTTTCAGGTGACATAATAGGTGGTGTACATAAAACCATATTTCTTCTTTATTAGATAATAGCGAATTTATTACTTGGATTATTGTGATGACTGGCAAATGTCACAATTGATTATAAAATTATGAGATTTTCATAATGATCTCATATTCACACTTTTTTTCTTTCAATTTTAATGAACTACGACATTTTCCTCGTAAAATTATTCAATTAAAATGCCTTATTGCTGATAAATGTGTGAAGTTTTGACCTGATATTTATGGCTTGACTGTGTGTAGGGGGGTCTATATGGCTCTTCAGCCTCTCCGTACTTCGACATATAAAGTCTTTTGTACATCATCCTTCATCTATTCAAGATCCGGGATTCTAAGACACCTTGAGAAGCGTATCACTTTCCTGAACGCTACTTTCCTGATGTCTGAGGGTGTTAATGGAATATCTTCGAAGAACTTGAGCCTTTTGCAAAACTGCGCTTGGCAGTCGCAAAGCAGGTGTTCTGAAGTTTCAGCGAAGTTCGGGAAGTAACGGCACAGTTGACTGTTTGATCTATCAATTTTTTTGAGGTGATACATCAGATGACAATGTCCGGTGACAGTCCCGTTACCAGTTTTAAGTCTTTCTTGACCAATTCGAGAAGCTGTTTAGCTTTCCTTGGCGATAGGCTCAGAAGCACTAGCGGATCTAGGGAGTTTTTCAGGGGGGGGGGGAATTTGTAACCAAAGTTATAAAATCCATAGGAATGAAATGAAATATATATTTTTTTTTATTTGAAACAACTGAAACCAGTGATCAACAATATAAATAAGATGGAAAAATATTGCGAAACAAACAAAAACACAATTCGACAATTATTTTAAATAATAAACTCTCAAAAATTTCCCTAATTACCGTGGGTATTATAATATTCAAATTGAATAAACTGGTTGTTTCAGCACTGAATCGACTCTCCAAATCTAATTATACTGTCGAGCAAGTGTATATATATATATATATATATATATATATATATATATATATATATATATATATATATATATATATATCTGCCCCTAGTATTGTTCCAGTGATTCGCAACTTGGATTCGGTCGATGTCTCATGATTCCAGTGGTTCTGGGTTTGCTCAAAGTTACCGGTTTTCTTTTAGAACTACCAATGTACCCAAAATTGCATCATTGGTGGCACCTAAGCTTAAGTTTTTTTTCTGGAGCAACTTGCTGAGCGGCATTGTTACAGAAACAACTTCAGACATACAGAAAAGAAAGGAACTATTCTTTAGAGCAGAAGCATAGTTTTGTGCCTTACTCGAAGAGTCTCTTTCTTCCCAAGACAATATTATATGGAATGATTGAACAATTTTTGGCAGAAATACTCGAAATTGCAGGGCTGAGTCATGTCGCTCCAGCCATCGTGTCTCACAAAGGGAATGAAGTTGGCCCTGAAGAATATGTTTCAGGACATAAATTCTCTTGGAAGACGCGATGAAAAATGATACAACATTACTCCCATAGCATAACGAACGGATTGCACAGAAGATGATTTAGAAAGGCTGAGATTCAATTGATGACTTAAACAGAGACAACGGACGGCCGAGATCAGAATTTTTTGAGCCTCTTGAACAGCACCATTCTGCTTAGAAGTCATGACGCTACAGCCATCCGTGCAAATTCCAACACAGTCCATGAATGGTGAATTGAGTTTCTTCACTTGGCTTACGACTATCTTCCCAGAATTTTACCTGTTAGAACAGGTTCCATTTTATCGGGTTCTAGTTCATATTTTCCGGTATGGCAGTCTATAAATCCTACGAAGTCTTCCTTCACTTCACTTCCTTGAAGGTATCTGATTACTAGTGACATTTGAGAAACGTGAGATATATCTGTGGTCTCGTCAAACATTATACTGTAAAATTTCGCAAACTTGATTTTTGTAATTATGGTAGACATAATTTCTTCACTGCAAAAATGTATTAATTGATTCTGGGTGGTCTTGCTGATGTAAGTTGTCTTGGATGAAGTCGAACTCAAAGGCTCTTCTAACACTCGGTCTCCAGCTTCAATTCGAAATCGCAGTAGATCTCTGAAATTTCCCTCGTTAACCCGACTGGTGTTGAATAATTCTCCATCATTCCTATGTCCACGAAATGGAATATTTTGCCTTGCTAAGAAAATAACACTTCGAATTATTGGTACCAACCTTTTTCTATTTTCTTCTACTTGTGTTTACCTGTCTTCCGATAATACATTCCCTATATCAAAAGTTGGATTCTCATAACAATTGACGAAATTATGGGAACGCAAGATTTTTTATGACGTTTATTGTAATCGTGAATATCCAAGACACCATCTTTACCAAAAAGTTTGTCAAATTTTGTCACAGCCGTTTGAACCAGACTCTTGAGACCTCTCTCTGTCTTATTCCTGCCTTGGGCAAAGACAACACAGTATTTACAATATAGTCCTTTATGGACGAGTGAATAAGATGACCATTCATATTTTTCTAAATGATCATGATTCAAATAACGTTTCACGATTCGGTTATTTTTATTGTGTTCCGAAAACGGCAACACATGGTTACGAGGCGCATGCCAAGTATTTTTTATGAAATTGTATTTCTCATAGTCATTCATTGTTCGACCAACTGCTTTACCAATTTCGAAAATATTTTCATTTTCTATATTTTCCTCTGATATAAAACGGTTTTCTCGAGAGGAAGATGATGGTTCTACCTCGCTTTGAATGCTATGAGTTTGAGATGGTTTTTCAATATTTCCATTTTTTATATTCTCCTCTGATATAAAACGCTTTTCTCGAGGTGATGGTCCTGCCTCGCTTTGAATATTTTGAGTTGGTTCAATTGGTTGTTCAATTTGAATTTTTTGTACTTGCAGTGGATGAACCATAAAAATCCCCTATTTCTCTACTTTCGAGGTTTTTTTTTCAAATTCAAATGCGACCAACTTTGAAGTATACCCTATCTAATAAAAAAAGAATTATCGAAATCGAACCAATCTGTGAAAAGTTATGCGTGATTATACATAAAAAAAAATATACGCGTCGACTAAAAAACCTCATCGGTTAATAAAAACTTTTTAACAAAAAATTAAACCGACGAAAAAATCAACTGAGAAGCAAAAAATAAAATATCTAAATCTTAGTCTAAATGATAATTGAGCTCCTAAACTAATGTAAGTAACTGATTTTGAGTCGGCGCCAAACAAACAATTATCGAAGATCATTATCTATGAAAGAAGTCATCAAAACGCAGCCGTGCATCTCGCTCCCATCATTTTACGCTTCACCTAATTCAATTGCTAGTTTGTTTGGCGCCGACTCAAAATCAGTTACTTACATTAGTTTAGGAGCTCAATTATCATTTAGACTGAGAAGATTTATTTTATTTTTTGCTTTTCAGTTGATTTTTTCGTCGGTTTAATTTTTTGTTAAAAAGTTTTTATTTTTCAATTTTTTGTGACTAAAATCTACCAAATACTACCTACTTGTTTTTTGATTACTTCCAAAATACTTACTTACCCACCTTACTTCAACTATTACCAGTTAAATAATATGATTATCTACTTTTACTATTTGTTGTAATATAAATTATTTCCGTTGTTCTGGTTAGTTTATTTCATTACTTTGTATATCATTCCATCCTCTCATAAAATATACTGATTTTGACGGATGTGGAACAAGAATAATGTCAGTAGCGATCTGTCATTGTCAACTACGTAAGTGTGTGCCAATGTTCACTAGTGAAAAATCGATTATCCCCTATTTTTCTACCCGTAAGGGTGGCTAATTCCTTTCGAAATCCAAATATAAGGTAAACCCTATCTATTACAAAAAGAATCATCCAAATCGAAGAACCCAGTACAAAGTTATGCCTGATAGAATCGGTTAACGGACCAGAATTCAGAGGGTGAGTGATCAATATCCTTCATTTCGCTACCCTTAGGGGTGGATTTCATCTTTTAAATTCAGACGGGACCAAAATCGAAGTACACCCTATCCACTGAAAAAGTTATGCGTGATCATACATAAAAAAATATGATGAAAAAAAAAATATACGGGTCGAATAGAGAACCTCCTCCTTTTTGGTTCCGTCGGTCAAAAATTGGTTGGAATCGATTGATATCTTCGAATTTTACAGGGGTGTTTCCAATCTGAATGGGTCACACTGTATGTCTGGAATGAGAATATCAGAATAATTTGAGGCATGAAAAGCACTTCAACTGATTGAAGGTCAATCAGATTTCTTCGATTAACATTTTTTTTAATTTCCTGTAGCCAATGAGTACCTATTACAGCAGAAAATATTTACCGCAGACATGAATATTTATTCACTCACAAACATCCCAACAACCTTTCATTTCACTTGAATTCACGGCAGTGGCTACACCATTAACGCCTACATCGTGGTCCGATAGATGAAAGTGAATTGAAGGTTATATTCTACTTACCTTGATTCATCTTCACTTTCGTTTTCATCTCGTCGTAGTCCCGTAACTTACTAATAGCCATAATAATCATTCGCAAACATTTGAATTTGAATATTTCTCGAATTTAAATTGACGGCTGGAAGTTTACATGATGGTTTTATGTACGAAATACGGAATTTGTTATGCTCTAAAGGTACGGTCCAGCTACTGCGTTTAGTGGTAGCGTCCAATAGAAATTACTAAACGCATCGACTTATCGAAACTGGTGTGGTCCCTTTTGCTAGTTTTAAAATGTCTATTTTAGTTTGATTTGTTTGAAAATATGAACAACATGTTCATAAGATCGAATGTTGTTCAATGTCCAGCGAGGGTTTAGCCGGGGAAGTAGTTGTTTTCTGTTAGATATTCACAAACAATAGCTTAATTTTTATCGTGGACGTTTCAATTCACAGAAAAATATTTCTATTCAATATTCAATTGAGAATGTTTTCCTTTTCAACGTCGATTTTAGTATTGCGTTAATTTCAAAATTGAGATGTTGCACATGTTGTTAGATGAAGAAGAACTGATTTTACTGTACTCTGTGAAGACAGAAAACATGTTCTTGAACCGAGAAACGGAAGGCTGTTTTCAACAATTGATATTGCGTCATTAAATAAATTCGTCCCATGTCCAATTTCAGATTGTGAAAAACTTGCTTTGACATTGAGGTACAAAAGTGTAAGTAATCTAGGCTATAATGATTCAGTTTTCATTTTACTTTGCAGATATCTCGCCACAGGACTATCTTTCCAATCATTAGCCTTCGAAATCCGGATTTCTCATAATCATATTAGTAGAAACGTAAAATCCGTTTTAAATATGTTTTTTTCCTTTTTTGAAATTTTTCAATCGACTCGATTAAGGTAGTTCCGCCACGAAACAGTTGAATTAGGAAATTATTTTCGACAGAATCGAAAAATTTCGAATAACTTTTCGATTTGAAATCCGAAAAAAATTTTTTTTTGAAGGAGGGCACTTGCCCCCCCAATCGACTCTAGAAAATTTTGGGATGGTGAAACTTGTTAAAATTTTATAGAGGTGTTGTTCACATGTTAAACAATACTTATGCCAAATTTTCTCGTGGCGGAACTACCTTAATTTGCCTCTGGAGCAAATCGATTATTAGACGCTTCGACTTGTTGCAACTCGTAACGACTAATGGAAATAGATGGACCAATAATACGTATCTTGATTTAAGCAAGTGAGGCGATTAGACGCAGCGATTAAACGTTTCGATTAAACGAAGTAGATGGACCATACCTGAAGGCATGAGACGGAACGGAACAAGTTTCAATGAAGGTCAAAGATCAGCACTTGACATATAATTCCGCAAAAGCTTCACAGTTTTGAAGACTAAAATTACAAAACACCATCAGATATCATAAACAATTACCATGTATAAATAATCTTACTAAAATTACAAAACACCAAGCCCTGAATATTGTTCTTGGTAGAAACACAAAAGTAATAATTCTACAGCCAAAAGGTTGCTCCGAATTCTCGTCTTCAGAGAGTAAGTGAACCATAGACAAATTAAAAATAAAGAGACTGTTTGAAACATTGGTGATCTTGACCACCAAGTTTTTGGTACGGCCAGTCGCGCATGGAGGCGCTGCCCGCAATCGTCAGACGACTGATGACATGATAATTTTCCAATTTCGCCATTTGTCAGAAGATAGAAGTTTATTGTTTACATATGTATTTTTTATTATGACAAACCACGCAATAATTTCAGAATAATTCTTCTTCTGTTATTGTCATCGAAAAATAAATGACAGAAATTATACTATGGACTTGAATTAGGAACCCAATGTCGAAAATAGAATGTTTTGTTATTCGAGTTGACGCTGAAATTCCTGGAAATATTCTTTTACAAGGTGAAATATAAGCTGCTTTTCACAAACTAGTACATATTTCCATCCATCAGTTGCAGAAATGTATTCACAAACTGATACTTATTTCCATCCATCAGTTTCCATTTCCTATCACCATTTGAGGAAGTACGAAGATTATCATCAAACTGGAGTATTTGTTATACCTACTCGTTCTCCTTTGTGCTAATAAATGAACAAAATTATTGAGGGTTTGTTGTAAATGTAATTTGTTTTTATTTTGGTTGATTTGCTGATAAGACTGAAGAATATTTTTAATTTTGTTGTTTTTCAGAGTTTTATTATTGTTTTGTCTGTAGTTGTACCTTGTCCTAGATACAATAAAATGTGTTTTTATAGTGTTCAACTTATTATTCTTGTTTTATAAGAACTTTAATTTTGTTCTTGATATCATGAAACAATGATTTTTTTTGAAACTTTATTTTAACCACGAACGAACTAATAGATTCTACGAATCGATTACTGTATATTATTTATTAGTGATCGATTTGCCATTCCTGATACAACCATTCATATAAAATACAGTAATGGCAAATCGATCACTTATAAAATATATACCATATCAATCATATAAAGGTAACACATTTGAAAAACCCGCCTTATCTCAATCAGTGACTGAAGATAAATCTGTTTCACCAACTGTACTAACTTAGTTCGGCCAGCTGCGAGATATGTCGCCACTGTCTAAACGTGGTGCCAACTCTTACTGCAGGTTTGACAACTCTCTTTATTTTTAGTTTCTCTATGAAGTCGGCCGGTGGCATATCAATCATAGGTGTAGATTTGGAAAAGGTAGGCAACAAAGGTCAAATTTTTAACCACTAGGTTTGCAATTAGAGTTGCATAAATTACTGTGATATGCGAATCAAGAGCTGAAATTATTTAGTTCTGATACCCATAGGGGTCAACGGGGAAATTCTGCCTCAGGCAACAATGCTTCAGTATATTATACAGCTGATAACATTTCACTAGTTGTTGAATGTAAAGATTGAATACACTGCGGGTTTTGGTATTATTTTTGATATTGTGGAATGAATTCAAGTGATGGTAGCTCGGGAGCTCTTCTAGAGAAGAGATTGATGAGGTAATCCAGTGAACACAGTTAATACATGGAAATCTATATGGCGTCAGTTCACCTCGTTCGGTGATTCAAGGAAATATCAAAATACCGAAATATATATAATTGAAGTCGACTCAATTAACACGTAACATATGGACTATGCATAGGCAAACAGCACATTATTAATTCTACCGTTAGTACTAAAATTAGGAAGTTTATGAAAAACGAGGAGGAGCTAGAGCAGGATATCACAAATATTGTGAAAAAAAATCAAAGTTATTGACCATCTAGTTTGACAGATATAATCAAAAGAACTCTCGTTATTCAAAATAGTCCACGGGGGAGCGCACATGATTAATTCTACCATTAGTACTAAAATTAAGAAGTTTATGAAAAACGAGGAGAAGCTAGAGCAGGATATCACAGTTATTGTGGAAAAAATCAAAGTGATTGACCATCTAGTTTGACAGATATATTCAAAACTACTCTCGTTATTCAAAATAGTCCACGGGGAAGCGCACAGCCTGAAGGGGGGGTCGTAGAGAAATGCGGATTGTGCCAGGGGACTTTTTAAAGAAGGAAGGGGGACCATTTGAGGATCTGAACGCGAAAAAAAAATTCCTTCTCCTAGTTGACCCCATCGATTTTAACGATACCCAGCTTCCCCCAAAAAAAAAAAGTTCAAAAAGAGAACTACAAAAAAGTCCATTGGAGTTTTATCGAAAAACGATAATTTTTTCCCATGACGTATGATTTCTAGTGAGGGGGGCCCAGATCTGAATTTTTTTTTTTGATGCGCTTTTCGGTGACATAAATTTTTTGAGTCGCCGACGTTCTATAACGAAGAAATTTTCTAGAGTCTATTGGGGGGGGCATTTTTTTTTTCGCGTTTCAAATCGAAAAGTCCTTTGAAATTTTTCGATTCCGCCGAAAATAATTTCCCAATTCAACTGTCTCGTGGCGGAACTACCTTAGCGAATTATAAACATAGAATTATAAATATAAATAATATAAAAATAAAAATAAATTATATATAAAAATAAACAATTCTAACAAACTCTTGAGTTGTAAAAACATCTAACAACTAATCTGAACTAGTGTACCTATAGTTATCAATTATATTACTTTAATATTGGAATGGTAATTATTTCTCACATCAATGAAGTCTTGTAATTGCTATCGAGGAATTTGGATTTTTTTTCCCTTTTGTCTTGAATAATTTATATGAATTTATATTTTCCATTTCAATCGTCAGGTTTCAGGTTTTGGGATTACTGACGAAAATTTTTTGTATTTCGTATCGTATTCATGCTTAATAGGAATTAAGGTATGTTTTCGTTGATGTTGTTTAATAAGGATGTTATAGCAGAATAATTGGCGAGGATCTAAAATTTGTGATTCTTTATATAGTATATTTGTTGGATTATCTCTCGTTTTCTTCTAGATGATTTTCAATAAAAATTTCTGCATTCTTTCTATTCTTTGAATGAATGTGATGGCAGCTCCACCCCATGCTACTACTCCATATGTTAGATGTGATTAACATATATAGAGTTTTGAGGTATTGTATTCTGAAGATTGATGAGAAGTATTTAAATTTATAAATCAGATACCTTAATTTTTTCACGAGGCTGTTAATATGTGGCTCCCATTTTAGATGATTGTCAATGATGACTCCAATGTATTTTATTTTGTCTACGGCCGATATTTCGAAAGAGTTATTTTGGTGTGAGATTGTAAGATTTTTGTAAGACGGAAGATATTTAGAATAAGATGTGAAGGGTATGAAGAATGTTTTGCTAAAATTGATAGTCAGAAGTTCCTTATCAAGACATTTCAATATTTTTGGGAAGTCATTCTCAACTTTGGCCTTGAGTTTATCCCAGGAGAAATCTTCATAAAATATCACCGTGTCATCGGCAAATGTTATGAACCTTCCCTCAGTAGGAATTTTAAATGATTCATTCAGATATACAATGAAGAGAATTGGTCCCAGTACCGTTCCCCGTGGAACACCATATTTCACTATAGCTGTTTCACTCATTGTTTTGTTTATTTGTACAGTTTGTTTTCGTTCTGCGAGATAGTTTTCTATCAGTTTGTATGGGGTTCCCCTGAAGCCGATTCTTTCCTATGCTCGTAGTAATTCCGGGTGGCTTACTGTATCGAATGCCTTTTTTAGGTCGACAAAAATTCCAAGAGCTGGTTTTTTCTTATCTATCGATTTGTTTATATTTTCCGTTAGTAGAGCAATTGTATCATTCGTAGATCTTTTCTCCCGGAAACCAAACTGTTGATCAGTCAGAATTTTGAATTTTTCTGAATATCTCACACGTTCCTTTATTATTTTTTCGAATAGCTTAGCTAGGTTGGAGATGAGTGAAACCGGCCTATAGTTTGTAGTGTCAGTTTTATCGCCGGTTTTATAAAGAGGTTTTATAACAGCAACTTTGAAAATCGACGGACAGACTCCCTCATTAAAACTTTTATTGAAGATACTCGAGAGTGGCGCCGAAATATTATCGGAAATAAGTTTTACCGTTTCTGCCATGATACCATCTCTTCCAGGTGCTTTATTATTTTTCAACGATAGAATGGTGTCCATTATTTCTGCTGGATTCGTGTCTTCCAGATAGAAAGAGTTTGTCAATACCCTTCCGTAATCTTCACAGTTATTAACCCCTTTTTTTGGATTTCATTTGCTAGCTTTTCTCCAATTTGTGTAAAGAAAGCACAGAAAGTATCAGCTGCTTCTTGATCATTTTCCGTGTATTTCCCATTTTCCTCTTTGATTTTCTTAATTTCGGATTCTTTTTTGCTTCCACTTGAGATTTCTTTTACACAGCTTCATAACATTTGTGAATTGTTCTTATTCATCTGTTTTTCATAGTAGTTTAATTTCGCTTTTTTTATTATTTCATTTAATTTGAAAAGGGAAACATTCTCAATTGAATATTGATAGAAAGATTATTCAGTCGCAGATGATTCCACATCTGATTTTATGAACATCCTGTTTATATTTTCAACAAATCAATTCATTTAATTTGTCACAGATTTTTTTTAAATTGCTTGTGTTTTCTGGTGAGGGTTTTTTTTCATTTCAACGAATAGTTTTTGTTTTTGATTTACGGATTTTACCAGGCCTGCAGTCATCCATACTTTACGTTTCGTGAACTTTCTGTTTTGGTTTATAGTTTTTGTACTTTTTTCAATATATTCATTACTTTTTTGAATAAATATGTTCGCTGAGTCTTCCGCATTTTTTTCCGGAGAACATATTTCAGGCCATGGTTCTTGGTTTAGGTATGATTTCAGCTTATCTTTATCAAGTACCTATGGTTTTTTGTTTCGTTGTGTTTGTGTTTTTCTTTACTTCAGGAAGCGATATTTGACATGCTATGGAGTAGTGATCTGTGGTACATGTTTTTATGATAGTTGGTATGATTTCCTCATATTGTTTATTTGATTTTAAAAACATATGATCGATACATGACTTACTGTTTTCTTGTACTCTCGTGTAACTATTTATCAAGGACATGAATCCTTCCTTCCCCAAAATATTCAGGTAATCCTGTACAAAATCATCTTCTCCTAAAATGTCGATGTTGACATCACCCAGGAGAATATGAAAATCTACTTTTGTTTTACAATTTTCTAGATACCTATTGAGATCATTATTGAAAGTTATTATTTCTGTAGATGGTGATCTATATATGGCTGTTACCATCCATTTATTGTTGATTATCACTTGAATAATGTTAACATTATTATTGATATTTTCAATATTATATTTATATTCCAACTCCTCTTTCACATATACAACGACTCCATCATTCTGGTTAACGTTTCCATTATTGTAAATTAAGTTATACCCATTTAAGCCATATAGAGAAGTATAAAATATTTTCCAAGTTTCTGTAAGAACTATATCAAAATTATTTTTCATATTTTGCAGGAGTAATTTTAATTCATCAATATTTTTGTTAATACTTCTGATATTCATATGAGATATTGTCAGTTAACCTTCTTATTTGAATTATTTATTTTCATCTCAAACTCTTTCAAGTTTCCAACTATTTTTGAATTCACTTCCTGAACCTTGTAATCCCTAATATATGTATTCATTTTATTTATTTTACTTAAAATCACAAATGTTCGTGTATACAATTAAAATTATAGAAATGACAAAAGAGAGGAGGAAAACAAGAGGAAAACACAATACATTTATCAGACTAAGGAAATAAAATATTTTTCGAAAATTTTCTTAAATTGTAAAATGAGGAAACTTTTTATTTCTTCGACGAATTGCTGAGTTGTCTGGTTACTCTTTTCTCTGGAATATTAGTGGGGCTACTGGTTGGCTTTTTCCCTTTCGTATTCTGCGTGCTTTGTTCCTGATTTTGTTCCTTTTGTTGTTGCTCCAGGTATTGGGGGATTTCGTCAAGGTGATTTTCTAATTGTTCCGCTGCATAGCTAGTGCCATGGACTATTAGTTTATTTTTCCAAATTTTAGCCTCAGGGCTGTTTCTTGCTGTTTTCAAATAAGCGAATGAGATTTTCCTGCTATTATAATCTTCTCTTATGTAGTCCTTTGATGGTGCAAGAAAAGTATTATGGATAATTCAATCGGGGAATAAATCCGTTTTCTGTTATCGTGTTTGGAACTGCTAGAAATTCGAAGAGAAAGCAACTTCAGAATCTTCCAGAGAAACGACAAGTCAGTGCAGCTGCTGTAGATATTATAGAATACATTGATTGATGCTTGTGTAATACCCCGGAAGGTCTTCAGATGGAAAATTTTTCATATTGCATCGTTGGAGTTAGCATGGAGGGGAAATGAATGATTCAACTCAAGTAGAACTGAACAATGATTCACTATAACCCCATATTCATGAAAACTTGCCAAGGTGGTGATAAAAACTGTGCTGAAACAAAATGGTTTATCCAAAACTTAGAAAACGAGCACAGATGCCCGGTTAAACTTGACCGCAAACACAAGTATAACTACTGACTACTGTATAAGAGTTCTCCGATAGGAATGGATATTTTTGGAAACAATTTAATAGATTGTCAGCAAAAATATGTGGGTTGGATACTAAAATAAGAAAATCACTAATCATTCCAGTCGCTCAACAAATATTTTCTTACATGTCCAAGAACAAGAGCTGATCAAAATTAGTGGCCACAGTAGTGCATCGTCACTTAAGCCATATCTACTGTTGAACAAAGAACATAATTCTAATATAATTGGAAAAATAAGAGCTGCAGCTACTATTAGGTCGAGTTATATTCGCCAGGCAAATGCTCGAAAAATAGCAATTTTATATTTCATAAAATTATTTGAAAACACAATGATTGAAAGTACAGTGTTCATAATCAAGTCCATATCTGAATCAGTAGGGGAAAGTCGGCTGGTATCGGCCACCTTAACTTTTTTTAAATTTTTGTGTAATGAGCAAGGCTAATATTTTGATTCTCACATTAAATAAATATTTGGTCTATCACGAATACACCCTCTAGAAATTATTTAAAAAAAACTTGAAGTAATGTAATTATTGAAAGATTCTCGAATACCTTACATTTTCGTATTTTCAAAATGTGATGGGTGGTATCGGACAAGGACTTTATGTATGGATAACATGCACGAGACTTTCTCCAGGGCTTCTTTCATATGCTGTTCATCCCATGTACCTCGTATCTTTCTCATGATACCTGCAAAGAAGAGTAATGAGAAACATAAACATGTCAGACACTCCCGCTACCCGTCCGGTACCACCAGAACCGTCCGATACCACCCAAAACGGAAGTGTCCGATACCAAACGAATAACACGAGCCAAAAAATCTAGTATAAAATGAAGATGGCTGGTGATGGTTATACCGTTATCATAAAAGTCAATCGTTAATTGATAGTGTTTCAAATAAATGTCTGATCATTCTAGATATACTTACTTTGGATAGAGATTCAGTCGTGAAAAATCATCTATGCACAGTACCAAACACCACAGTTTTCACAAAATCAGCAATAAGTATGTAACGACGTAGCGTTCTCTTGAAATATATGAGGAGTACTGGTTTCTTGTTCAGATGCATACGTCATCTGACTGACAAGCGCCACATCACGCACCAAGTAGTCAAAATACCAACTATCCGATACCACCCGCTGTCCGATACAACCCGACCTTCTCCTAATCGTTTCAGAACTTGATGCCATTATCGTAGCTGCAGCTCTTATTTTTCTAATTATATTAGAATTATGTTCTTTGTTCAACTGTAGATATGGCTTAAGTGACGATGCGCTACTGTGACCACTCTTGTTCTTGGACTCCTACCTTGGATATGTGGGAAAATATTTGTTGAGAGACTGGAATGATTAGGGATTTTCTTACTTTAGTATCCAACCCACATATTTTTGCTGACAATCTACTAAATTGTTTCCAAAAATATCCATTTTTATCGGAGAATTCTTATACAGTAGTCAGTAGTTATACTTGCGTTTGCGTTTGTGGTAAAAGTTAACTGGACTGTTCGTTTTTCAAGATTTGGATTAGCCATTTTGTTTCAGCACAGTTTTTATCACCACCTTGAAGTTTTCATGAATATGGGGTTATATTGAATCATTGTTCAGTTCCACTTGAGTTGAATCCTTCATTTCCCCTCCATGCTAACGCCAACGATGCAATATGAAAAAATTTCATCTGAAGACCTTCCGGGTTTATTATCATCACAAGCATCAATCATTATATTGTTATAATATCTACAGCAGCTGCACTGACTTGTGGTTTCTCTGGAAGATTCTGAAGTTGCTTTCTCTTCGCATTTCTAGCAGTTTTAAACTCGATAACAGAAAAAGGATTTATTCCCCGATTGAATTGAATAATCCTTATGATCTTCACCATCACATTTCCGCATGTTCACAGCCCAGTCTTTCAAAATTCTTGCTATTTCGGTAGTTGGAATCTGCCGGTGTAGTTGATATTTCCTTGAATCACAGAACGAGGTGAACTGACGCCATATAGATTTCCGTGTATTAACTGTGTTCACTGGTTTACCTGATCTAACTAAGTCATCAATATAAAGAAGAGCTCCCGAGCTAACATCACTTGAATTCATTGCACAATATCAAAAATAATACCAAAACCCGCAGTGTATTCAATCTTTACATTCAACAACTAGTGAAATGTTATCAGCAATGTAAGGAAACGAACGATGAATTGTCTTGACAACATTGAAAACAAAATGATAAAAAAAAACATTTTTAAAGCTTTTATACAAATGCACTAGAAAGGAAAAAATAATTTATTTCATTGTTTGATCTGGGTTATTCTGGAGTAACAGATTCAAAATTTTGCCGCGCAAGATTACCCATTTTGTATCCGTGGCAAGATTTTGAATCTGTTTTTCACTGAATAACCTAGATCAAACAATGGAAGAAATTATTTTTTCCTTTTCAGAGCATTTGTATAAGCTCGTCCTTAAAAACGGGTTTTTTATAATTTTTATTTTTAACTTTTTAGTTCTGCTTTTATTACCAACTGATGAAAGCTTGTTTTTAATTTTTTTTTCGTTTATTTATTTTTTATTTTTAAGTATTTATGATGTTAAATAACTAACTTAGTTATTTCTATCTGATGTATTTTAGAATTAGAATCATGATCTCCGACCCCGAAAACCCCTAAATACCAATTTTGAATAGAATCGCACCATAATCACAAAAATTGTCGGCCATATTGGAGCCGCCATATTGTTTTTTTCCCAAAAAAAAAATTCATAATGCCGGAATTATGTACACCTGCCAATATTTAACTTGAAAGATTAGATTACTGACGGACATACACCGGGACAGGTGAAACTGAAAATAACTAATAAAAAACCTTTTTAAAGGCAAGCTTTCTTTTAAGCCGTGTACTAAAACGTATAAAATAAGTTCAAGTCATCGCTGACAATGATTTAATTATTTTTTGTTGAATTATTTGGTTTCAAAAACCTTGTCGCGCGAAGTGTTCATGAAAGTAGGTACCAATTAATTCCATTGGACAATGATTGGTTGGTGAGTAACAACTTGTCAAAGTATTAATTTTATTACAATTCGCGCTACAAGCTTTTTGAAACCAAATAATTCAACAAAAAATAATTAAATCATTGTAAGCGATGACTTAAACTTATTTTATACGTTGCAGTGGCCTTTCTACCAGTGCACCATCTCTTATATGCCTGCTTCTCCAGTGTCTTCAATCCAAAGGCCATGAGACTCATCGGTCTTAGGGACTGCCTCTTAGTATTTCACAGAGCCTTCTGTGCAGTACTTCCGTTCCCTTCTGCAGCAGTACTGGGTAAATCCCGTTCGGTCCCGTTGATTTGAATGGTTCTAATAGCTTATTGCCCACTGAACTTTGTCATAGGTTACCACCTTTTTTGCTTGTGTCCAACTTCCCCTGGAATCCCTTTTCAGAGCTTCCGGTTCATTCTCATTAGCAGGTGTTTGTACTATTTGGGGCCCAGGGAAATGGACCCTAAAGAGTTCCTTTATGGTTTCTTCCCCTGTGGTGGTGTACTTTCCTTGTTAATTTCTGTATTGCTTGATATTTGTCCTTAGAGAGGATTCTTTCTGGCGCACTCTTGAGTACTTTCTATCTCCTCACAGTATCTCCCCCAGGAGTCTCTCTTGGCTTTGTTTAGTGCCTTTTTGTAGCTGGTCAAGGCGTTCTTGTAGTCATCCCACCTTTTAGTTTCCTTGGCACTACCAAATTTTTTCCGTGTTTGCCTCCTTAATCTTGCAAGTTCGGCATTCCACCAGGGCACGTTCCTGCTGGAGTTCCTTGTGATAAGGGGCCAATTGTTGTTGAAACCAACAGTAATACATATTCAAGTGCGAAACATTATGCTTCTTACAACTTTGTTGAGGTTGGTTTCAATGATGTTAAACATATTCATCTAACTTAGTGATACAAAAGAAAAAATCGTAGATCAAGAAATAAAGCGAAGTTCAAACTTAATACAGGCTGATTCTATGTGGGGTTGCAGTCAAGTATGGGGTTGATTAGGAAAACTCTTTGATATATATATATATATATATATATATATATATATATATATATATATATATATATATAATATATATATATATATATATATATATATATATATATATATATATGAAGTAGATAGTCCATACTCGAAGTGAAGTTAAAGATTTTTTTGGGGAAAGAAAATCCAAGTCGTCTCCACAGTTTATTTCCACACAGGGATTAAATTAAATAAGACATGTTTCGGGCGTATATGTGCCCATCTTCAGTTATGAATACAAGAAATTGCTGGAATTGAATGATATATTAGACCTATTACAAAATGGTACATGGCATGTAATTTACGAAAATTTATGTTTTTGGTGATAATGAAAGAATTATCGACCACTATGGACTTTAATTGTTCTTGTTCATCATTGTACCAGATAGACGCCATTGTATGGTAACAATCTGTTGATAATTTGATAATGTTATTGTCTTTGTTGCTTTTTTGGGGTTCCTGCCCCAAATTTTGGAACCAATCACAATACTAACATAACAATGTATGAAATTAATTCTTTCATTATCACCAAAAACATAAATTTTCGTAAGTTACATGCCATGTACCATTTTGTATTAGGTCTAAAATATCATTCAATTTCAGCAATTTCTTGTATTCATAACTGAAGATGGGCGCATATACGTCCGAAACATGTCAATATGGAAATAAACTGTGGAGATGACTTGGATTTTCTTTCCTCAATATATATTAATGTTTTTATGTTTTTTCCTCAAGTCTCATCCGTAATCTGTTGCAACCTGAAAAACTTTCTGTATTCTTTTCAGTCCTTCGTCTTCTGTAGAACTGAATATCATTATATCATCCATATAATAAAGCATTATATCAGCATCATCCTTCTGAAGACAACACCGACGAATCTTTGAAAGACTGACGGACTATTGCATAATTCAAAAGGATATTCCGGAAATTCGAATTATCCATGATGTGACGATTGCAGTGTATTTCATACTATCGTCTTCTATATGATTTGTATATTTGTATTACGCAGTAGTGACTTCTTTGTTTATTATTTTATTTTCATTCCGTTTTTCGTATTTATATATTACATTTTTCCTTAGAGAGATGAACATAATTATTAGAAGCATTTATAACAAAAATATCCAATAATTATTGAGAGGTTCTCATTTGGATCAAACGTGATACTTCTACAGGTTCATTGTTCACAACTTGATTCAAGAAAAACTATTTTCAATAAAATTGCCTCTACCAATCCAAATTATTCAACAAAAAAGTACCTGTACATTTGATAAGATACTGTTCCCAAAGTGGCCAAGAATATTTTGTCAAAAAATCAAACTGATATTTGGTTGGGACTATTCAAGACTGCCATTTTTTGTGTACTTGTGAACCCTTTTTGGTACCAGTCAACTGAAAACTGATGGAAAAATCAAGACACCTCAGAAGAAAGTATAGCTATTCATTAATTATAAATTCCGAATTTTTCAGAAGTATATTCCCAAAGTATATTGAAGCTTGTGAAATATTATGCCGTACAAAACCCAAATACTGATCAGTATTTCAAATGGGTATATAAAACCTATTTGAAATACCAAAAAGCCCGTGATAAAGCAATCATTTCAGTTGAAGAAAACTACGTCAAATACTGGAAAAACATATTTTAAATATTTTTTTGTGTATTACTACCTAACTTCTCCTGAAATTTGAAAAATATAAACATCCTTTTTTCTTGAACAAAACATGTTATGAAGAGGCATTATGCATTTTTTTCTAGAAGAATATTTTGAAAAATTAGTGTGCCAACTGTGACCACACAATAGTAACTTTTGATCGTATGTTCACCTTACATTACCCATTGAATTTTAAAACATCGTATGATCATATAAACCTAGGAAAAACATACAACCTTTACAATATAATGGTTGAGTTCAAAACATATTTATTCTGTTGAATTCCGACGGATGAAGAGTCTCCTTTGAAGGACGAGCTATACTAAGATTGAATCTAATATCAATAAAAGTAATTATAGTATGCCGTTACGTGAGAATGTTCTTATATCATTATGCAAAACAAAACAAAGAATCACAATTATTGTGAAGAAGATACTTATTTAATGCTATTATAGATGAGATAGTAAATGTCAACTGGGGTCCGGGATGTTATCTGACCTTCAGAGTTATAGAAAAAAAGAATCGTGTTCGACTGAAGAACTGTTGATATGCCATGTGAATTATAATATATGTGGCAATTTATTGTTATTTCGATATCTCAATCATTTTTTAAAAACCCCGTGATCACGCAAAATCAAATGAAAAATGGAGTGGACTTAAAATGGTGCAACGGGGAATTTTAAAGGATTTTTTTCTGAATTTGCACAATAAAATGCTAATCGACGCCCAGAACAGGGTTAAAAGGGCTGGAAATATCCAAAAGTTACTACTTATTCACACTATTCTTTGTAATATTTCGTTTCCATGAAGATCTGGTAAGATTTTTTTTATGACATTTTTTCCTCGATAAAAACTACTTTATGTACAGGGTCTTTTAAAAAGTTGGCATCATAGGGAACAACTTGTATTGATGAATAATTTTAAAATTACACTTGGGTATTATGTTTTGCTTTAAAAAATGGCCCACTTAGACGGAGTCCAAGTGACTCTTTCTACCCGTTAAAACGTTTTTTTTTTTCAAAATAAGCGCTCGAAGGAAAGTTGTTTCTATTCCAATTTTACGCCCGCGTTTACAATTTGAACGTTTTATAGTAAGTGCAGGTTTTATTATTTTTATATCTACGAAATTTCTGAAATATAAAAAAAAAGTAACTTCGACATAGCTGTTTTATAACAGTAGCTTCATCATGTTATGAACTTTCAACTACTAAACATCGATAAAATATTTGTTTCTTAAAATAATGGGAATATCTCTTCAAATTTCTGTTATGTGTGGTGCATATCCATTTAGAAAATAAAAACTTTTTAACAAAAATTAAACCGACGGAAACAGAAACTGAAAAGTAAAAAATGAACATTCTTATTAATAACTAATCTCCTAAACTAATGTATGTTACTAATTTTGAGTCGGCGCAAAACAAACAAACAACGAAGATCATTGAATTTCTTGAAAAAAATATCCATCATCCATCATTTTACGCTTTACTTGATTCAATTGCTAGTTTGTTTGACGCCGACTTAAAATTAGTTACATACATTAGTTTAGGAGATCAGTTATTAATAATAATGTTTATTTTTTACTTTTCAGTTTCTGTTTTCGTCGGTTTAATTTTTTGTTAAAAAGTTTTTTGTGGCTGAAATCTACTAATTACTACCTACTTGATTTTTGATTACTTCCAAAATACTTATTTACCCACCTTACTTCAACTATTAACAGTTAAATAATATGATTAACTACTTTAACTATTTATTGTTATATAGTATATATTATTTTTGATAGTTCTGTTTGGTTTATTTTATCACTTTGTATATTCCATCCTTTTATATAATGTAATTATTGTGACGGATGTAGGAGAACCAAAATAATGACAATAGCGATCTGTCAATGTCAACAACATATGTGTGCCAATGTTCACAAGTGAAAAATCAATCATCCCATATTTTTCTACCCATAGGGGTGGATCATTCCATCCCAGATTCAAATATGATCAACTATGAGGCATACACTATCTAATAAAAAAAGAATCATCCAAATCGGAAAACGCAGTACAAAGTTATGTCTTATAGAATCGGTTAACGGACCAAAATTCAGAGGGTGAACGATCAATATCCTCCATTTTGCTACCCTTAGGGATGGATTTTTTTTAAATTAAAATGGGACCAATTTCGATGTACACCCTATCAAATGAAAAAATAATCATCGGAATCGGACTCTTCTGTAAAAAATTATGCGAGGTCATACATAAAAAAAATATACGCGTCGACTAGAAAACCTCCTACTCCTTGATTTCGTCGGTTAAAAAATATTGTTCGAGTACTAAAATGATATGAAAGTCATTATATAAAAAAATCACCAAACAACTTCTCGTATCTATCCAAAATTCAGGATTTTCGCTCATCGCCGCGGGGTAGATTATGGAAGCAAATCACTACCCATGTAGTCTATGATGAAATTTGAAAAGGTTTTAAATAACCTACAAGATTTCCTCTGGCAACCCTTCTCAATTTAGAGTTTCAGTGGCACAGTGTAACCTCAGATAAAAACTTTTTACAAAAGACTAAACCGACGAAAACAGAAACTGAAAAGCAAACAATTAAATGATCCTTAATAACTAAGCTCCTGTAATAATGTAGGTAACTAATTTTGAGTAGGCATCAAACGAACGAACAAGCCAATTAATTACTTAAAGCGTAAAATGATGGCAGCGGGGTGCGTCCCTTCGCCAGAAATTGCCGAGCGTTCTCCAAGTCAGCTACCCGAACGGACATACACGTGAGGGCACACGTTGTTGCGAGTGGTCGTGCGGAGAGCGTATTTTCGGAATGTTATTGTTCATCGCTGGAGATTTCACGTTGCATTTTCAAGTTATTTTGTTTTGATCATTTCTTTGAAGTAATTTTATAATCTTCGTTGATTGTTTGTTTGGCACCGACTCAAATTTAGTTACTTAGTTCAGGAGCTCAGTTTTTTTATTTTATGTGCCTACCTACTTGATTTGGATTACTTTCAAAATACTTACATACCCACCTTCCCTTAAATAGTAACTGTTATATACTATAACAAGCTGGTACCAGCGACTTTGTCCGCATTAAACTTTGTATTTTTTGTGACGACTGTTACAAATTTACTCACCCCTTTAGGAACGGAATTTCTAAAAATACTGATACACGTATTCCTTTATTTGTAACAAAGACCTCAAATATCAATTTTTATGACCCTAACGGAACCCACATACAAACTTTCACCCCAAGTTTCACCACCTTAGGGGTTGCATTTATAAAAACACTGAAACATTTATTTCTTTGTCCCTTACAATGACCTCAAATACCAATTTTTATTACCCTAACTTGAAAACTAACGGAACCCTAATACAAACTTCCACCATTCATTTCACCCCATTAGGTTGAATTTCTAAAAACACTGAAATACATATTTCTTGTATTTGTAACAAAGACTTCAAATATCAATTTTCGTGACCCCAACTTCAAAACTAACGGAATTCCTATACAAACTTGCAATCCCAATTTAACCCTCATTTCACCCCTTTGGGGGTTGAATTTTCAAAAACCCTAAAACACTCTTATCTTTATTTGTGAAGAAGATCCCAAATACTAATTTCCGTGACTCTAATTTTAAAACCAACTGTATTTTCACTTTCGCCCACCTTCTCACCCACCTTCTCACCCACCTTCTCACCCACGTTTTCACACGTTTAGGGATGGACTATCAAAAAAATATCAAAATGTATCAAAATTTTAGATATTGGGTCCAGCGGTTTGATCTGGGCGTTGATCGTATATCAGTCAATCAGTCAGTTACTCAGGACATGTAATTATATATGTACAGATTACCCCAAACACGAGGTAGCTGCTGTGGAACGTGAAGAGATTCCCTGACTGTCTTCCGTCTCCATCATCAGATTAATTCCGGGTCTCCATTATGTTGTAGTGGTCATCTGTGCCAAGTTTCAACAGAATTGGTTCACAGGTGTAAAATCAATAAATCATCCCCCATTTTTCTAGCCTTAGGGGTGCATCAAATGGGGCCTCCAAATGGGGCCAACTTTCAAGCATACCCTATACAATAAAAAAAGGATCATCTGAATCGGATAACCCAGTACAAAGTTATGCGTCGTAGAATCGGATAAAAAGTAAAAATTCAGTGGGTAAACCAACAATCATCCCCAACTTTTCTTTCCTTAGGAGTGGATTTTTTTCACTTCGAGGTATACTACCCTATCCATCAAAGAAGAAGAATCATCAAAATCGGACTACTCTGTAAAAAGTTATGCGTGGTCATACATGAAAAAAAATACTCGTCGACTAGAGAACCTCCTCCTTTTTCGTCGGGTAACAAGAAAATCATGAACCTATTAAATAAGAAGACACACATTGTGAGCGGAAATATTATGTGCCAAATGACTTCTCTATCCATGGTTCTTCTGTGTTCATCTTGTACTGCATTTCACATTCCCGAATGGTGTGCTCCAAATAGTCAATATCGTTAAATGGTCTGTGCTCGAATATTTTCTGCTTCAGATAACCCCACAAGAAAATATCCAGTCGGGTTGAGTCAGGAGAACGAGGTGGTCAATTACTACCATTTACTTTACCTCTGAACGTTTCGCTGAGAAAATTTATATCTGCTACAGAATTATGGACAGGTGAACTGAAACCACAAATCTGGAATATTTTGATTTGAGGGATTTCCTCAGAAAGAAATACGTACTTTCGCAAAATTTGGACGAATTACGCAAAAAAAATGTTTCGAATTGTTCCATTTTTATTTTTAACCATTGTGATTCATTATGATATGGCATTATACACCCGTCATTCACGGGTGTGCACAAGTTGAAATAATATATATAATAGTGGATAATTTTTTACATGTCTCAAATATTTTTATACAAAGTTTGAGCTATATAATGGCGAAGTTTTACTATGAAACTTTCAACTGACTCAGTACACAAGTTAGTAATGCTAACTTAAAATGTTAGTTGAGTTACCACTCAATAAAGTGCTACCTACTATTTCATTAACGAGGTAATTAAATAGGAGTTTTATTACATCTCACATACAAGCAAGAACAATAATATTTGAAGAACAAGATAAACAAATTATATGACGTGCAGTTATTTTTTTAATGACTAAATGCTACCTTGTCACCTGCATTGTACTTCAATAAATTATGTTATGAATGTAATTTTTACTCTTCTTTAAATACTGTAGAATAAATATTGATAAGAAATTGGAGTTCCTTTGGAAATGAAACAAAATATTCCACTAAAATATGCGTTTAATTTAACTTTCATTCACAACACTAAGTACACACTGCACTAAATAGACTTTATTTCTCTGTACAATATTCACGAAAGTAACAGAATAACTAACTCCAACCCGCATGTGACCTGCTGATATATAGTACGGTCGAATTCTCCAAAAAAGCGTCGGTCTCACGAGAATGTTCCCAGAGTCATCGTCATCGTCAACGGCCGTCTTGCCTGGACGGGAGATATGAACAGGAGCGCACTCAGAGAATTCCGTTACACTACTCCCTCCTCTAATCATTGGTTCACCAGGATAGGTCTTCAGTCTTTCGAGGTGAACAACCTTCATCTCAGTTCTAGGGCTGCGCTGGATTCTGTAAACCACGACTTTGATCCTCTTCTTCACCTCGCACGGTCCTTCCCAAAACGGTGTCAGTTTGGGGGATGCACCTTTCTTCCGCAGTGGGTTGTACAGCCAAACCTTGTCACCTGCTTTGGTTCCTCCTGAATTAGCTTTCAAATCACAACGGGCTTTCATCCTATCACTGGCCAGTATCAACCTTTTCCGAGCTGTTTCGTGGATTTTCAACAGGCTATTTCTCAGTTTATCTGCATATTTCCACCTCTTCGGTGCCTGTTGATCCGAACACCAAGTCACAGGGCAATCGAAGTTTCCTTCAGAAAATAATGCTAGCTGTATGCCATCAGGAATAGTGGAAGTGTCTGTCCCAGTCCTTTTGATGTTTTTCCACTACCTTGGAAAGATGCTCTTCCATAGTTCGGTTGAATCTTTCAACCATGGTGGATCCTCTGCATGATCTTCTCCAAACTCTTATCGACTCCCAGTTGTATTTCGGTACTCCTCAATCCATCGATGAACACCTGCACTGCCAACTGTTCTTTGAAATCCTCGGGGGCATCTAGGTAGGCGAGCTGAATAAGTCTTTGCACATCTGCTTCAAACTCCTGCAGACTTTCACCCGATTTCTACACACGTGTTACCAACTGGGCCCAATATAGGTGCTCTCGCTGTTGGTTGCCATGTCTCAATTCTAAAGCAGCAATAAGATCTTTATACTTGCGATTTGTGTCTGGAATATTGTCAAAGGAGGTCCCCACAAAGCCACTATAACTGCCGTCGCCTTTTTTTTATCGTCCCATCCACTGGCCGTTGCCGTAGCTTCAAACTGTTTGCGATATAGGGACCATGGCGACTGCCCGTCGAGAGTCGGTGGTTTCACGGAATTGTGCGATGTGGCAACCCTGTCACGGTGGTCTTGAATCTTCAGTGGAGCAAATTTATTTTCTAGTTCTTCTCGCACCTCCCACACTTTTTTCTTTGCTTCTTCTCGGACTGCCTGGACTTCGTTTGTTATCTCACCGTCTATCGTTCAGACTGTGTTGATTTCTTCCTTCAGGCCTACGACCTGCACCACTGAGCCAAATGATACGTGAGCATATCTGGTCCAGCCAGAGTTTCGAAACGAAGGAAGGTAGAATAGAATGAGGTTGTATTCCTGGAGACAGTACAAGCTGTATGGAAAAGTCGAACAAAAGATTAAATAAAAAATGCATGAATACCAGCGACAAACGAATGGCAAACACCTCATATAAATAACTCTAAATAACAGATAGTTGAAAGCAATTGGATAATTAAGAAAAAAAAAAGAATGTTTTCCCTCAGAAGTGATGCTCAGAAAACGATTCTAAGGAGTAACAGCTATTTTGCACTAGAAACACTACTACTACTATTTTTGATGTTTTCTGGAATTGGATTGAATAGTTTTGGTGCATTGAAGTTTGGGGCATTTTGAGTTATTCGAAGTTTTGTTGAAGGTACAATAAAATTACTTTTGTGTCTAGTATTATAATCATGTTCAGAATCAATCTGGGTGAATGTATCTTTTTTATGTATATATATGTATATATATATATATATATATATATATATATATATATATATACACAATTCTGAAATACAGTACTTTTCTTTAATGTCCCCCCCTTTTATTTTTTGAACGGGTCAACTCAAAAAATTTAAATTTGGGATAATGAAATTGATGCATGAATACTATATTTTGGAGTAAAATTGACAGATGAAACTTTCCAGATGGCGACTGGGCGCTACCTGGGAAAAAAAAATTGAAAGGGGGGTCTTGTGACACATCCTTTCGAAGCTCCTGACGAATACTTCACAACCCTAGAATATAAAGTCAATATATTCACCTACTACAAAATGGCGGAACATTTAATAATTGCCTGAATACATCGACGTTTAACTTCATAATTTGAGGAAAGAAGCTGAGTTCAGTTCAAAAGATGCTCGAAATGGTTGCCTTGAACTGCTTGACAGAAAAACGCGAAAAACACGTTTCGCACATGGGTTCATTTTTGTTATTTGGGAGGTGGTCGTGGGTGAGCCGAGTGTGTCCGAGACGTAAACGGGTAAGAAGCACTTGGTCGCTACGATATTTTGGTAGATATTGCCACAGTTCCACTGAGGGTTATGTTTTGTTTTTAATTGAGGCATATTGGCATCTCTCACAAAGGTATGACCGTATCCAACCCAGAGGCATGCCTCTCACACCATAGTGGTAGAGATTATCCTAAAGAATTGTATGATTTACACAGTCAAACGCCCTGCTGAGATCACAAAAGATCGCAACAGGGCATTCGCCTACCTCAATGTGATCCACTAATTTGTGGAAGTAGGAGTAGAGTGCTGTGGTTGACGATTTCTCATATCCATGTTGGTTGTCTGATACTAAATTATTTTTATCTTTGAACGATGAGAGTCGGTTGTGAATTGGCGTAATTTTCCTGATCTTCAATAGGTCTGGAAAGACGCCTGTTATTGAGAAATAGCTTTAGACCTCTGGCTATGTATCAAGAAATGTATCCCGAACGTCGTCAGCCCAATGCCAGAATTTTTCAACGCATTGAAAGAAGTTTACGATAGCATGGTTCATTTGTGGAATTTAAGAATAAAAGTTGCCCTATTAGTGGACATGGTGGTAATAATGGAATCGACGTTTTAGGTAAGTTTTTTAAAAGTTTCATGTTACACATAGTTAAATGATTATTTGAATCAGGATTCGTGGAATACAAGAAAAATCAGAATGAGGAAGTATCTCTAAGAGAGATAGCGAGAAATAGTGGTATATCGCATTCGTCAACAAGAAAAATATTGAAGAAACATAAATTCAAGCCCTAGAGAGTGAGAAAAGTACATCATTTGCGTTTAACAGGCAACAATAAATTTTCGGCAAGGTGATGAAAGTTGTAGTAAAATTTTATGGTGCGACGAAAGTTGGTTTACAAATAATGGATGGTACAACAGGAATATTCATTATCACTGGCGCCAGGAGAATACTAATTTACATAGAGCCACTAATTTTCAAGAAAAGTTTGGCATTAATTTCTGGGTTGGTGTTTTGGATACCAAAATCATTGGTCCCTACTTTTTCGATACTCCATTGACGGGGGAGTTGTATCTTGAGCTCCTATCGGAGATTCTAGGCGATTTTTTGAAAGATTTGCCTCTGAATGTTCTGAGAAAATATGAATATTTAAACATGACGGAGCACCACCGCATTGCACACAAATTTGTGAAACATTTCTCGATAGGACCATGCCAGGAAGAAGGATAGCAAACAACGGTCCTATTAAATGGCCACCGCATTCACCCGACCTTACTCTTCTTCGATAGGGGTTTCATCAAGGACAAAGTATTCAGTTCAACTTTTGAGAATGTGGAAGAGTTGAGAGCTTCAATAAGATGAGCATGCATGGCTATAACTCCCCGAATGCTTCAAAATTGCAACAAACATACCATTTTTAGAGCGAAAATGTGTTTTGAGCAATGGTGGGCGGAACGTGTTTGAGGAATGTGGACTTGTTGTTCTTTTATTTTTATAGTTTTTTGTCTTAACCAGGTAAGATACATATCTGAAGTCTGTAAGATAGGAAAAAATTGAGTTGAGGGTGGCCCCCGAAGAACGAAATGTCGTATTGAAAATCAAAGCACAGCATATTGAAGCAAATTTGAAACGAAAAAGAAAGTTTCTTCAACACATTCGCCAGCGCAAAGGAAAGAATACGGGCCCTTTCGGTTTTCCCCGTATATTTTGAAAACGGTTCGTTATATTTTCGATTTGGAAACATCGTATTCATTGTTCACTAAAATAGGAAACTTTTGTCTAATTTAACAAACTTCGTTTAATTTAACGTTTTCGAGATGCCAATAGTGGTACGACATAAAAAAATACGGACTGTATATAAGCGTTTTTTCTTAAAAAAAAAGCAATTTTACAAAAAAAAAAATACGAATTGATAGAGCGATCACTATAGCGCCATCTCGTAAATTTTTTAGTACTTGCATTGCTGCTATTGGATGTTAGCCTACTGGAACCTCTAAATTTTGTGAGATGGCGCTATAGGACATCATCCGAATACGGATAACCTTACAAAGTGACATTCACGAATTTGGGCATCAAATCAATGTTATATTTGTTTTTCTTTGGTTGAACCAAGGAACTCATACGGTTTATTTAAAATGTGTATTTGTAGCCAACCTGTTCAAGAGGTAATATTGCAAAATATTCCTATGATATGTAATAAGTATGTGATTCGTATCTAAATGAGACACAATTTTACAGAAAGAAAAAAACGCCAAGCAAAGCTCTGTCAATACATATTAATTTTTACTTTATAGAAGTTTTTTGTGTCGGTGGTTGTTAAATTTTTTAATTAAAGTATTATTGACGTTGAAAGAGTAACAAGCAGTTAAAATTAATTTTTGAATCGAATAATTTGTTTTTTATTTTGTATCTCGTACAATATTAAAATTATTTTAGAGCGCTTTAGACCTACAAGGTTATCATCTTGCAAATTAGTGGTAGATTTTGTCTTAGTGAATCCGGAATATCATATAATTCATGTTGTAATTTTTTTCGATAATTGAAAAATAACCTGAACATTCAATATCATACGATAATAGTTGTTCTTCGTTTGAATGACAACCTTGAGCTGTAGATCAGAAACAGCCAACCAGACTATTTTTTATCTCTGATGCAATTATTGAAATTCCAATTGAAAGGAATACATCTTATGTTCAAGGTGCAAAATCTTCCGAGATTCGAATGCGGTGATTTATTATCTCATTCAGCATTCAAATATTCGAGTCCAGTTGGTATGGCTTTTGGAGTGGATGAGGAATGGCATACCAGGGAATTTTGCAGGAATCGCTTCTAAATATATTTTCACAATGAAATGCAAGTCTAGGAGTGGAATAATAATAAATGATAAAAAAAATGTATTAGTATTGAATAAATTCATTTTTAGCCAAACTATCCATTTCTGAAAAATCTCCTGGAACAAGTCGATTTTTAATCTCAATTTTCCACATTTATAAGTGAAAATTAAATTCACAGGGTGATTCACGTTTGACTAATGACAATTTTTTCAAATGGAACACTTCATATATTATTCAATTTTTGGATCCACCATAGAAAGCTGATTTCAAAAATATATCACACATATGGTTTGTATACAATGCGTCCGTTGAATTCAGTGCTCTCGTAAAGTAGTGGATACATTCGTAAAAAACTCAAGGAATAATTTTTGGAAAGAACGCTCGAAGCCATCAAATTTTATTTTCATTTGGGCATTCTTTGAAATTTAATTAATACATACATAATGATTGGTGTAGGAGAAATGACGTCATCGGTATTTTTTTAATGGCAACTCAATTTTTCATTACGGAATGTGAAAAGGTGATTATGAGTATGCGTGAAATGAAGATAAAATAAGAAAAACGATTTTGAAATATGCAAATATTAAATTTAATGGCAAAGATAGCTTCAAACAAGATCAAATTAAATGTTCAAATTGTGCACCATTTGCTATCAGACTTTTTCCATTACTTGACAGTAGCCATAGCGACCAGAATTTTGTTTTTATTGCTGAATAGTTTTTGTGAAGTTATTTCTTTAAAGAATACCATATCTTATCGTTTGTCGATACATTATTGAGTAGTAACTTTGTCATTTCATGAAAAATGAATGAACTAAATGAACGAGAAATATTTGAAATTCTTTGGATAATTCTTTGGATTTGGAGACAGAATGCGCATCCAAAGAGAAGCAGTTGAATTGTTTAATGCAACTCATCCTGATCGGCAACCTATTAACCAAAGCATGGTGAGCAAAGTTGAGTCCGTGATCTTCCTAAATCTGGTCGACCCACACCACCAGAAAACGATCAGCTTAATGCTGTGCTGGCAGTGCATGAAAATCATCACACAACACTCAACCAATTGTCTTCTGATTTCAATATGGCAGCGTATACAGTCCACAAAATTCTGAGAAAAGCAAAGCACCATCCTTATAAGGTTCGTCTCATCCATGAGCTGAATGAAGACGACTTTGATCGGCGAAATCAATTCTGCGAACAATTGCAACAGCTATGCAATAATGGTAATAATTTTGTAAAAAATATGTTTTTTTCTGACGAGGCTACGTTTGTTTTCAACGGCCACGTCAGTAGGCAAAATTGCCGTTATTGGGCTACCGAAAAATCGACGGAAGAATTCTGGGTCCCTATTTATTTGCGTGAACCTGACTGGTGCAATATATTTGGATTTTATTCGATTTGACCTTATTCCTGCACTAGTAGCTCTGTATCCAGATCTAGAGGAAACTGATCTTCCGAGAACTGATTTATTCTTCCAACAAGATGGTGCATTCCCCCATTATGCAGCAGCTATCCGCGACTATTTAGATGTGGTGTTTCCGAATTGTTGGAAAGGGAGAAGGGGACCCATTGAGTGGCCAGCTAGATCTCCAGATTTTACACCACTTGAATACTTCTTGTGTGGATACTCAAAGAGTATCGTGTATGTGTTAATAGGCCGGAGAAGTCAGAAGATTTAAAAGCAAGAATTCGTCACGAGATACAATGTATACCTCCTGACGTTATTGACAATGTTCAAAAATGAATTATTCGTTCTTGGCTACTGTCAGATAGCACAATTTGAATGTTTTATCTGATCGTTGTTTGAAGCTATCATTGCCATTAAATTTAGTATTTTCATATTTCAAAATAGTTTTTCTTATTTTATTTTCATTTCATCCATACTCATAATCACCTTTTCACATTCCGTAATGGAAAATGGAGTTGCCATTAAAAAAATACCGATTGCGTCATTTCCTGGATGAATTATTCTGTATGTATTAACTAAATTTGTAAGAATGGCCAAATAAAAATAAAATTCGACGGCTTCGAGTGTTCTTTCCAAAAATTATTCTTTGAATGTTTAACGAATTTATCCACTACTTTACGAGAGCACTGAATTTAACGGACGCACTGTATACAAACCCTATGTGTCATATGTTTTTTAAATCAGCTTTCCATGGAGATTCAAAAATTGAATAATTATATAGGGTGTTCCAGTTGAAAAAATTGTCGTGGACGTCATTAGTCAAACGTGAATCACCCAGTATATTTAATTTTCTCTTATAAATGTGGCAAATTGGGATTAAAAATCGACCTGTTCTAGGAGATGCCTCAGAAATGGATAGTTTGGCTAAAAATGAATTTATTCAGTACTTTACGAAAGCACTGTATAAGGGTTTACATAGATTGTGGTGAATAACTTGTCACAGCAAGAAGTGCAAAGCACTTGTTTCGCCAAAATTTGGCCGTAAAAAGTATATGATTTAAATCATGAAACTAATATTACTCCCAACAGAAATTACTAAAATTATTTATAAAAAATACAGTAATGAAAAAAGTTGGTATAGAGAAAACACAAGCTCAAATGACATACATATGACTATATAAAAATCACACAGTACTATGCAATAAAATTAAATTTGCTAAAAATGTATAATGAGATTAAGCATAGACATGAAATATGATAATAATAAAAATAATATTTATTCACGTTGTTATTGGATGATACAAAAATAGATCCAATATCGCAATAAATAAATATTCTTACTCAATAAGTGGAAAGTCGAGATATGAAATATGGTTGAAGTATTGGAATGGAACTGAAAGGAATCCGCTACATATTATTATATATCCTTAAAAATATTCCTTCATTCAAAATAAGTGTTATTTATAAACATGAGGAACGTTTAAGATATTCACATTCACTCGCATATATACATTTACTCACATATACATAATATACACTTGTGCACATAACAAATAATTTAAATGTTACATAAGTAAATAATTCAAATATTGGTAATGATACTGGTAATAAAAATTGGAACAACAATTTCGGAACCAGGTAATTATAAGAATGTGGTAAAAGTGATTTTTCTGGGATAACGTGGTTATTTCTAACCGACGAAACCAAAAAGAAGGAGGTTCTCTAGTCGACGCATATATATTTTTTTTATGTATGACCACGCATAACTTTTTACTGAGACGTCCGATTCCGATAATTCTATTTTCAGTGGATAGGGCGTACTTCGAAGTTGGTCCCATTTAAAATATGAAATCCACCCCTAAGGGTAGCAAAATGAAGGATATTGATCACTCATCCTCTGAACTCTGGTCCGTTAACCGATTCTATCAGGCATAACTTTGTACTGGGTTCTTCGATTTGGATGATTCTTTTCTTATTAGATAGGGCAAACCTCACAGTTGATCATATTTGGATTTCGAATGGAATTATCCACCCTTACGGGTCGAAAAATAGGGGATAATTGATTTTTCACTTGTGAACATTGGCACACATATGTAGTTGACAATGACAGATCGCTATTGTCATTATTTCTGTTCTACTACATCCGTCACAATCATGATATCCTATGAGAGGATGGAATGATATACAAAGTGATCAAATAAATTAACCAGAACCACTAAAATAATTTTTATTACAACAAATAGTAAAAGTAGATAATCATATTATTTAACTGGTAATAGTTGAAGTAGGTGGGTAAGTAAGTATTTTGGAAGTAATCAAAAAACAAGTAAGTAGTAGATTTCAGCCACAAAAAATTGAAAAATAAAAACTTTTCAAAAAAAAATTAAACCGACGAAATACGGAACTGAAAAGTAAAAAATAAAATAAACCTTCTTAGTCTCAATAACTAAGCTCCTAAACTAATGTAGGTAACTAATTTTGAGTCGGCGCCAAACGAACAATCAACGAAGATCATTAAATTACTTCAAAAAAATTATCAGAATGTCACCGCGCAACTCGATGCCTTCATTTTACGCCTTACCCAATTCATTTGCTTGTTTGTTTGGCGCCGACCTCAAAATTAGTTACTTACATTAGTTTAGGAGCTTAGTTATTGAGACTAAGAAGGTTCATTTTATTTTTTACTTTTCAGTTCCGTATTTCGTCGGTTTAATTTTTTGTTAAAAAGTTTTTTCTTCACGTATTATTATAGTGTGATGATAATTTTTTTTTTATATGGTAAGTTATAATGATGTTATAATAAAAGATTTGACGAATATCAAAAACACCTGCTTCAGGGAACAAAGTGTCTGTTGAAAAGCGTGAAGTTTTCGAGACTATTTATTTGAAAGACCTCAAGAGGATGAAGATGTATTGGAAAGGCTTTTCTCCCCAGCAAGCTATACATACCATAGGGTAGATGACTTTCCTTAAGGGCGTGGTATAGGATTTTGAGATGGTGAGATGACAATATTTTCTTAAGGAATTCAAATTATGAAGAATGCTTCTCAGTTTATTGCAAATATAATCTATATGTGCGTCCCATTTGAGATGTTAATCTATAATCACACCAAAATACTTAAAGGAAGAATTACGTGTTGGTTGCCTAGGTCGATACGTGAAAAAGGTGGTTTGTTCGTACTATTGCAGCTAAATAGCATGCTGCAGGTTTACTCCAAATTTACAGTTAACAATTTGTGTTGAAGCCAGTTTTTTTAACAAATCAAAGTCAGATTATACGGTATCTTTTAATTCTTTCCAACTATTCACCTTATAAAATATTGTAGTGTCATCTGCAAAATCTATAATTTTTCTTTACTTTCCAGAGATAATACTTCATTAATATATAAATAGAATGAAGTTGGCACAAGAACCGTACCTTGTGGGATGCCATTGTGAAAAGGCTTCTGGCTGAACTCTTTTCGTGAGGTAACTCTTGAACAGATTAAGGGGTATACCCCTTACGCCAAAATCTTCCATTGTTTGTAGAAGCAGTTTATGGCCGACAGTATCGAACACTTTCGATAGGTCCATGAAAACGCAAAGGCTCGGCTTGTTTTTAACCGACGAAACCAAAACGGGGGAGGTTCTCTAGTGGACCCGTATATTTTTTCATTTAGAGCAAATGATATTTCAGATGTTACAGCTAGTACTGCGTCTTGGGTTGACATTTTTTCTCCAAATCCATGATGGTTATCCGATTTAAGATTGTATTTTGAAATATATGATGTTAATCTTTTTTAACCGACGAAACCAAAAAGGAGGAGGTTCTCTATTCGACCCGTATATTTTTTTTTCCATCATATTTTTTTATGTATGATCACGCATAACTTTTTACTAAGGCGTCCGATTCCGATAATTCGTTTTTCAGTGGATAGGGTGAACTTCGAATCTGGTCCCATTTGAATTTAAAAGATGATATTGATCACTCACCCTCTGAATTCTGGTCCGTTAACCGATTCTATCAGGCATAACTTTGTACTGGGTTCTTCGATTTGGATTATTCTTTTTTTAGTAGAATTTGGATTTCGGAAGGAATTAGCCACCTTACGGGTAGAAAAATAGGGGATAATTGATTTTTCACTAGTGAACATTGGCACACACATACGTAGTTGACAATGACAGATCGCTACTGACATTATTCTTGTTCCACATCCGTCAAAATCAGTATATTTTATGAGAGGATGGAATGATATACAAAGTGATGGAATAAACTAACCAGAACAACGAAAATAATTTATATTACAACAAATAGTAAAAGTAGATAATCATATTATTCAACTGGTAATAGTTGAAGTAAGGTGGGTAAGTATTTTGGAAGTAATCAAAAAACAAGTAGGTAGTAATTGGTAGATTTTAGCCACAAAAATTGAATAAATTTTAACAAAATTAACTGAAAATCAACTGAAAAGCAAAAAATAAAACAAACCTTCTTAGTCTAAATGATAATTGAGCTCCTAAACTATTGTAAGTAACTGATTTTGAGTCGGCGCCAAACAAACTAGCAATTGAATTAGGTGAAGCGTAAAATGATGGCAGCGAGATGCACGGCTGCGTTTTGATGACTTCTTTCATAGATAATGATCTTCGATAATTGTTTGTTTGGCGCCGACTCAAAATCAGTTACTTACATTAGTTTAGGAGCTCAATTATCATCTAGACTAGGAAGGTTTATTTAATTTTTTGCTTTTCAGTTGATTTTTTCGTCGGTTTAATTTTTTGTTAAAAAGTTTTTTTAAGTATTTTGGTTATGTGAGTTATCAGGGATATGGGGCGGTAATTTGTTACAATATTATCATCTCCTTTTTTGAACAACGGTATAGTAATTGTTTGTTAGAATGCTGTCGACCCTAATCCTTCCTCCATATAGATATTGAACAAATTGCCTAAGGGTTTCTCGATATACGTAGAGATTTGTTTCAATGTATCAGCGTTGATACCATCAATACCAGTGGATTAATCTGATTTTAAATTTGCAATCACATTTTTCATTTCACTCGAATCAGTCCGTAGTAGAACTAATGAATTCGGAACAATTTTTCTCCGATATGTGTAATTGGAATTTTTTTAAATCTTTTGTGCCATTTTCTTTCCCAACTTAGTTTATATAGAATTGAATTCATCTGCTATTTCTAGTTTTGATTTCAGAGTATCCCCTTCCTAGTTTTTAATTGATAAAATTGATCGTTTTACTTTTTTTTTGGCATTGGTTCCATAACTTCGTGTTATCCGAAGAGTTTGGTCATTATTTGTTCGGTGAAATTAATATGTATTTTGACATTTTTACCGTTTATACCTTTGTCACATTGTCGAGGCGCTAAAGTGATTTGTAGAGCAGTCGCGTAGTGGCAGTGATGTTTGTTTGTAAGAAAGTGGAATTATTTTGTCTAGAACATTAGGTATTGCTTTAATAAAGATATGGTCTATGCAAGAGCCGTTTTGTCCGTGGAATACTGATTGCCGATGTATAACCAAATTTATGAGTGTGTTTAGATATTCATTGCTAGAATAATTGAAAATGAAGCTACATTTGGCCGACTCGATTCAAAATAACTTTGTAAGTGTCTGTTGGAGTCGTATGGGTCTGTGGATGGAGGTCTGTATATTTGACTCTCAACTCTATACTTTCAATATAATTCATCACCACTATTTTGTAGGTATATTTATATTTCGAATGAATATATATCACCACGCCATCATTTTGATTCAGATTCCCCCAGTTATACAGGGTGTTACCAAATAAGTGCGAATGTTTTTAAGGGGTGATTCCTTGCCGAAAATTGAAGGGGGCCTTCCATTTAAACAAAACCTCTTAGGCCTTTCCTTGAAAAGTTACACGCATCCAAAAAATAGTTTTTTTTCTTGAAATTGCTGAAGAGTTGAAGAAATGTCATTTTGTGGGCATATTCTGCCAATAAAAAAGCTACCTTTGGATATTTTTTTTATTTTGTTGTGATTTTTTAAAGGGGTGAAACATGCAACCGCTATTACATTTTTACCAGAACTTTTTAACGAAAGAAAATTTGTCATTTTAAAAAGATGTGTTGAGAAGAACGATTCATTGTAGTTTCCTAATTTGTGCGCTGATTGTTTATTAATTGTTTAAACAATGAAAAACAATTTTGTTAGGCAAATTCGAAATAGCTCAATGAATTTCGAAGTAATTTCAACCAAATTGATGCTATAGGGGTTTTTGAGGTCGCTGAACAAGAATATGATATTGAAAAAAACTGGCCAGTCGTGAAGGTAGATTTCATGAATGATACGTAACAACTATTTTTTATTTATGTGTTCATCTCGGAGAAAAACTTTTCTGGTAAAAGTTGTGGAGCTAATGAAGCTCTATCAAACGACTTATATATATATATATATATATATATATATATATATATATATATATGGAAATGAAATATTGCGAAATTTTTAAATCTTTCAACAGTTGCCTTTTTGAAACTACTGAGTTTGCCGAGGTATTGATGAGAAGTATTTTTGTTCCATTCGGTTGAAAAATGTTTTTGGTCTTCGAAGCATTGCCTGAAAATTAAAATTTGTAATTTTTTAAAATTATTCGTTCTTTCGAGATCTGTATTTTTTGAAATAAAATTTTAAGTTTTTTAAAAATTGCCTTTTTTTATTTGTCATTTTGAGAGTAATCTGTAGAAATTTCTGATGTTTATCTTGAAAAAATGATGTTTAATTTTTTTTGCATAAAAACGGCGCCCCATACGAAAAAAAGGCAAGAAAGATTTTTTGTCACAAATTGAACGAGAAATTAAAAAACGATTTTTTATTTGGAATATCCTGGAGTCGTACCATTTTTTTCTTTAAAAAAATTGAGATCATTATCCGTATGCTCGCCAATAATGAACATAAAATTCTTGATTGCATGTCAAGGAATGCGCAATAATTACCTCTTGAAACTCACCAAATTTCATTCGCATATCTCGACCGGTTTCAGAGCAGTAAATAAATAATCAGTTTTTAAGAAAAACTTCAACACTCCGTATCTCGGAAAACATTTGCGGACAAAAGTTATATAACAAACTGTCATTATTTTTTCATGTAGAATCTCCCCCTGAAGTTTGTCGCTTTTATTCACTAACACCCTGTATATTCCTACTTTCACACTTTTCAAATATATTCTCAAGAAAGTCATATCCTTGGAAAACGTATAATGTTCGAGTACAATACGCTGGATGAATGTTTGAGAGTTGAGTGATTCCGGTTAGTACGTATACATCCTGAGAAAAATGTGGAAAGTCCATTACTTACAATAATTACAGTCCATAAATTTTTACATGCATTATTCAGATATTAAATGAGGTAGACATTGCTATGCAAATCGCTTGAAAATATTGACAGTTCTGACAAGATTCATCTAAAGTCATTACTAATTGGAAATATTCATTTTCATACTGTGAGGAAATTTTGTTTCGTTAAAGTTATCTGCGCATGATTAGAATCTTTTAATTTCATACCAATATTGGCAAATCATTGCTCGTTTGATAGAGTTTATGATTTACACACAAATAGAAAATCACTGTAAATTACCATTGATGTTTTTCAATGAATGTATAATGTTTGTTTGCCCTGTATGCTCTTTCGGTTCGAGGTTTGTTGATGTTGTTCTTCTGAATTGTTGAAATGAACTAAGAACTCAGTTTTCATTATATAAGGAGTCATTATTTATATGACCCTATACATATTAGTGGAGATTTTATTGTTGATGACAAGTATCTTTAATGCCAATATATAGATCCGATATTTTTTCAATTATTCATGACTATTTGTCAGTAAATATAACAAAGTTATCGCATTTGTGACAATTACATACCATCTGAGAACAGTTTATCTGCCTTCGACAGACAGATCGTAATTGAATTTTAACAATTCTTGAATAACTATATAAATTATCATTAGTTATTATTGTCTATATCCTTGTATGCTTTTGTTCACTAGATGAGTAAACTTTCGTATTTTCAGAATTGTTTGGATCCGGATTTTCGACTCTTCTATATATTTATGTAATTCTATAATTTGTTTGAATCAAAAAGAAATCAGTTTGGTCACACTTTTTATTTGAGTCAAATTACACATAAATCAGTTACTGCGAGCTAAGTAATCCAAATCTTGGATGATACTTGAAAACTCCAAAATCGCTGCTTCTATTTGAAGTCCTGTTGATTACTATTCAACAAATACTGAACAACAGCTGCTGAGACACATACAATGCCCCCTCTAAGGTTCAGTGCCCATGGATGATATATAGACGTTAAAACGTGACCCTATTCCGCGCAGAGGTACTTAGACTGTGAGTGGCAAACCTTACGCAGTCCCCATGCTGACGTCACACCATCCGTGATACTCCGCGTAACTTAGACTGTGATCTGTTTATAAACAGTCAATATACGTTTATTTCTCTTTAACGGCCAATGTATGTTAACAGAATGAAAGTAGATTACTAAGTGGACTATTTCTATGAAATTGTAATTCGCCAGAAGTAGATAATACAGACGTTAACGGACCGATTATTGGAAAACTCTACGAAACAATGCTAATCAATGAAACCATACAAGAAAGAAATAATTTTCATTTCCGTAATTGTTTTATCAGTGTTTTTCCTTTAAAAGGGCAATTGCATTAATTTTCTCTTCATGATCTTTTTTCACGTGCCTTCTCAAATTGTAATAACGCTCATATGTCTACTTGCACTCACTTATGAGTAACTAACTAATATTTAAGTTCATTGGTTACTGAATGCTTGCCCTGCGAAAATACCAAACCAAACATTCCACACATAAATGATCGACAATTGTATTTGCATGGCCGGGTGCAATCGGCAAATTGGCGCGAGCCTATACACTGTGTAAATGACACGGAGTGTTACGAATGTTCTGACGTCAGCATGTGCACCTCTGCGCGGAATAGGAACATGTTTTAACGTCTGCTATCGTCCACTTGCCTTCCTCCCCCGCTTCTGAACTTGTAAATTGGCACATTTTGAAGATACCTCTTTTGGTATGGAGTCAGCCACTGAGTGCTTTGAACCCCTTGTTGTCGCGTGTTGTGTTTTATGCTGAGATGTGCTGTGTGTGCATGGTGGTGATGTACAGTTGTGTGCATAAAAAAGTCGTACAAGGTTTGTATGGTGTAAACCTGCCTATGATGTTCCAGATTTCATAAAAAAGTAGTACACGTACACATTTGACAAAAATAGTTTCAATTTTGACACTACTTGTAGACTTGTCAAAGTCGATAAGAAGTTTAATTAAGATTGACAAGCCTGACTCACAATAGCCTATAACTACTGTACGACTTTTTTATGCACACAACTGTACCTGATGGGTGTGAGTGCGTGTATTTTACGTGTTTATGTTGAGTTTGGTTACTCACCTGACCCGGCGGAGTGCTGCTCTCGGTGGTGGTCGATCGTTTTGGTAGACTGGTCGTGCGTATTTTTTTCTTTCTCTGAACCTGGGATCGTCCAGATCCAGGTTTGCATGTATGTCCTGTGTCATTGGGTTCCTGTGGGTGTCTGTCTTTTGAAACGTTGCGTCGGCGTGGTTCCGTAGATGTTCGCCGATGAAGATCGGATTCACATTCAGATCCCTGTAGATATATCTATTCCGGACGTATCTAGGGGCGTTTACAGCCATTCCTAGGCTGACGTTCAAAAATTGCTGGGTCTTGGTCCTGTACGTTACTGCGCATTGGCTTCAAGCAGCGTACTGGATGATAGAAAGGAGGATTATCTTGATGAGGAGCAGCTCCAAGTGTAGTTCCATCCTAGGAGTGAGTTGATTTTTTTTCTGGCTTTCTTTGCCAGTCCAAGTCTCTGTATAATGTGTTGTCTGAATGTCAATCTCTTAACCAGTATGACTCCTAGATATTTCGCTTCGAATGTCCAGGGGATGCGTTGATGGTTCATGATGACTTGTCCTGATGGTACGGTTCTCCTTCTGGTGGAGAGGATGGCTTGATTCTTGTCCGAGTTGATCTCGATTTTTCATAGTCTGAACCAGTTTTCGAGTCCGTCTGCTTCTTCCTACATGTACCCAGTTACCTGAGTTGCATTTGCTGTCCTGGCTACGAGTGCTGTGTCATCAGCGAACAGTGTTGTGGTTGATGTCTGGTTTTGGGATATCCGCTGTATAAATGGAGATGTGGATAGAACTGCGCCTTGTGATACTCCTGTTTCTAGGGTCCTTCTTGGGGATAGATCATTGCCAACTTTACATTGAAAGCGTCGTCCTCAGAGGAAGGAATCTATTAGCTTCCCTAAAGGTGTTGGAAATCCGAAGTCTGCCATTTTGGTGATAATGCCGCCATGCTAGCCTTTGTCGAAGGCCTTTGATACGTCCAGAAATAGGGATACTGTGTAGTGTCTTCCAGCCTTTTCTTGATGACTAGCTGCCACTTTACTCATCGAGGATGTGAGACTGATGGGTCGGTGGTTATGTGGGATCATTGCGTTTTTGTTGGGTTTCGGGATCATGATAACCGTAGCTTCTCTCCATAGTCGTGGGAAGGGTCTGAGCCTGATATGATGTTGGTCATCGCCGCTATTCCTTTTCTTGGTAGGGCTTTGATATGTGAGAAAAGATATTATATTAGTTTCAAGATTACAAAAAAGTTTGTTACTGATAGGGTGTACTGGGCAATATTTATAAAGGTGAAAATGCATGGTGAGAATTTATAGGTGGTTTATATCGGTCTCCAAGTTCTGATAGGGAGGTATTCTTAGATAATTTTTAAAATTGGAGTGGGATATTTTTGACTGACAAAATGAATCCATATTAGTAGGTGATTTCAACTTGCAATGCTTTGAAATAAATCACAGGTTTGTTAAATAATTCAGAGCATTCATAAATTCCATAGGGGTCAAACAATTAATTGAAAGACGAACTCAAGTAACACAAAAATCGACTATGTTCTCACAAATACATCAAGTATAAGCTGCACAGTGCAAGAAACACCAAAAATTGCAGATCACTCTATAATAACAATAACTATGACGAACCAAAATCATCTCAGAAATATAAAGAAAATAACTTTTAAAAATTATTCTCAGTCTAAACTAGAGAAATTGAATAATAAACTGATATTATGGGAATGGGCACTTAATTCTAATGATGTTAATTGTATTTATAAAAAAAATATAGAAAATCTGGAACATAATGTGAATAAAATTTCGCCACAAAAAACTGCAAATATAATCATCTTCCCTGGTTTGACTATGAGATAATGAATCTAACCAATAATAGAAATGAAGCTTATCGCATTTTTAGGAATAGTACTGATATAATCGAAAAAACAATACATTGGGAAAACTATAAGAAATGTAGGAATGCAGAAGTGAATACACTTTAAAAGAAAAAAAAACTATACTATGAAAACAAAATAGACTCAATTATACGTAACCCCAAAAAATGTAGAAAACATTGAAAACACTAATACATCCAAATAATTCTGAAATCCCAAGTATTATAACATTTGACATAGATGGTTGCTTAGCTCAATAAAAGATGATGCAAATAAGGCTGAGAACTTCCTCGATACCATTACAGAAATAAAATCTACTATTATTCACACAGCACTATGCTCAGCAGTAGAACTTCCTCAGATAGAAAGTAGAATATCACACTTTGAAAAACTAGCTCTCGAGCAAACTATAGAGTAAAATATGTGAAATAGATGATAAATGTAATTCTGATGTAATCAATGGTAGGGTTTTGAAAAGTATAATTCAAGTAATTGGTCATGTCATTTTGAATTTCATCAATACTTCACTTGAAACTGGTAAATTTCCAGAACAACTTGAAACTAGTACAGTTATACCAATTCCAAAAATTATTAACACTACTGAGGCAGCTAATTTCAGACCAGTCAATACGTTACACTGTATGGAAAAACTACTAGAAATAACAGTTTACTCACAAATTAACAACTATATAAAGAATACTCAGTTACTAATGGATTATCAGTCAGGATTTAAAGCAAACCACTCTCGCGAAACAGCCTTACAGGCAACAATTTCCAAATGGAAATTATTGATGGACAAAGAACAGTATTGCAATAGGTTTTTTGGATTTTAAGAGGGCCTTCGAAACTATTGATATTTCAATTTTAATAAAGACACTGCAATATGGCTTTGATGGTTATGTTCTAATATGGTTCACAGACTATCTTAATAATCGCTTTCAATCAACAAAGGTTAATGATGTAATATCATCTCTGGAGTACCGCAGGGTAGCGTATTGGGACCACTATTATTTATTCTCTACTTGAACGATATTAGCTGGGTGAAAGATTGTGAATGTCTTTTTGCAGATGATAGTATATTAGTTGTGAGTGACCAAAGTCTAAATACGGCAATCGAAAAGATCAATAACTCTTTGAACAACATATCAGATTTTTTTAATATTATTAGCTAAAACTGAATGTGCAAAAAACTAAGGCAATGATAATGACATCTAAATATAAATATAGTCAAATTGACAGAGACCAGATCAATATACAATGATAAATTGAAAAGGGAAACATTCTCAATTGAATATTGATAAAAATATTTTTCTGTGAATTGAAAAATCCACGATTGAAATGAAAGAATACCCCACAAGAGGTTATCTTGACGATGGAAGATAGTGACTAAAGTTTATCTTCCAGTCGCAGATGATTCCACATCTGATTTTATGAACATCCTGTTTATATTTTCAACAAATCAGAGAAAATTGAAGTTATGACAGACATGAAATAAAGAGGATTGATGATTGATTGATTGATTGACCTTGTCATTGAATAATCATTTTAATTATGAATAAAAAAAATCAGTAGACAGCTTTTCTTCCTGTCTAGAGTCACATCAAATTTAACTGTTCAAACTTCAATAACAATTTATAGAACAATCATACATACTGTGCTAGTCTGCTCTACTTAATGAGTAATAATAAGATTGCTGCTCTCCAAAAACTTCAGAATAGAGGTATGCATATTGTGCTCAGATGTAACAGTTATCTGTGGAGGATATACTGCTCTATTTTTCAATGGCATTTATTTTTAAAATATTGCATAATTTATGCCCCGCTTACTTTGGGGAATATATAACATTTTGTCATCAAATACACAACCATGCTACTAGGAACAATATACATTTTTATGTCATGAGAACTAATTATGTTAAAACCATGAATTATTAATGGGCTGTTGAAATATAACAAGCATCCAAACCACACAAAATAATGTTCAACACTTAATTCTTTCAAATCAATGCTACTTGCATATATCAGAAATATGATTAATTGAGATGAATAATGAATCTATAAGTAAGGTGATTGTATATATATATATATATTTCGTATTCAATAGTATGTCAGGTAACGTATTATGTAGTGAGTATTATATAAAATGTAACGTAATTGTATATTATAATTATATTATGTAACGTATTTGTATATTAGGATTTTCTATTTAAATAAGTATTTTCAATTACATTTTTGAGGGCTCCATTTGGGATCTTGTCTGGTCGGAGTTCAGGGATGTGTTCGGCGTCATTGGTCTGTCGTATTCTCCTGACTGTTTGTCTAGCTTTGCGTTCAGATCATCCACTTCGTCGGTAAGGGGGGGGTCCGGTTGTCTCTGTATTGTCTTTCTGCTTCTTATCTTTGTAGACCAAGACCGCTTTGCCGTGAAGTGGTATGCATGTCTTCCTTCTACCATGTCGAAGTACTTTCTGCATTTTCCATAAAGAGTTACCTTCTGTGTTCATTTCAGTCAGTCTATTTGAACATTATTGTGCTTGAACAGATCTGAGTTCTTGTCGTAGTTGTATGTCTGCCTGATGCCTTCTCCTCTTGTCATCGGAGGCTAGTGTTATTTGATACCTCTTCTTGAGGCGGCGTCTGTTCCTGATCAGTTCTCTGATCTCTGGGGTTAATATGGTTTGGTACTCATACCTGGTTCCTGGGATGCGTTCTATAGCTTCCTGTATGGTCTGTTACAGCTGTAGGGTTGCCCGTTCGAAGTCGATTTTGGAGTGTTTCAGCAGTATTTCTTCCAGAGAAATGGGTTTGATTCTTTAGAATCGATTCCAGTCGATGATCTTCTTGGTGGCTGGCGCCTCTGGTTACACATCTCCGTCTCCTATTATGAATAGGATAGGGTTCGTCTAAAACTTCCATTTCAGTGTTGACTGGAATGTTTTGTAATAGTGCCATGTCGAGAATGCCTAGTGTGTACCTCCGTGGAAGGTGGGCACGGAAAGGGCTGCTACATTGATTTCGTCGTAGTTGGCTAATAGGGATTCTAGGTTTATTCCTCTTGGATTGTTGTTTGTGCAGTTTAGGTTTGTGATTTCGCGTTGAAATCTCCGATGATTACAGTTGAATGGTGGCTAGGAAACAGTTCTGTTATGTCTCTTCTTGGTATGTTTTCCCCTGGTGGGACATACGTTGAAGAAAGTCTAAGCATTCTTATGTTTCTGACTATTACTTTTATTGCGATGGCTTTGCCTCGAGAAAGATATGGCTTGCCGGCTTCGTGCTGCTCAAGGTTGGTTCGTACTGGAAGAACTCAACGCCTTGGGTACGTTTTACTGATCTGTCAGTTCTGTAGCAGTTGAATCCTGCTAAGGTTTCAAGAGGGTTTCTTGAAGGGCGATGATATCCACTTGAGGCCTGTATAGGAGTTGGTGGAGTTCTTCCTCGCGGACGATTGCGCCGTTGATGTTCCAGGAGCAGATTGCGATTTCATCTCGTGGATGTACTGCCATTTATGGGTTTCTGGGGCCTGGCTATGTTTGAAGTTGCTTCTTGAGTTCTTCTGGGAGTGCTAGCAGCTCTTAGTTGATTGCTGAGGTGGTTGTTGTAGTTATCTTCGTTGGCCCCGTTTGAGTGGGGCCTGTGGTTCCTGAGGTTTAGGGCTGGCGTACCAAGGCGTTGCTTCGTGGTGGCACTTTGGGGGTAGCCTGACGTGGAGACTGCGGTGTTTTGACTGCTGCAGGATTTGGCTTCGGATACTTGGGGCATCTATTGAAGCTAGCAGTGTGTGGGCCTTCACAATTTGCGAAGGTGACTGGTTACTATTTCGGTTTCTTGCAGGTCTGTGATTCGAGCTGCTACCGAGACAAAATTGCATCTCATACAGGGTGTTTCCAAATGATACTTACAACGTCTGCCTGTAGATACTAGATACCTCTCGTAAAATTGGACATAATGATATGAGGAATGAGGGGTCCAACCTGATTACTTTTCGAAATACAGCGGGTTAGAGTTAAAAAAAATATTTTTATTTGATAACTTCTAAACGGATGAACATATTAGTTTGAAATTTAACAGGTCGTTTTTAAATGTAAAAAGACATATTTGAGTAAAAAATCATGTTTCATATCCAGTGGTGTGTCCCATTTTTCCCACCAATTTCTACGCCCGTGGTGTTTGAAGCAATTTTTTTTGTATTACTCAACAGTTTTCACGTAAAAATCGAATAACCTTTACATACCGAAGATCTTGTGATTTTTAAGATATTTATTTTTCACTTGATCGTTACTGCTTTATAATACCTTGGCAACGGTTGCTATTAACAGACCCATGACGCCCGGGGCCTTATGGAGGGCATTATGAATCATAACGCCCGCTAAATGTCTTTTTCTGTAATTAATTACTCAGAAAAGTTTTATTTATAACTGTACATGAAAAAGGGACTAATTATTTAGTCTCAAATAGAAATTACAATTTTCAAATGTTCCTGAAAAATTAGTACCAAGTTTGAAGTTCTGTGAGTTGACCGATGATGAACTCATCAATGTGCATTCGGTTTCGTTCGGAACGTTAACATTTTCTTTTTCGGAAACGGAATGGGCTATCATTGTAGCAATTTTGTTCTTCGAGGAGATACTTTCTTCAATATAGCTCTCCGCTACCGTACTACTCTTCCATTTTCCATGTAATTTTAGTGTTTCAACGGAAGCACCACCTCGAACAAGAAGCGTTGACGACGTTTGGCGTAGACAATGTCCGGTGTAACCTTTCTGGTTTTCCAAATTTAGGTATTTCGCTATGATAGAAGGAACACTTCCTATAGTATTTTTACCTACAGGTAACTCAATGCAATTATTATTTCTGTAGGTTAAAAAAACCTACGTTGTTTACATCCTTTTGGTCGTAGTGCAATGTACTTTTTAACTAAGTTCAAGGCTCCTATTTCGCTTTCTTCAACAATGGTGAAACTTTTTGAGGTGCAGGTCTTGGTTTCTGGTACCTTGATCAGTAAAACGGCACCTCTGTCTTCAATGTCATCAACTGTCATCTTGACCATTTCATCACGTCTTAAGCCTCCAAATACGCCCATTACCAGAACAACTTTATGTAGCAGAAAAGTATCATATGGAGCTTTTCTTATGAAAAGTAATACTTGTCCACCTTCCAATACCTTTGCTTCTTTAGGAATGTATCCTTTTGAATTAACTTTTAGAAATGCCATCAGTTGACTGAATGCTGATATATTGATATTTTCTTTAACAATCAATATTGATTTCAGCTGTGAGTATTTGGTCCATAGACTATTTGCACTATATTGTTCAGACTGAAATAATGTAAAATAAATGAAAAATATTAATATTTTTCATGAGATAAACTCACCAGTTCCTGGAAGTATGCCATTAAGACAGTTTCATTAACGGTATTCACTCTGTTTTCATCTTTCCATTTCAGAAAATGGTAATACTCCTTCTCGTATAAGTGTTTGGATTTCACAGGCAGTAAATTTCCTAACGCTTTTTCAGCTTTGAGCGTCACATTCTATGGGATCTCCATAATTATTATGAACACAACCGTTTTTAGTTTCCTCCACTAACAAGCTTGTCAATTCTTACAAAAGTGCAGCGTCGTTTTATTAAATAAACAACCCTTAGCAACCTCTTCAATGTTTCCATGGCAATTGCAAAGAAGCTCACTTGTGCTCAGTTGCCGACCAAAACGCAGTAAATACTACGAGAAGAAATTTATGAAGTAAACAAAGTCGTTCAAGATAATTTTTTCGTGAAAAATGAAATCTTGTATGCACCACGAGCGTTACTAAATCCTAACGCCCATCGGGCAACATTCATCCCTCGGGCCAAAGGCGCTCGAGTGAATGTTACCCTCCGGGCGTTAGGATCTATATAACGCACTTGATACATGAATAGCTATTAATGTTTTTATGAAGTCTGCAAGATCGCTTTTTATTGATGAAATAACCAACAATACTTTCTTGGGTTTCTTGAATAACTACTTCAGTTCTAATGATTAGAACATGAAACAGCAAATAATAAAAAAAAACGAATAATATCCAGTGTAAACATAATTTCCTGTTGACCAAAGACCAGTGTTTTGACACTTTTGATAATAGTAGCTACATAGTAAACTGTGGATGTCAAAGATGAAATGGTAAATGTCATTCTGTTTGAAGTCAAAACCAAAATAAATTATTTGCAATTAAATTTGTTTGTGCAACTTTAAGATACTTTTTGGTATGATGGATTATACTTCTGAAGAAATAACTGATATGCACCTAATATACGGGGAAACCAGGAAGAATGGTAGACATTCCGAGCGCTTGTATAGAGAAAGATACCCAAATCGACTTAGATTTCCATGTCACACAACGTTTGCTCAAATTGACAGGAGATTGCGTGACTTTGGACAATTCAGTTTAAAATTAGAAGGTACCGGTAGAAAACGAAATGTAAGAACTGTGCAGTTTGAGGAGGATATTCTCAATCGTATTGAAACAGACCAGAATTAAGCACACGTACCATTGCCAAATATTTAAATGTAAGTAATAAAACTGTGTGAAGAGTTCATGCCCTAAAACCAACAGATTATCCTAAAAGAGTAGCATTTGCCATTTGGTACAGGCAAAAATGTTTAGAAGCTATGCAATTTACCGAATTTGTTTTATTTACTGATGAAGCCAAATTCACACATAAAGGAATTTTCAATTCAAGGAATGAGCATGTCTGGGCTGGAGAAAATCCATATGTTATTCGAGAACGGGGACTTCAGGAAAAATTCTCGGTTAACGTGTGGGCAGGCATTCTTGGAGATTGTATAGTGGGTCCAATTTATTACCTGATAAACTCAATGGCGATATTTACTGTAATTTTCTGAGATAAATCGTGCCTGACTTATTGAACGACGTTGCACCATTGCATATCAGAGCAAATATGGGTGATGTATGGTTTCAGCACGATGGGGCATCTGAACATTATTCTCTAGCAGTCAGACAACTTCTAAACCAACAATTCTGGATAGGGCGAGGTGGACCCAATATGTGGCCTGCGAGGTCACCAGATTTGAATCCAATCGATTTTTTTCTGTGGGGTTAAGCAATACAAAAAATTTATAAATAGCTTCAAATACCACCGGCGTAGAAAATGGTGGGAAAAAGGGGACATACTCTTCTAACTGCACACCACTGGATCTAGATATGAAACATGATTTTTTACTAAAATATTTTTTTTACATTTAATAACGACCTGCTGAATTTCAAATTAATATATATTAATCCGTTTTGAAGTTATCAAATAAAAACATTTTTTTTAAACTTTAACCACCTTCATTTCGAAAAATATTCAGATTGGACCCCTCATTACTTATATCATTTTGTCCAATTTTACGAGAGGTATCTACAGGCTGACGTTGTAAGTGTCATTTGGAAACACTCTGTATCAGACCAATCACAGCTAAGCGATTTCTGATTGGTCCTCGCCGTTAGTGTACTCAACGAGACGTTTACGGCTCTTTATCAGAGTATGCAATATTTCATTCGAAGTAAATTTTTAAGAAAAAAAAATAATTATTATGAAAATTATTTAAATTTTTGATTAAAAATTTCATTTTATCATTTTTGGCTGTCATCATGACAGGCCTTCCATAGAAGGTGTTAACCTAGTCGGAGCCGCAACCTAGATCATAGGCAGCAGCCTTTATGTGCTAGCTACATCCAATTATACGAGGAACTTCTTGCGAAGTATTTTCACACAACTACATGTGAATCTTACTTATTTGTACCCCTTCGTCTTTTGATAATAACAGCTTCTGATTTCTGAGGAGCTAGGTATAACTAATTTTTCTGCATCCATATGTTTATACGCTGTAACGCTTCATTTCCATTCCAGTTCAGCTGTTTTTCGCCTCTGGCGACAATGACTATTACCAGATCTTCTGCTTATGCAGACACATGTTCATTTACCACGTCTTCATATAACACATTCCACAGGGTATGTCCAAGTATCGAACCCTGTGAAACGTCTGCTGTAACGTCTAAGTATGTGTCTTTCTCGATTCGAAAAAAACTGATACATATTGGATATAGTTAATTGGATTTCTTGATGTAATATATCTATATAGAATTCCATTGATTTGACTAAAGTTATCTCAAAACTGCAAGAGTGATACTCCAGGTATTCACCTGTTCACCACTAGAATTATATTTATTGTCGATAACGTAATTGCCATAATAATTCACGATATAAATACCTTCAACCTATGGGTAAGTTTTTAGAAAAGGTCAACTGAACAATAAAACATTGTTTTCCATTTAATCCTACATTATTAGGTATGTCCAATTAGTAAGGTTCAGATCAAATTGCGGTTCATCAAGATATTTTCTACTCATGGAAGATTTGATTAATGGGCATTATGTGATTTATTCAAGATGTAGGATATAGAGTGTGCAAATGAAAAACGTTTGTAAATATATGTCTCAGAAAAAACAATTATTTCTTGAAAAGTTCCTTTGCATTTATTTTTTGGATCATCATGGAATGAGTGGATGGGAAGAAAAAACCTGTCAAAACTGTTATAGTTATTCTATACCAATTTTTTATTTTTCACCAGTATGAGGTTACTCAGGATCAGCTAACTCCTGGTAGATTATTTTTGGGCCTTTTGAAATTTTATTTTTCTGTTTCAATTCATTTAGGTATTTCCACTCTTTTCTGAAATACAATCTTGAGAAAGCAATTCCTTTTTGGGTGGAAAAATCCCTTCGTTGGCTTTCTACTTTCACATGAGACCCATTTTCCAGATTTTATCAAGGTTTTTTTCATTCACTTGATGACATCCTAGATCCCAGCAAGCACAAACATCTCTGGGAGGTTTTGGAATGTTTTGAATATGTTGACATGATGATATTTTTTTGAGACGCAATATGCACTTCCCAAAGAAGACTTTGGAGCACGTTGGAAGAATTGTACAGTGCTTTTCAAAAGTCCTCTCCCCCCCTCTTATTTTTGGAACGATTATACATAAACAAGTGAAATTTGGAAACTGAATATTAAAGGTTGTAAACTTCCCTATTAGTGATGATAGCAGATGACGAAATCGTCAAAGATGACGTCACAAGGCCATTGTGACCAATAATTTTAAATGGAACCCTACGGCAAGCGACACCTCTTTTAAAAGGTATCGAAAAAACCTATTCAATGATAATTATTTTGTTTGTGTTTATGGCAGTTTCAATGGATCATTAGTAAACATTAAAATTTAAATTCCATTCAGTATGATATTAATTACAGATTTAAGAATCAGTATCTACTTGAAGAAATTGCTCGAAGTGACCTCCATTTACTTTCTGACAGTGAAATATCCTATTTTTAAACTCTTCTCGTACTTTTGCAAATGTGTCTGTGGAAACAGCCTCATATTCTGCAACAATACGTTGTTTTGAAATGTCAATATTGTCAGGTTCAGTGGCGTGAACCTTCGATTTGAGGTACCCCAACCTCGTCGTCCAATCCATCTACCACGATACTCCTCATCCAAATAACGTCTTACTGCACCGTAATAGTGTGGAGAAGCACCATCCTGTTGGAATGTTATTTCCAAATTGCCGAATTTATCTGGATTATCTTCCAAAATTTCGAAGATTAACAGCTCCAGATGAACCTCACCAGTTAAATTAGTATTTAAGAGAAGAGGCCCAACGATGTAGTTTCCCAGGATACCTGCCCAAACATTCACCTTCTGGTATGTGTTTCACGAAACAGGTGAGGATTTGCGTCAGTCCAATACCTCACATTCTGTGTATTTACATTTCCATTTAGATAGAAAGTACTTTCGTCACTAAAACAAATTGTTTTGACATAGTCTGGCTGTTGGTTAATTTTAGTACCATTTCGCTTCTTGAAGCACTTAGACGTTTGGCTCACAACAGTTTAACGAATTAGGGAGACTGACAAAAACGTCAGCTTATTTGACAACTATCCAGAGGCGGAGCTTGAATTTGGAATTTTAGTATTAACTGATTTAATTCATCACAGCTTTGCGTTTTTTAAAAGCGAGTTGCCAAAACTGCCGTAAACACAAACAAAATTAGTATCATTGAATAGGTTTTTTCGATACCTTTGAAAAGAGGTGTCGCTTGCCGTAGGGTTCCATTTAAAATTATTGGTCACAATGGCCTTGTGACGTCACCTTTGACAATTTCGTCATCTATCATCACTAGTAGGGAAGTTTACAACCTTTAATATTCAGTTTCCAAATTTCACTTGTTTATGTATAATCGTTCCAAAAATAAGAGGGGGGGGGAGGGGACTTTTGAGAAGCACTGTATTTGTTTTTTTGTGGAATTTCTTTGTATGCCTACTGAGAGGTATTGGCGAAGACAAAAATTTTTTAACGTGTGGATGTTCTTTCTAGGTATAACATAGTTTGCCTTGAGAGATTCATCCCAGATATTGTATATACATTTATTGTCCGGTTTCATAATGGTTCTCGACAATTTTATTTAATGACTTGATAATTTCACACAACAAATATTTAAACATTTCATGAGAATTAATTCTTAGAATATTTATATTTTTTCGACCTCTCAGTTTCAACTACTTATTCCCTTTTGTATTCCTTCATTTTGATACCAATACCTCCTATTTTACACAGGACAGAAACAGCATTTTTATATTTTCATAAGCAAATGAAACCAATATTATTCATATAGTGAAAACCAATGTCCAAATGAATTATCCACTCATTTTCTGGTTCAATGATAAAATTCCCGCCATGTTACATTTTTAACAATTTTGCCATTCAGTATGGTACACATCATAAACCTTGCACATGTTTGAGTTTTTTTTTTAATTTTCAAATGAGAAGAACGTGGAAAGTCATGAGTGTTTGAACTGTAGTTAACATTACCAATTATATAATAGACATTTTTGATATAACCGAATAAGTAAATGAAGTAAGTATTACATGAATTAAATGTATTAACATAGTCCGGAAACATAATATAACCTCAAAAGCACAAAATGAATATTTTTTGATAGGGTGTTCGAATCTGTAATGACATGGTCAAAATGCATCATTGAATATTCTTGAAAAAAAACGACCTAATTTCTTTATCATTTCTCCATTGGGAACTTTGTTAGTTTTCAGATTATGGAAAGTTGGAAAATAAAAAAAAACTTCTCATGTTCGCCAACAGACTCATGCGACCTGAAATATATTGACTCTTCAAATAGAATTCGGTTTGTAATAAAACTGAAGAATCACTGTGAAAATTAATATTTTTCTAAACATAAATTCAACTGAATCTTCCTTCCTAGATCAACATCAACACTATCATCCTAACATAATGAATTAATGGGAAAGTTCCACTCAGAATGTGTCAAGTTGGTTTTTACAAGAATAATGTTCATTTAGATTACATGATAGACATCCTAAAATCCCTCTTTCCTGGTAGTATGAAAATTGAAAAAAACTCCATTCCAAATAGAATGTGACACCTCCAAATTTCAAAATGAATAACAGAAGGATTCAGAAAGTGATCCCTGAAATATTTTTTTCAGCGATTTAATGTGCGAAAAAACGTTTTGGGAATGTTCTGTTGTATCTATGGAAAGGCTATCAAAAAAACTTAGGACAAGTTATTTTTGTGACATCCCAGGGACATCCTCAAAATCGCCACCTTCGGCAGACATTGGTTGTTCTTACAAAAGTTCTATTGATGTATAAACAGAACATCGCACTCTTCATCGTACTTTTAACATCTCTGAGTGTTTGTGCTCGCTGGGATAATACCAAAATATGGATGAATTTTGATCGTCTCTTTCTAGTCCATTTCGCAACAAACTTTAATAAAGTAACCTCGTAGGAGATGTAGATTGTAGAGGATCGACATGGCTCTTCCGCCTTCCGCTATAAGTTCTTCGAAAATCTCGCAGAAAAATACTCCAGACGTGAATCATGAACCACGAGGAATGCGTGTAACACATTATCTATATCTCTCTCACACAAATAAAGAAGGAATGAGAGTAGTGATTGAAAATCTCAAAAGAAGAAAAGCCAGCGTTATGACAATATAAAAGCAGAAACTCTAAAACAAATTGTTCATTTCATTACAGAGCAACTGGCCTTTCTCATGAATCTTATAATCGATACAGGAGAAGTTCCGTCAATTTTCGAAATGACGGTGATGAAATCAATCTATAAAAAAGGCGATAAATTGGTTGAACTCAAATTGTGAACATAAAAGGAAATTTCAGCACACCTGGAACTCTAAAATACGGTGTACCTCAGGAAACAGTTCTAGGTCCCATGCTGTTCATCTTATACTTAAATTTTCTTTTTCTTCTGGAAACAATTGGGATAATTATCACTTTTGCAGACGATACGATCTATCGCTAGCATAAGAGAAAAATGGCATGAAATACAAAGTCACACAACACTAACTATGTTTAACCTCAACATACGTTCAATATGAAAATGAATACTACTCACAAATATTCGGAATTGCAATGGGATATTCAATTGCTGCAACAGTAGCAAATCTGGTTATGGAGTATGTTGAAGAAAATATCATCAAATCACTAACTTTCAAACCAATATTCTCCAAACGATATGTAGGCGATTGTTTGACCTGCATTCCTACTGACAAAGTTGATGAAATTCTAGAAAAATTTCATAAATATCATCCTAGATTAAAATTTACAATAGAAAAAGAAATAGAAAAACAAATAAACTTTCTCGACACAACAATAATACACGACAATACTGGGAAAATGTTCACAAACTGGTTTATTGAACCAAATGCATCAAATCGTTACACAAACTATTTGTCAAACGCACCCCTCAGTTGTGTTATTCATAATTTAACTACAGAGCTATAAAGCTTGCTCACCTTAAATTCAGGAAAAGTAATATAGAAATAATCAAGAATATTCTGAAATTAAATAATTACCCCAGCCACTTTGCAGAAAAAACAATAAAAAAACGAATACATGCGATCTACAATAAAAATGATAAGAAAGAAAAGAAAACAACAACATACATACCTCAACCATACATAGACAAACTATCGAATAACATTAATAAAACAATGGAAAAACACAACATAACTATGTCACACCGACTGCAAAATACGAACAAAACCATTTATTCAAAATTAAAACCAGAAATACTAAAAAACAAACAAACTCATACAGTATATAGAATACCGTGTAAAGACTGTCAAAGTACCTATATAGGTCAAACAAAACAATATTTGCAGAAACGAGTACAAGCTCACAAGTACTCAAAAACCGACATTACAGCTGAAAAGGGAAATATTCTCAATTGGATATTGATAAAAATATTTTTCTGTGAATTGAAAAATCCACATGAATACCCCACAAGAGGTTACCTCGACGATGGAAGATAGTGACTGAATTTTATCTTTCAGTCGCAGATGATTCCACATCTGATTTTATGAACATCCTGTTCATATTTTCAACAAATCGACACTACAGCCTTATCCTAACACGAAAAAAAAAAAATCAACATAAGTTTGACACTAACAACATTGAAATTTTGACCAAAGAAAGTAGTAAGTAAGAACATTCCTTGAAATGATACATATTAAAAAAGACCCCAATAGCACTAACAATAGAAATGATATCAAACACTTAAGCCAGATTAATAACAACCTTTTTTAACTTTGTTTATAGTAATAATGATGAAAACTGATCTTTACATGCTGCCAAAAAAATACAGTCCGGCTCATAAACTAGAACTCAATATAAACAATCCGGTGTACTTATGAAGAGGGTAAAAAATGCATGAAATATGAACAAACCATTCCCGATAACTTCGTCTTCGAAGTCACACACCTACAATAAGGTTCGTACGCAGAAATCAAATAAAATAATTTGTAAGTGAATACTCATATATATATATATTTATATTGTGTTAAATAACGTTATATTTCAAACCATACGTTTTTAAAGAATTAATTTAGTGCATACATTTCAATATTATGTTAAGTTAAATATGTCTCAAACTCCATATTTTTTATTTTATTGTTTTAACCTGATGATGAAAAATACCATGTCGAAACGTCGTTAAGAGAAATTATATGAATTGACTGAATCACAGCTTTATTACGAGAAATTGAAGAAAATATATATGTGGTCAAGAAACTAAATATATATATATATATATATATATATATATATATATATATATATATATATATATATATATATATATATATATATATATATGTTGAGATAGTTTCTCGGGTTTCTGTCCGCGTTCTGTGTTCTTGGTCTTGGTCTTTTCATTTATCACTATTACATCCATGAATGACAAGGTATGCTAGGTTGAATCAAGTGACTTTCGTTCTGCCAATTAATTTTACCGGTGGCCCAGTCCGACTTTGTACTTGGTGCTTGGGACCGAAATGTTAAAAGCTCATTGGTTTTTAATATAGAAATATTCTTCATAAAATTGGCAATCTTTTTAAGTTTGAAAAATCTACGATGAAAATGAAGGTATTTTCTTTAATATCTAAGAAAAAACCAAATACTTCCCCGACACTATCGCAACTGTTGAAAGTATTGTCCTTGAACTTGAACTTGCGAAATTGTGTCAAAAAAATACTAACGACTCCGTTAACAAACGAACCTGTTACTCGATGGCCAACGGTATTTTTGTTATTCCGCAAATGAAGCAGTTAATAGTGATAATGAAAGTGTTTACTTATTGTGCATTGGAGTAATTATAGCTTCCGAACAATAACGGCGGGTGTTCATCAGATAACATATTGTATTGCAAAAATGACATCATGGCAAACGAAGTGAATATGTAATCACTTTGTAATCGTCAAAGACAACATTTGCCTTAACATATCTGCGAATGACCTTGAGAAGAGTGGAATCGAAATCGGACATCACAAGATCACTTATCATTCCTAACATTTCTGAACAATACATTTTCTCAACTTGGTTCTTGGTTGGGTTATTCCATAGAATATTTTATCAAAATCAGAAAATTTTGAATGCTGGATGGTGAACCATTTTTCTAGATGGGAACTTGATAATTCAAACAACTATATTGGTGGGATAAAAATTTATGGATTTTTGGAGTTATGCAGGATATTGAAATTATAAGCGAATGATGATTTACAGTGTGCGTGAATCTCCTATCTCCCTTCTTACTTCTCAACACCGACGGATTGATTTAGAAAACTATACTCTGTTCCTAATATGAGAGAGTGTTAAAATGTAAATTTGCAATGACATAACCCATTAAACAAGGTGTACAACTTCAAGGTTGTATTGTAAACTTGCAATGATAGTCTTTTAAAATTCCGTATTTCAGTTATTTGAGACGTAAACACCCCAAATCGGTCCTAAATTAGGGTCACCTTAATTTGCATAACAATAGAAAGAGGAGTTTTGTGAACGAAATTTATGTGACCCCAGCGTAACAACAGGTAGTTTATTAGAATGATGAGTATAATAATAATTATACATAATTATAATTATAGAGATAGGCAGGTAATTGAGATATAATTATTCTGATATTAAGTAGATAAAAACTTATATAAAAGTAATAATAATATGAAATTAGATAACCTGGAATAAATATTGATATTAAAAAAAAACTAATATATACATTACAACTTAATTTTTAAATTTTAGCCATCATATTCCGAATAGTCCGATGAACTATCGTCGTTGGGGTCCAGATAAATAATAGGGGGCTCTACAGTGATTTCTAGCAGCTTCCCACATCCTTTCTTCTATTCCAATCACATGTGCGACGCACTTACTCCATGTTTCGCAATATTCCCTCTTGCAAGGTAAACTACCTGTGCCTCTACCTAAGCATATAATCGTTTTCTTAGAAAAACCTTCCATCTGTGCCACAAATCCGACCATATTGTTATCTCTCATCCCAGGGAGTGATTTATATCTACATACTATTATTTGTTAAAAAAAACTTATGAAGTAAGGAAAAGATAATCAGGTAGGTGATTGTAAATTTATAATTTTATTTTACCTGGAACAGGAAATTACAGAGCATACTTAACCGTTGTCCATTGTTAGGGGCTAATCATATTAACAGTCACTAAGCTGGTACGAAATATATTTGAACCAACTTTACAGGGTTATTGGTTTTATTTGGACCAATAGATAGATTTGAAGAGCTAGAAAAATGGTTGAACTGGGAAATTTGTAGCATTTTTCTGAACCGCTAGGAAATATGAATAGAAAAACAAATGAACGTCGCATTAAAAAGTTATGATATAAGCTTTTGTTATTTCTAATGGGACACCCAGTATATTATTGATTTATTGGGTTCCCCTGAAAATTCTAGATTTGTTTCATTCATGATGTCCTATACCTATTTGCACATTCCTATCTTAGTTATTCATAAGCTATCCATTGACATCAACTTTAGATTCAACCTCGTACGCCTATGGAATACGGCAAAGACGACTCGGTTTTACAGTTCAATAATGGTTTATTACTCTCTCTTATTAGGAAACAGAGTATATATCGAACAGTATCACAAATCAAATGGAATGGGGAAGTCAAGTTTATTACTTTTTTCTTCCAAATAATGAAGAGTTTTCTTAATTTCATTCAGCCGATTTTGTGTACAATGTAATTTCGGAATGTTATGTAAAAGAGAGAGCATACACACATATATAAGTAAATTGTAGTTTATGTATCAAGTACGCAAAGTGAGGCTTTAGCGGACGAATCGAAATGTCCGCTAAAGCCATTTGCGAACGTAAAGCCATTTGCGGACGTGTTGCATACAAATTTTTTTTGTATTAGCCTTCCAAATAAACAGAACTGAAATGCCACACATATTTCCTCGCCGTGCATTCATTTTCAATTACCATCCATACGGTAGTGTAAGGAAGTTGTGCAAAAATAAAACAAGCGATTGGACACATTTGTCAAATATTTTTGTTCATTTTTCATGAAATAAGCATTTCAAAAGAATATTTCGAAGAAAACGTGTGCTGTCAATATAAAATTTCAAATAATCTATGATCACTGCGTCTCCTGGAACGTTTTTAGGATATTGATTATAAGTTTTCTGAATAAACAAAGATAGTCCGATAAAGTGTTGCCATGACAACTTTACCGGCCTAGTCCGATAAAGTGTCATTTTGCGGACCCTTTTCAGTATTGAAAGTAAGCATTTTGTAGAGTGTGCACAAAAATATTTTTTTTAAGAAAATCTTTCAGCATAATGCAGAAATACAAAAATATTCTTATCAGATGCAAGACGCATATCCATAAAGGATTTCCTACACCCAAAAAAAAACCTGTTTTTATATTACTTGAAACTTCAAAATATTATATGTACAGGGTGTTTCATAATTGAATGCTGATCCTAAAGAGCGATAATTCTCGGATGATTTAAAGGAAAAATCTTTATATGAAAAAAAAAAGTTTTTCCCCAATAACTCTAAGACAGCTTTCTCCTGTTTTATCAATTTTGGCACACGCAAAGAACGCATAAAATAGTTTTTTTCAGGATGAAGGTTTTTTAATTTTCATTAGTTGCGTTAATTAACATACCCTGTAATATTTTTAATAAAAATAATTGCACGACACTTTTTTTAATAAATATTATTTTCATAATTATCCTCAATTTTCTCATAAAAATGGTCTCTCGACTTTTTTTTCGTATGGTAGAGGGATTGTAACACCCTGTAGGAGTTATTGTTTTTGGTTTGATTGATCCCAGGGTAAGCTATTTTTATTTGTGGTTCATAATTTATTATTTCAGTTTCTTGAACGAAACTAACATGAAAAAGGGAGGTCATATTCCGAAATACATACATACAAAACAAATATTTCAGCGAACGAATAAGTTTATTCATTGTGAAGTCATTGCCACTTACAATACGCAACAAAGTTGCAAGTCTTATTTAGTCTGGGAATGTCGAACAGAGCCTCATTGATTCAACACAGCTGGAAAATTTCTGTCGAGTCGGCAGAATTCACGAGAAGCTAGCATAGCTGATGAGACGAGAAAGTGAACTTTGGAACTTATTCCTCGTCCCGCGGGAAATTGAGTAACCAATGAAAAGGCCAGTTTGCGCTTGGCTTGTGTTTTCGAATGAAAAGATCGGGAGAGTTCTTTCGGGGGTCAATCGAGAACAGCTGTGCGAATCGGTTGTGGGAAAACAGCATATCACCTTGGAGAAAGAGGACGGGGATGATGAGGGGGAGGAGAAAAATCTTGCTGGGCAGAATGCTGATCCAGTTTTGATCGATGAACCTGATAATGGATTACAAACTCGAGAAAAGAGAAAGAGGTAAAACTTCAATAGTTTCATGACGCTTTTTATTCTAGGTTGACACGAAAAAGAAAACGCGATGCAGAAACATGGAAGCGGAATATAAATAAACCTTTATGTGAGCCTGGAAGAGAATAGAGATGTGAAAAGGCAGATAAAAGTTAATTAGAAAATTGTAAGGGTAAATTCAAATGTGGAAGCAAAATTTCCTCCAAAAAAAAAGAAGGAAGATCGTTTTGGCTGTTATCAAATGAGGGAAATTACATTCGTATAATAAAAATATAATCAGAAGTCCCAAAAGATGTTCTACTGTCAAAGATAAAGATTCAAGGATACATTTTTCATTTAAATACTATTTCCGCTTAACTGAAGATATGTAGGATGACTCTCGACTGCATGTTTGCAAGGCATTTGGATACCCTTGATGTTAGCCAAAGGAGAGTTTTTTGATGTTAGCCAAAGGAGAGTATTTTTTTGAACAGAACGGATCCGAAGTAACGGGTACTCCAAAAAAAATACGACGGGGAACGCACCAAAAAAAAGTAGGAAAAGAAGACAAAAGCTTGGTGGGAGCCCATCTCAACTCCATTCCGAGCGTCGAATCGCATTATTGCAAAATTCGCACCAATAAAGAATATTTTGAATCAACTCTCAATTTTTCAAGACTCTTCGAATTAAATATGGAGTGGTGTATGGACAAAAATATTACATCAGTGAAATAAAAATTTTACTGGAATATATTGAATTATGAATTTAATATTGGATTCATGAAACCAAAGTCTGACAGATGCGATATATGCGAGGAGTACCGGATTTGAGAAATGAAGGCATTGAAGGCATTGGAAGTATGAAAAAGTTCTCTAGACACTTCCGATCTGAAGATATCTGTAAAATTGAAAGAGACAGAGACCGCCAACTTTCCAATAATACAACTGCGGTTATCTGTTTCCATATGGAGAACAATAGGTGTATGTTGGTCGAATATTCATAGAAAAACAACTACTTCCCTGACTAATGCCCCGACGGACATTGAATGAACTCCGATGGATAAACGTGCAAAGTCCTACAAAGTACTTTGCAAATGTTTGTTGCGAAATGGATAAATATTAACCACCTCACTCAGCCTGACCACATGTAGACCGGTTTCGGGGTATTTCTCCCTCATCAGTACAGGGTGGGTCAAGCAGACAATGATTAATGTCTGCTGTACCTGACTGAAACGATTAAAATCCATCCACTTCTTAGCTTTCGCTGGGATTGAATTAGCAGAATGGACAGCACCATTAGCTAACGCCATCTCAACGCAACTAGAGCAACTAAAACATTACCATTATCAATCGGATTGCGTTCAACGTCCGTCGAGGCATTAGCTAGGAAAATGACTGTTTTTTATGGATATTCGACCGACATACACCTATTGTATAGGTATTTGTAGTCAGCAGTCTTGAGGAATAAGACGTTATTAATTTTTGATTCAACACCTTTAATTTCACAGCACATTGTAATATAATTGAAGTGGGATATTGTGCAATCTGGCCTGAAGGCATGCATGGCCGAAAGGGAATAGATATTGCTTCAGCACTAATATAAATTTTGAAAAGAGTCGTTGCAGACATTCCCAACATTAATAAATCCATACTTTGGTCAGACTCATGCGTATCCCAGAATAAGAATTCAATAATGTCCTTTGCTCTAAAAAAATTCATAGAAGAATTTCCTCGGATCCCTGAAATAACACAAACATTTTCCGAACCAGGCCATGGCTAAGTTCAGGAAGTAGATAATCTGCATAGTCAGATTGAGAAGAGGTGAAAGGAATAGACACGTATAGTCCATTGAGCTCAGTAAGGATTCGTCCCAGTGTGAACCAAAAAAGACCATCCACATGCAACAGCATAGCTTCAAAGATTATGAGATAGCTGCAGAAAAAATAGATTTTAAAGTGGTTCCGTACGCCTCTGTGAAGGGACTTAAATATTCGAAAGTTCATCAAACAAAGATTTCTTATAAAAAGGAACACAACGAAGATTTTTTGCAAGCTGATCTCACTTTTCGCATCGGTTCGAGAAGTCAGAAAAAAATTACTTTACCCGAAGTCAGACCGTGCCCCACTCCCAAACAATGTCTACTTCCTCAAGATAAAGTGTTTCAGTTATACCAGTTATTCAAATACATCCCGGATATTGATGAAGAATTCATGAAATGTATGTTTTATGAATATAGAAATAAGCCGCCAAACAGGAAAAAGAAGACGAAGCAGAAACAAAATAGTTCAGTAAAATATATTTTTATTTCCAGTTTCTGATCTTTATTGGCTAATTTATTTTCTGGGTTTGGTAAGAATGAATGTTTATGTATTTTGTAGCATTTTACAACAATAGATGTTACTGAAAGGACTAGTTTTTCATTGCAATTCTTTTTGATAGAACATTATATTAACTTTTTCATCATATTTTCATGGGTTACTGTTCTATTTGCACATTTAATTTCACAAACTATTCCGAACCAACACTATAACTGTTTAGAATACACTTCATGCGTTAAAGATGAAGTGACAGTGATTTTGGCCTTCATGGTATTTTAATTTCGCTCTCCAGAACAATCTTCCTTTTTGCAGGTAGAACATTATAATTGGCAGTTCGCGACTTGTATGAGCTTGCTGACGAAAACAAATATGGAGCCAGGTGACTGTATCAAGTGGCTTTCCTAAATAGAATAGTTCCTGATGCTCGAACGATTTCAAGCACCCACCCAAGGTTTTTTGAAACAGGAAGCAATCGCGATAAAAATTTCAACTTACTGGCTCAAGTTGTTACGTGAATACAAAAGACTTATCTTCTAGTTTAACAGTTGATCTGTAGCGGCCCTTGGCTTGACAGCGATCGGCAATATACATTTTCATGTTAATTTTTTTTATGATAAATTGCACAATTTATTTTAATATCTAAAACATCGATTTCATCATACAATAAATTCAAAGGTGCTCTGGCTCATATAAAAGAACCTACGCTTCAACACGCCTTGTGGATATTGGTGATACCTCGAGTCATTGTACTCATGCCATGTGCCAACGTATGGGTGTTTACAAAAGGCCGTGTAGTGTCCGGAATAAGTCGTTCCAATATGATTTGTCAGTGCATAGAGGAAAACGTGTGACTTTAGAAAAACAAATATAGAACTTAGGGGCCATTCGTTAGTTACGTAAGGAAAATTCAGGCCATTTTTGACCCCTACCACCATGTGAGAGCACATAAGATTTCTCGGACTCCCTCTTCTTACGTAAGATTTTATCTGGTTTCAGAAAAGGATCAATCGCACTAAAACTCATAATTTGACGTAAATATAAGCTCCAAAAAGTGTAAAAATGGACACATTGAAGATTTTGAAAACTCAATAAACAATAAAAAAATTCAAAATGAAATTGTACATTAAAAAAGAAAAAAACGATCTCAGAGTTGTTTTGCCCAACGCTTAGCTCTCAAATATCCATCACTCTCTACAGGGTATTGAAAACTTCCCCTGTGAAAACTCTAATTTTCCAAATTCCCGTAAACCGGTAATCGGGTCCTATTTTTGCACTACGTTAAAGTACAGTAGAATACTTTTCTTTTGATTATCATTCATCCAGATCGGATGCGTGATAAGGCAGTTATGACCATTACAACTTTTTTTTTAACTTCTTCATTTTACCACCGAATGAGAACATTTTTGGTTAGTGTATGCAGAATTTGAGTTGATTCGGAAAACCATTTTTTAGAAACTCGAAATTCCTCAAAATGAAAATTATCGTCTAATTGTGCAATCTTATGAACATCAATGCCCTTTCGAATTTTCGTCTCGTGAACGATAATAACATGATTTGTTGAAAATATGAATAGGATGTTCATAAAATCAGATGTGCAATCATCTGCGACTGAAAGATAAACTTTAGTCACTATCTTCCATTGTCACGATGGACATTGAACTACATCTGATAGATATTCTGAAAAGACCCTAACTCAAAAGAAAAAATCTGAAATTGAAAATTTGCATTTTCATTCAGATAGTTATTTGATTTTCTATTCCAGTCTTAATTAAGAACTCATAAAGGTGAATGAGGCAAAGAAGAATGTTTTCCAAAACAGAGTACTCACCAGAAATTATTCGTAACATTGAGAGGCATCGCATTCACTAGGTCTTCAATATACTTTTGTCGACGAAAATCTATTTCACGCTTCCACGATCATTAGGAAGACCGAAAGAAATGGGAAAACATTTTCAAGAAGCAATCTCATGTTGCAAAAATGGAAAAAGTTAGAATCATTTCTTTTGGAGAGACACTTTGAAATTAGTGTTTTTTGACATTAAAACCTGTCATGGGGTATCATAGATTGATTTGCTGAAAATATGAACCGGATGTTCATAAAATCAGATGTTGAATCATCTGCGATTCCATCGTCAAGATAACCTCTTGTGGGAAAAATGTATTGACGACCTAGTGAATGCGATGCCTCTCTTGCGTCAATGTTACGAATAATTTCTGATGAGTACTCTCTTTTGGAAAACATTCTTCTATGCCTCATTCATCTTTATGAGTCCTTAATTAAGACTGGAATGGAAAATCAAATAACTATCTGAATGAAAATGCAAATGTTCTATTTCAGATGTTTTTTTTGAGTCAGGGTCTTTTCAGAATATCTATCAGATGTAGTTCAATGTCAAGCGTGGCTTTAGCCGGGAAGTAGTTGTTTTCTGTCAGACATTCACAAAAAATAACTTAATTTTTATGGTGCATTTTTTAATTCACAGAAAAATCTTTCTATTCAATATTCAATTGAGAATGTTTCCCTATTCGATAATAACATGCATCGGACGTTTGTCGTGATTGTGCCGAGTGAGTTGCGGAAAGTTTTATGGGCGCTAGACCAATCAGATTTTATAGTTTTGGCAGATGTTCTATCCATTTCCAATTTTCGAGGTTTGAAGGACTAGCTGAAATTTCGTCAGTCTGGGTTTGATGTCAACTTACGCGTCCACATCGTATCTTGGAAGAGGCCCTACCGAGGGATAATATGTTTGGATTGAAAAGGGAAACATTCAATTGAGAATGTTTCCCTTTTCAACATGAATACCCCACAAGAGGTTATCTTGACGATGGAAGATAGTGACTAAAGTTTATCTTTCAGTCGCAGATGATTCCACATTTGATTTTATGAACATCCTGTTTATATTTTCAACAAATCAACGTTTGGATTATTATTTCAATATGCTTCGATTGTTCGGGTCTGTCTGAAGTTGGAAAAAGTGGCAGAGGAAGAGGATTAATTACCGCCTGTCTACGTCGATGGGCATTTAGGAGAAGAAATAAGATTTACACAATTCTACACGTTTAACAGAATTTTCATCCTGGCCATTTGGATATACGAGGAACATCAGTGAGTTCTTCAAAAATATTCTTCGCATCTTATCATTTAGGAATCTCCAGATCGGCGATTTTTTACAAGTCCTGAGAAGCTATTTCAGGGAGTTGGCTGGAGAAGAAAGAAAACTTCGATAATCTTAGCTTTGTCGCTCTCTATCAGGGATTAAGTCAATAAAAGGGGCTCGCGAATCTAGAGATTAATTTGTGCCGGGGTAGATTAGTTTTTACGAGTCTAAGATTTAGTGGGCTTAATTTACCTTCCCAGTGAAAACATCATTAGGCGCTCCTTGTGAGTAGTCGACTTAGGTGAACCCCGTTAGAACTGAAACAGCAATTCGCGATCCTGCCAGGGTGGATAATTTTTGAAACAAAAAAAATATAGTAGAATGAAACTCATTGGAGAAGGAAGAGAATATAACAAAAATGAAAGGAAAAATAATTTACGGGCGATCTGAGGTAGGGAAGTGGAATGGGGTGAGATTTTAAGGGTAAAAAACGGTTTATCTCGATTTCCGGCCAAACTACAAGTCCTATGGAAAAAAGTTGAATGGCAAAGTTGTAGGTAATAAAAAGATCTACAACTTTGGTATCCACACTTTTTTCACATAATCCCAAAATTTATGTGAAAAATTCAAATAACCAAGTTTTTGGTTTTTTATTTTTACCTTTTACAAAAAAAAAATTTTTCACGAAACTTACTTTTTTATGTCCCAAACAAACTGTAATTTTTTTTATTTGAAATATTTATTTTTCCACCTTATTTTGACTTAATATCGAAAAAGTACCCTAATTTTCAATCAGAAATTCTCCCGTCAAAATATCAGGTTTTTTAAAAAAGTCGGTGAGCTTTTTGTTCGTTGAAATCTCTACTTTCTGATTGTGTGAAAAAAAAATACATTACTTTGGTAAATGTTCTCAGAAAATGCAAAGAAATAACAGGTAGTAAGGCCCAGACCCTCCTAGCCCCTTCCCCACTTCTCTATGAAATACCTTTTGATGGGCTAAAATTTTCCGTAGGTCACTCAGTTATATAAGTTATCTCAAAATAGCATTAAATAGGGTATCTACGCATAAAATTTAAAGAAGATTCTATAACTTTCTCAAAATATTGTAATGTCTTATTAAATTCGGATTCGAGTTTTTTTCGTTTCTTTGCATTTTCTGTCATAGTAATGTACTTTTTTTTATACCATCAGAAAGTAGAGATTTCAACGAACAAAAAGCCCACTTTTAAAAAAGCTCATATTTTGACGGGAGAATTTTCGATTGAAAATTAGGGTGCTTTTTCGATATTAAGTCAAAATAAGGTGAAAAAATAAATATTTCAGATAAAAAAAATTACAGTGTGTTTGGAACATCAAATTTCGTGGAAAAAAAATTGTTGTAGAAGATAAAAATAAAAAACCAAAGACTTGGTTATTTGAATTTTTCACATACATTTTGAGGTTATGTGAAAAAATTGTGGAAACAAAAGTTGTAGATCTTTTTATTACTTACAACTTTGCCATTGTCATAAGTTTTTTCCATAAACCGTTTTTTACCCTTAAAAACTCACCCCCTTCCACTTCCCGACCTCAGGTCGCCCGTAAATTATTTTTCCCTTCATTTTTGTTATATTCTCTTCCTTCACCAATGGGTTTCATCCTACTATTATTTTTTTTAACTTTTTACCATTTTCAAAGGCTTCAGCACTGGTCTATTCCACCAAATGCTGCATCGTTTAGAAATATTTCCTGTGTTGTGTTTGGGATAACGGGTTATAGTTGAATTTCCAGGTTAGGCGCAATTCACTACGCTCGTATCCACCCTAGTTTCGGTTCCAAAAAAGCCATGGAATCGAATGGAAATGGAATCGAAACAAATCTCTCTTTCTTTCGTTATTTGTTTTGCATTACTCTGAACGCACTAGAAGTACGCCTTTTGGTGACATCTGTTGGTGGCCTATCAATGTTGCACGAAATTTCGTGTAATTGAATTCCACTTCATTAGGTCTAAGCTTCACTCCACAAATTATACGTGTCACTTCTATAATTTTGTGCATATCACATTTTGTCCTTGCCGGTAGGTATTAGCACTCTGAGAGATTTGGTTCGAATTCAAAAAAGGCCACAAGCCGTCCTGATGATTGGGAAACCATGAAACAGCTGTAGGCGGATGCTTTATATATATATATATATATATATATATATATATATATGAATATATTTTCTGTTTTTAAGAGATACCGTTCATTTATTTTTGTCGAGGTTTCGACCGTGATCACGACCTTTAAAAAAAATAGTAAAAGTAGTAGAAAAATAAAAAGTGACTACATATGGAAAGTGTACATTTCTAAATAAAAATCAATGATTAGATGACTTACTTACTGGATCATTGTTTTGAAAAACAAATTTTGTTTGTGATACATTTTTCACAAAAATTTTATTTGTTCTTTTCATGATGTCGGATGAAAGTAGTACTGTGTTATTTTTATTTTTTCTGTCTGTAATGCTTAAAAACAATGACCGAGTATATATATATATATATAAATATATAATATATAAATATATATATATATATATATATATATATATATATATATATATATATGTATATTTAAATATCACTTACTTCTAGTGTTCTTGTAAATTATATTATCCATACAAAGTATCTTGGAATATAGATTGAAAGCTCTTTTAAATGGGATGAACTTAATTTTGTTATTGAAAAGTTTGCTGCTCAGTACCAAAATTGTAGGGATATTCTCGTTTCATCAGTTAACAGCGTATTAGTCAAAAACCAATTATAGCTTGGAATATATCTTGGATATTTATTTTTTATTGAAATAGTCCATGCTCAAAGTGGAGCAGAATAATTTAGCGAAATAAAATAATTAATAAGAAACCTTCTTATAGACAAGCTTTCATTCAAATGCGCTAAAAAGTGAAAAATAATTGCTTTGGATGTGTGACTTAAGCTATTCCGTGAGTTATAGATCAAAGAGCTGGTCCCGCAAAGTTTTCAGTTCGAATTTAAAAGCAAAATCAATTATTTTTTACGTTTGAAGGCATTTGAATAAAAGCTTGTCTTCAAAAAGGTTTTGTATTTATTATTTTATTTTGTGCTTCTTAGTGAGTACGCCATAATATATGCATTATTGTTAAAACATCGTCATCATGAGGCCTTTTTCCTGTAAGTGTTGAGCTATCTAGTTCTTCAATGAGGAAACCATCAAAAGATTAACTCGTCCGCCATCCTGGAGCTGCCATCTTCAATTTATGAATTTTGACAAAAATGCAATAATCTTCGACTAAATTCTTAATCTCCAACCCCATAACCGACATAACAATTTTGAATAGAATCGGTCCATAATCACAACATTTGTCCACCATCTTGGAGTCGCCCCCTTGAACTTATGAATTATGACAATAAATTCATAATCTCCTACCCCAAAAACCTCCAAATACCAATGTTGAATCGAATCGGACCATAGTTACAAAACTCGTCCGCCAAATTGAAGCCGCCATTTTGGAGCCGCCATTTTGCTTTTTGTCTCTAACATATTCCATAATGCATTGTCACGGGAACTATGAACACGGACAACTAAAAGTGGGTCAAATTTAACTTGTAAGATTTGATTACACACATCAGGTCAGGTGAAACTAGATAAAAGCTTGTAAAAAGGCTCAAATTCGATAAACATGTTTCGGGAGTATATACTCCCATCATCTTCAGTATGTTAATACAAAAGCTAGGAATAAAAATTATTTTTATCAAAAAAAAAATGAGGTTATACAAACAAATTGCTTACTAACAATGTGGAATAATGTGAAAAACATTATAGAGGGAACATACTAAATATTATGTTATTAGTATTCAAACTCAGGTATGGAGCCCCATACCTAAGTTTAAATACTAATAACTTCTGTATGTTCCCTCTATAGACTGGAGGAGGAGTGTAACGTGCAGCGCCGCAGTGGCGGAATCGCAAAAACGTATCCAGACAGTATCACGTCTGGATACGGCTGTGATAAAAAGGTTGTCTACGAAGTGAGATAGTTCAAATTTTTTGGTCGCAAACGTCAGAACGGCATTTGTATTGTGATTCGACTGGTGAAAGCTTCCTATCAAAGAGAGACACAGTGTCAAAACCGCGCCTACAATAAATGAATGGCAATGAACGAGTCGGCCGAAAATAACCTCGAATCAAATGTAAATGATGTGAAGAAAGAAAAGAAGTGGTCGGGTGACCACTGCTGTGTTGTAGAGTGCAAAAACACTCGTTTAAATGCACCCACGAATACGAAATTTTATGGTTTTTCTACCGTGAGCTACAAATGTGACCAAAGGGAAAAATGGATACTGGCAGTACGAAAAGTAAATAGAGTGGAATGCCTGTTATTATTGTACACTAATAAACAACTAGTAATACTTTTTTGTTGAAAATTATTGATAGATTGCAATAAATGCACCATTGATATTCACTTTGTATGGTGTGAACCTACTTGGAAATATTTAAAGTCAATTCAATTCAATAAGTACAATACTCTAAAAAACATGCATAAAACATATTTTTACACATTGAAAATAATTTTTTCAGTCAAATTCTGACAGTAAACGAACAATATGAAAAATATGTGAAAATGTATGTATGTATGAAAGAAAACAATATTTTAAATATATTTTTTTCATATTCCTTCAATATTTATAAATATCTCTTTATTATTTTTGTTCATTCGTGTAATTTTATCAATTATTTGTGAAAATATTCATTTACCTCCAATTCGACAGAGTACTGATTTGTTGTCGCTGCTGCTTCGCTAATCACTTTCGCATGTATGCTGAAATAGTCAATTGTTTTTACTTCCCGTTTCTAACACACATGACCCTAGCGCACCAATGCGGCTCCTTTTTTCACAGACTGATTCTCGAAAACGATGACACTTGAAATGGGTAAAAACCCAATTGCAACCACCACTTGATCCATCACGAATATAAAACTTTTTCCATCTTGACAATAAATTACATGTTAATACTACGATGACAGGCGAATAACGTATTCGCAGTGCATGTGTAAGTCGGTTGAATGCGGTTCGCAGACTACTCGTCTCAATCTGCATTCTATTCATTACTAGAGTAATTTCCGAAACCGGGACTCACTTTAATTCAAAGGTAATACATGCCGATTCACAATGCAACTGCAATGGGCAAATACGGATAATTTGCGCCAACTGGAGTTAGTCGCCTGATTCCGCCATGCGGCGCCACTTACAAAGGTGCTTTAAGTCCATAATGTTTTTCACATTCTTCCACATTCTTGGTAAGCAATTTGTTTGTAATGACATACTGAGGATGGGAGTATATACTCCCGAAACATGTTCATCGAGTTTCTCTTAATATTCTGTAGAACCGACCCTGATTCTTTTTCTGCTTAAAAATTTCTTTTGTATATTCAAAAGTTTTATAGAAGTATATATTGAAAATGATCATGGAGAAATCTTCCAATCACCCCACTGATAGACTATTCAAAGGACGGAGATTGGAATAGTGGAAACAGAGACAATGAGAAGTAATCTGAATTTCAGGAAATTTCCTACGTTTCGTCGTTTATTTGACGTCATCTTCAGTGCTAAACATACGTCATGGATTCACAGTACCTATGTGATATGAATATTATAACAAAACAAATTAAGAAAAAGTAATATGCTAAAATTTTTATGAAAATATCAATAAAAATAAAAAAAGAAACTTTTTTTTTTAGTTATTCCAACATATATGGTTATTAAAAAACTTTTTAACAAAAAATTAAACAGTCGAAATACGGAACTGAAAAGTAAAAAATGAAATAAACCTTCTTAGTCTCAATAACTAAGCTCCTAAACTAATGTAAGTAACTGATTTTGAGTCGGCGCCGAACAAACAAGCAAATGAATTAGATAAGGCGTAAAATGATGGCATCGAGTTGCGCGGTGACATCCTGATAATTTTTTTGAAGTAATTTAATGATCTCCGTTGATTGTTCGTTTGGCGCCGACTCAAAATTAGTTACTTACATTAGTTTAGGAGCTTAGTTATTGGGACTGAGAAGGTTTATTTTATTTTTTACTTTTCAGTTCCGTATTTCGTCGTTTTAATTTTTTGTAAAAAGTTTTTATTTTTCAATTTTTTGTGGCTGAAATCTACTGATTACTACCTACTTGTTTTTTGATTACTTCCAAAATACTTACTTACCCACTTTACTTCAACTATTACCAGTTAAATAATATGATTATCTACTTTTCCTATTTGTTGTAATATAAATTATTTTTGTTGTTCTGGTAAGTTCATTTCATTACTTTGTATACCATTTCATCCTCTCATAGAATATAATGATGGTGACGGATGTAGGAGAACAAAAATAATGACCATTAGCGATCTGTCATTGTCAACTATATATGTGTGACAATGTTCACAAGTGAAAAATCAATTATTCCCTATTTTTCTACCCGTAAAGTGAATAATCCCATTCGAAATCCAAATATGATCAACTATGAGGTATACCCTATTCAATAAAGAAAGAATCATCCAAATCGAAGAACCCAGTACAAAGTAATGCCTGATAGAATCGGTTAACGGACCAGAATTCAGAGGGTGAGTGATGAATATCCTTCATTTTGCTACCCTTAGGGGTGAATTTCATCTTTTAAATTCAAATGGGACCAACTTCGAGGTACACCCTATCCACTTAAAAATTATCAGAATCTGACGTCTCAGTAAAAAGGTATGCGTGATCATGCATAAAAAAAATATACGCGTCGACTAGAGAACCTCCTCCTTTTTGGTTTCGTCGGTTAAAAATGTAAATATATAATGTTTTCGCACTACCGAAATAAAAAGGGTAGTTAGGAAGAAAAATAAACAACATATATCTATTGAGTGGTACGGTGCTGATGAACTGAATAAGTGAAATGGACAATTGTTATTCAGTACTTTTTGTTTTGAAAAACTTCATACTTATTTATTGAGAATATGATTATAACATACATACAACCTTCCAGTGATACTTCCCATATGTCACTGACGAATATTTAGTCTAAGAGCCAGTGGGAGATCGACCTTCACCGATCTGATAACTCGATGAGACATATTTTTTATCAAATATAATTTATAAACAAATATGCCTATGATAACTTGCCTATCGAAAAGTGTTCATAGCTGTTTTTAATTGAATTAATTTTAATCAATTTTCTTTCATCACCTTCACTCTTTTAATAACCGAATGAGTTTCATCTCCACTGATAGTTTTTAAGACTCAGAATATGCCTAGGTAGGCTTGCCTACTTATTTCTGTGCATGGCTACCTGGCAAGTAGATGTGAACAGGTAAGTCAATATAGGTAACTACACCGATCTGTTAACCAATCGAAATTGATATCATAGGTAAGATAATTTAATTACAAAACTAATCGTTTAGGCTTGCCTGCAAAAAATCGTACATAAAATATTATTGCCAAGCTATAAAGTCTTAGAATTTTAGCTATTTGATAGGTGCGAGAGAGAAAGTAGAGCGTCCGAGGTCCGTGTGATAGAACAGGACACAACATAGCAGCTGCACGCTACCTGACCGTTGAATGTATCCGAGTGCGCATGCTCGTGTACATGTGAGTGATAGTAACAGCATTTATTTACACTCGACAGTAATTTTGAACTCTAATTTATAATAACTCTAATTTCGATCACAATTTTTGTATTATTTCACACTATATATACTTACAGCTATGAAATAATCAAAAATAAATAATTTAATATATTAATAAATGAAAAAAAAAAAAAAATTCAACATTTTTTTTTATTTAAAAGCTAAATTATAAAATTAAAAATGATAAAAAATCTATATTTTTTATCAAAAATTAAATAAAGAATAATTTATTTATTATTTAAAATCAAATAAATGCCGTAAAGCGGGAAAGAATAAGTGTTACTTTTAAAATTTTAGTATAATAAATTTAAAAAAAATCAATATAGAAAAATAAAATTTAATACATTTATGTTGTTAAAAGCGTTTATTACAAAGCATATAAAAGAGTTCAAAATTACTGTCGAGTGAAAATAAATACTGTCACTCACATGTACACGAGCATGCGCACTCGGATACATTCAACGGTCAGGTAAGGTGCAGCTGCTATGTTGTGTCCTGTTCTATCACACGGACCTCGGACGCTCTACTTTCTCTCTCGCCCCTATCAAATGGCTAAAATTTCTAAAACTTTATAGCTTGGCAATAATATTTTATGTACGATTTTTTGCAGGCAAGCCTATACGATTGGTTTTGTAATTAAATTATCTTACCCATTATATCAATTTCGATTGGTTAACAGATCGGTGTAGTTACCTATATTGACTTACCTGTTCACATCTGCTTGCCAGGTAGCCATGCACAGAAATAAGTAGGCAAGCCTACCTAGGCATATTCTGTGTGAAGAGTGAAGGTAATGAAAGAAAATTGATTAAAATTAATTCAATTAAAAATAGCTATGAACACTTTTTGATAGGCAAGTTATCATGGGCATATTTGTTTATAAATTATATTTGATAAAAAATATGTCTCATCGAATTATCAGATCGGTGAAGGTCGACCTCCCACGGTCTCCTCTACTGATTTAGAATAAAGATCATTTCGCTGATGTTTTTTAATAAATATTCTTTCCCTATCAACAATTTCAGGTTCAAATTAGGATCATGTCTTTCTGTGAAGTGATGCAATGTAAGTTTTTATTCGATTTGTCCTTGTGTTTTCAAATATTTTTTGGTGATTCCCATGTGACACTTTTCACAGTTGCGACAATTTATTTATAAAGAATTTTAAAAACTCCACAGACACCTTTGCCGATATGTCATGTCAGTCGAAATCTCAAAATTTATGTATACAATTTTTTTACAATGATTTTTCTGTCTTGTCCCAGAATCCACAATTTCCTAAATGTATCATTATCATCAACTTTGGAATTCCAGCTACTGGTGGAGTTCTTCACGTACAGAATACGCTCAGTAATTTTTCATTTTATCAATTGTATGAGGTTCATATTTAAGAGAATTTTTCCACATCCATTCTGAAACAGAAGCCAACAATCACGAATGCTCGTGATATTTTCGATTGATCAACCCATTCAAATTTATAAGCAGAAGACCCACTTGATGTTGTAAATGTTCTTGAAACAAGTTTCGGAGGTCAACCATTGACGGAAAATTCATATTCGTTTGAATTTTTTCGACACCGAGACAAGGTGGGAGTCTACACTCGAAATTCCAAAGAAATATATAAATTAGGAGGAACACATTCCTCTTCACATTGTTCCATCTGTTCAACATCGACAAAATGAAAGTGGTAAGTGGGTTTGGTTAACTCATTTCTCTCGTTATCCAATGTGTAACCAAATAATTTGGGAATATATATGTTCGTAGGTTATGCAAAATTAGTTGTCATATTTTCATTGCGTATATGAAATATTTTGAAGAAGATCCGTTCTTTTACTGATTCTGTATTGAATAAATTCTATTGTATTTTTTTGACATACTTTTATTCATATATTGATATATTTTTCTATTAATCATGTATATGCATTGTTAGTAGTAGTATAGTTAATATTATCAGCTTGTCGATAGTGTTTGATATATATATATATATATATATATATATATATATACATATATATAAATTAGAGTGGTTTTTTACGACAATTTTTTTTTTGCTTCCAACCGAAAATTTTGTTGCCCAAAAAAAAAATCCTCTAAATTTGAGCCCATTTAAAATACACGTAAACATTGTTCTTTTTTTTTCAAATATCTTTAACTCAGCGGCATTTCATGCTCTTATATCTTACCAAAGCGCGATTTAATCAGGATTACATGCTCTACTAAAGTGCCTATTGCGACGCTGTAATCTGCACCTGTAAGATTGTACGGGTCACTAAATCTGATTTTTGTGGAAAATTCTTATTCTTTTGACGTTACTTCATAAATGACTGAATTTATAGAAAAAATTTAGATGACAAACTTGTAGGAAATTTAATTTCCTATAAGAAAAGTCCCAAAACCGAATCACTATGATTGATATTTCTCGAGATATAAAGCGTTAACTTTGTCGTAATTTAAAAAGTTTGATTCGATAATTCTTAAAAATTTCATATTACAACAAAGTTAACGCTTTATATCTCGAGAAATATCAATCCTAGCCATTCGGTTTAAAGGAATTTTTTTGTAGGAAATTGAATTTACTACAAGTTTGTTCACATTTTCCTCATAAAATTCAGTCATTTATGAAGTAGCTTTTAAAAATTTCCCGTAAATTTACAATTGCAAATTACAGCTACGTCGCAACGGGCAATTGTGTAGAGCATGTAATTCTGAGTAAATCGCGCTTTGGTACAATATGAAAACATAAAATGGCGCTAAGTTATAGATATTTGGAAAAAACAAAACAAAGTTCACGTGTATTTTAAATAAGAAATCTTTCCACGCTCTGGGAAAGTACTTAATGTTACATTTTCAACAACATTTTCGGTAGGGAACGAAAAAAAAAGACGTAAAAAAACACCCTAAAATATATATATATATATATATATATATATATATATATATATATATATATATATATAGAAATGAATCGCAATGGCGTAGGTTATAGCCGTCCGTATCCTTATCAGTATATAAGCTGTCCTTCAAAAGTGTGAATTGTAATTAATGGAACAAATCCATCAAGGAAATAATAGTTTTAGCATTCTCACATGACATAGAAAATTATATGGCAGTGCCTGATTGATTTTAAGCTTAACGTGTAGTCATAGTAGAATATAAGTCATGAGTCACACCGTATAGTATTATTAACATAATGGCACAGTCAATACTTTAATTTTTCGTTATTCTTCTAGGAGTTGTAGGAATATATAGACAGAAATATAAATTGGCATATAAAACATTTGATGGAAGAAAAAGTAATTTTCAAAATATGAATCCTTCGTATTGTTTCTAGATCGCTGTTGTATTAGTTCTTGTAGCAGTTGCCGCAGCTGCTCCTCAACTCAGGGTAGTGCCTACTGGCGATTCACCAAAAGTTGCTGTTATTCTTCGTTATGACAGCGAGGAAGGAAGATAAAGTAAACTTAACCATATATTTTTTTTATCTTCGTAAATTCCTACTAGTAGTACTAGCTCCACCTGCAGTTGCTATGGTATAGCAAACACGTGTTGTCAAGTCAAAAAAAGTTTAAATACGTTAAACTTCGTATATTTCTTTTGCAGTGTTGAAACCAGCGATGGACAGAAGAAAGAAGAAAGTGGACAACTTGTAAATGCTGGAACAGATGACGAACATATCGCAGTCCAAGGCAGATTCAGTTATCCAGGCCCTGATGGTGTTCTTTATGAAGTTGTTTACGTTGCTGACAAAGACGGATTCAGAGCAGAAGGTGCCCATCTTCCAAAAGCCCCCCAATAGAAAACCATGCTATGAGACAATGTACAGCCATCATTTTTATTTATTGTTGATGTTCAACATTCAAAAGTTAATAAAAATATGAAAACTCAATTTTAATTGTTTTGTTGCTCTGTCGTTCGAGGCCTCACTCATATCCTGTGCAGATAACAATGGAAATGCTATATCATAATATACGCACATACAATGGAAATGCTATATCATAATCCTTCTAGATTAAAGAGCGACATGAAACACAAATGACGATATTATTTGCTTCGATGGGGAAGAAAAAAGCTAAAATTATTACTTACTCAAATGCTGTAACGATTTTACCAAAGCTCGCAATCTTTTGGCGTTTATGGGTCTGATAATTTTTTGAAATCTCAAAAACATATTACAGACGATTATGCAATGCAGTCCATAGGTATGGAATGAATTCATCTTCATCGTTATTATGAATTCGTTTGAAAAAACCTGAAACAGGTAGATTTCTATTGTCAATTTGACAATTAACAGTATGAAAATATTATCCCCTTCTTGCACCCCCTCTGTATTATGAGCACCCCCTCAAAAATTTTAAATGAGAAGGGGGTCGTGTGGCACCTTGTTCGGAAGAAATTTTCATTTTCTGTTCAGCAATATTGAGTTTTTGAAATTTGGTGCAATCATAACTGAGATAATTTATTTTGAAATTTTTTATACTTCACGTTGAATGAAGGAAATAATGTCACATAATGTTAAGGAAGTATTTTTCAATTTATTTTACAATTAAATTAAATGTTCAAAATGACCACCATTCACTTCTTGACAATAAGCAACTCGATCTTGGAATTCTCGTACAACATTTTGTAGGACCTCAGGGGTAATGTTGTTATTTTTCCCGTTATCCTGACTTTTAAATCGGCAATATCGTCCCCATAAGAAATAATCGAGAGGATTCAAATAGGGGAATCTAGGCGGCCATTCAATCGTTCCACGTCTTCCAATCCACCTGTTGGGAAGAAATTCGTTCAAATAATCTCCAACAATACGTTTGTAAGGCGGTGGAGCTCCGTCTTGTTGGTACCAAATTGATCTATCTATTGCATTTGGATCATTAACACCAGAAAATGTACGCTTTAAAAAGTTCATAAAAAAATCTAGATAAACCTCACCATTAACTGTGCCTTCAAAAAAATAAGGGCCACTAATTTTGTTGTTAATGATACCAACCTAAACTTTCACATTTTTAGGATATAGTGTGTGAGTCTCACAGATCCAATGAAGATTTTCTCTCCTCCAATATCTATAGTTTTGTCGTTCCATTTAAATAAAAGTAGCTTCATAAAAAAACTATTATGTTTATGAACTGCAGATCTTCTTCAATTCTGTCCATCATCAGTTCACAGAATTATTGCCTTCTATCAGGATCATCCTCTTTTAACTCCTGAACCAACTGAAATTTATAAGGATCGTCTCGACAGCTATGGATGTGTTGACGGAGATGTCTCTAAATTCAAACGCTAAATGTTACAAATGCAACCGAAAATGTGTAAATGGTGTTAAATGCATACACTGTATGTCATTATTACATTTTAAGTGTGCAAACATCGAAGAAAATTTTAAAAACCACCAATTCTACGATGCTATGGATGAAAATTCAAAAACTAGTATTACAACAATAACCAGAATTGCGTGATAAAATTCTGATATTAAATCAACATATTGACTTAATGAAACAAATAAATTGTTCAAATATACGCACCGATTCAGATACATCCGAAACTCGAACAAACAGCAAAAAAGTTAGCACAGTAAAAAACGATATTCATGTATCGGAAACTAGCAAGATAAAAACTGGGAATACTTCTCTACCTAAAACGAGTCATATAAAAAATGGGAATGCCGGTGAGAGTTCCAAAACAATGATAAGTCATAAAATAAATTCAAAAAACTATCAGCTGATTTGATGGAGATTGAAACATCGAGGAAATGCAATGAAATAATGAACTTAGATCCTGTTACAAAAAATGGAGAAAGTATGAAGAAGCCCACTGATCAAAATAATGAGTGGAAAACCGAAAAAAGGAAAAAAACAATACTAATTTGGCTGTAAAGGGTGTCCCAAAACTCGTAACTCTTCACGTCTACAGAGTTGACAAGGGGACCACAGTCAATGACCTGCATACATTGCTACAGAAGAAATTTAGGGAAGTGGTTTGTGAGGCACTAACTCCCAAGTTTCCAGAAATGTATGCATCTTTCAAAGTCAAAATACTGGAGGAAAATTTTGAGAAGGCGATGAATCCCAACATATGGCCTGCAGGTGCTTGTGTCAGCAAGTTTTTTCACTGGAGACCCAAGACGGTGACCCAAGGATGAGTAATGACTTGTCGGATATATACACTTTGGACTTTAAAAATGAAGAAAATTATTGTGTGGAAAATGAGGTCAGTCTATTGCACGTCAATATTCAATCTATCAAAAATAAAACACATTCTTTATCTCATGTCTTATACGATAGTAATATAACAATACTTTGTCTAAGTGAACATTGGCTCACAAGGGAAAAGTTACAAACGATTCAGTTTAACAATCATTTATTGGTTTCCCACTTTTGTAGAGAGATAGATGTCCATGGCGGAGTAGCAATATATGTTATAAATCTTTGAAAACAAAACCTGTTAATCTCGACTCTTTTCACATGGAATTGCATTGTGAGGTTTGTGGAGTGGAACTCTTAGATATGAATGTTGTTATTATTACCGTCTATAGATCCCAGTCACTCGGAAATATCGATATCTTTATGGATAAAATGGAAGAGCTGATTAGCCTTTTAAATAGTAGACATAAAAAAATTATTATTACTGGTGATTTTAATATTCATTTCGAAAATAGTAATACAAATCACTGTAGATTTATGGATTTGATCACAACTTATGGCTACACAAAATTAATAAATGAAATCACCAGAATTGATCCGGTGAGTGGTAGAGGTTCTTGCATTGACAATATACTAGTTAACTTCGAAAATGAAATAAGCGATTATGGAGTGGTAGATATTTGTATATCTGATCATCGTGCACAGTTCATCAAACTCTGCAAACAATTTAAGACTCAAACACATTCCATTGCACGCCGTATCTGCGCGGATAATTTATATAATTTTAAACATGACTTCGATATCACAAACTGGCAAACTATAATGGCAGCCGATGAAAAGCACGCCGTATCTGCGCGGATAATTTATATATTACAAACACTTTCTCTAAAAACAAAAAATTCAATCACAAAAAACTAGTGGTAAAAATTTTTTTCAACGACCATCTCAAATTCATGAGAAATAATCTACAATTTTAAAACCATCAGTGAATCCTCAAATTCCATTGATGACAAGAATATTTTAAAAATTATAATAAATCATACAAAAATTCCCTGATCGAAGCTAAAAGGAATGCTTACGACAATTATATAATAAACTCCGAAAACAAATGTAGAGATACTTGGAAACTGATGAACAGAGAACGGGGATTAACACAAATGCACCAAAAATCCAGCAATATTTCAGCTGATGATTTCGTTTCATATTTTTCTACTGTTGCGAAGGTTATTATTGATAGTCTACCCATTACTACTGTTTCCGCTAATGACTTTTTGAAAAGTCTTCCTAGAACAGACTCTTCTGTTTTTTTTTCTACCCACTACCCCAAATGAAATTATCGAAGTTATAAATGACTTAAAAACACAAATACTTTTGACATGTTTGATCTGAACAGTACAATAATTAAGGAAATCAAAACCAAAATTGCCGAACCACTCACTGAGCTTTGCAATATGTGTTTCCTTCAAGGAGTTTTCCGGATATTTTAAAATTTTCCAAAGTTATACCTATTTACAAGAGTGGTGACACTGAGTCACCTGAAAACTTCAGGCAATTTCTATCATACCAATACTAGGTAAAATAATTGAATATATTGTCAAAAATAGAATAATTAGGTATTTTGAGGTGAATCAACTCCTGAACACGAGACAATTTGGATTCCGTAAAAATCGTTCCACTATTGAGGCGATCTATACGATGATAAAGGATATAGTGGATGGTTTTGAAAACGGAAATCACACATGTGCAACACTAATAGATTTAAGCAAAGCTTTTGACTGCATCTCACATCAGGTATTATTTGATAAGCTGGAGCACTATGGTATTCGAGGAGTAGCCTTAGACTTTTTCAAATCCTACTTATCAAATAGATACATGTCAGTATACTATAATAATAAAAATTCATACACTGCTCAAATCGCGCATGGGGTACCGCAGGGTTCTGTATTAGGTCCACTCCTGTTTATTATCTATATAAATGATATATTCGATCATATGAACTTTATCAACTGCATACTGTTTGCTGACGATGCAACTTTTTATCACTCAGACAGTAATCTGAACGATTTGAATCAAGTATCAGCTCAGATCTTTCCCGCAATCAAGCAGTGGCTAACTCCTAATACCCTGAAGTGTAACTAAAACAAAACGGAATCTATTACTTTCTCAACAAAAAATATTGTTAATCATGAGAAATCAGTTAAACTCCTTGGCATCCATCTTGATCAATCCTTGAAATGGTCAAATCATATCGAAGTGCTGTGTAAAAAATTGTCGACACAAACTTTTCTATTGAGGAAAATCAGCTCTTGCATAAGTCCTGGGGTACTACGCACAGCCTATTTCACGCTTTTTCATACTCACCTATCATATGGTACATATCTATGGGGCAACTCCCCTTCCTCAAATCGGGTTTTTCTGATGCAGAAACGGGCAATTAGGATAATTGCAAATGCAAATTATAGGGACTCTTGTAGACCCCTATTTTCAAGCCTACATATTATGACTCTTCCTGCCGTGTACATCTATCAGTCTCTTGTAGAAATACACAAAAAGAATCAACAATTTCAGACTCACAGAGATATTCATTGCTATCTAACAAGAAACGCCAACAACCTTGTTGATAAATTATATAGATTGGAAATTTCAGCTAAAAATAGCTTGGACATAAAACTTTATAATAAACTGCCAGAGGAAACCAGAAACCTCTCAATTTATAAATTCAAGAAAATAATCAACAAAGTACTTTCCACAAATACTATATATAATCTACATGATTACTTCAGTTTACCAAACTCCCTTTTCCACACATAGATTCTAACTATTTGTTTCATATATTTATTCAAACCTCATTGTGTTATATATTATTGTGTACATCTTTTTTTTGTGTTTTCTAGTATGTGTATGTGAGTGTATGTGTTCACATTGACCTGTATGGACATATGATTGTGAGTCTTAGACATGTATATTTTTTTTCAATGACTTGTGTAAATATTTTTATAATCAGCTGCACCAAATAAATAAATTCTACTCTATTTTTCTTAATGTAAAGCTCTCACTATCGATGATTTACTTACATCATTGTCGGCGGCAAGTTGTCTACTTATCAAATGCGGATTTTCTCAATCGCTAACAGTACATCTAATTCTTTTTCCTCATCCAAATTAACATTTCGACCTGATTTTTGAATAGTTTTTACTTGTCCAGTTTCACGTTTTTTTTTTCTATTTTGCTAACTGTAGACTGTGAGACGTGTTGACCAGGGTATTTATTATCGAACAATTCACAAACTTCCTTTTGAGTTCTTGTTTTATTACCTCATCCAATCATGATTAAAATGTCTATTCTTTGAGTTTCGGATAAATCAAATAGTTGAATCAAATACACACACAAATATTTTTCAATACACTGACGTATGTCAGCAACTTATAAATATCAAAATAACAGTATTCTACTAGATTGACAATACATTATTTATGTGGGTTTTGTGAATAATTTTTTGGTGTCTTGAACGACTTTTTCCTGGAGTTTAACAAAACAGATAAGAAAATACCTGATTATTTCTTATGGTCTTATTTAAAATCAAAAGTATATTTCAATAGACCAGACAATATTGCAGATTCAAAACATAACGGAAGAAATTAACAACATAACCCCTGAGGTGTTGGAGATTACGACAAACTACGAATTATTTATATAACACTATATATATATATATATATATTCTATTTAACCTGTTAGATATTCTGTTGGGTATACTTCTTTATACTCAATATGAACGTTTTTTATTATAATCGACAGAAGTCAAAAAGTAATAATTTTACATGTCATTCATTATATCTACATAGCACACTTCTTAACACAAAAAATATATAAGTGTTATATAAATAATTCGTAGTTTGTCGTAATCTCCAACACCCCTTCAAAGTAAAACTGTTAGAAAGTGATTCGTAAACATGGATGCTTCTAAATTCAATATTATAAGATTGAATGGTACTAACTACCAAATATGGAAATATAAAGTTGAGATGCTGCTATTGAAGGAAGAACTTTGGAACATAGTCATTGAAGACCCACCCGAAGCAAAAACTGAAAGCTGAATTTCGAAAGATGGTAAAGCAAGGGCATCAATTGGATTATTGATCGAGGATGCGCAAGTTGTACATGTGAAGAACTGTAAAACAGCAAAGGAAGCTTGGAACAAACTGAAGACGCAATATGAAAAATCATCACTAACAAGTAAAGTTTTTCTGTTGAAACGACTTCGTAGGATGACATTGTCTTCGAATGGTGATATGGAAAAACATATTGCTGACATGATGGGCATTATAGATCAGTTGGTAGCATTAGGGGAAAATTTAGCAGAAAATTTACAAGTAGCATTATTATTATGCAGTCTTCCTGAAAACTATGAAAACTTAGTAATAGCCTTGGAAAGTAGAGCAGAAACTGACCTAACTATGGATATGGTTAAAAGTAAATTGATACAGGAATATCACAGAAGAAAAGAGAATCAAGGAACAGACAATGAATTAGCTCTGAACATAAATGAAAAACATTTCAATAAAAAGGTGTTCGAACAGAATAAAAGGGGTAGTACAGTGACATGTTATTTCTGCAAGAAGACCGGACATCTGCAGAAAGATTGTTACCATTATAAGAAACAACTTAATAGACATTCAAATGTAGATAATGAAAATGACATGTAAAATTATTACTTTTTGACTTCTGTCGATTATAATAAAAAACGTTTATATTGAGTATAAAGAAGTATATCCAACAGAATATCTAACGGGTTAAATAGAATATATCTACAAAATGGTCCTACAAAATGTTTTACGAGAATTCCAAGATCGACTTGCTTATTGTCAAGAAGTGAATGGTGGACATTTTGAACATTTGATTTAATTGTAAAATAAATTGAAAAATACTTCCTAAATATTATGTGACATTATTTCCTTCATTCTACGTAAAGTATCAAAATTTTACGTTTTCAAAATAAATTTTCTCAGTTATGATTGCACCGAATTTGAAAAACTTACCATTGTTGAACATAGAATGAAAATACCTTTCGAACAAGGTACCACACGACCCCCTTCTCATTTGAAATTATTTTTGAGGAGGTGCTCATAATTCAGAGGGGGTGCAAGAAGGGGGTAATATTTTCAAACTGTAAATAGACAATAGAAATCGACGTGTTTCAGGCTTTTCCAAACAAATACATAATGACGCTAAAAATGAATTTATTTCGTACCTATGGACCGCACTGTATGAGCAGACAGTTGCTGAAAAACTGACTGCACGTTGAAACTGATCTTACCTGTATAATTATGTTTTTTTCAATGTTTAAGCATTTTAGGTGGATTTCAATAAAAATACTTTTAAGGACGTCACTAATTTTGCTATATCTTTGCTGATCATGGCCCCCCAGAACCCAAAAATAGTTCATTTTGAAAGTTCATTATTTTTGGACATAAAAAGGCGCATTTTTTAGCCAATTGATATAAAATATGTTAAGGATGAGCCAAATTGGTGGTATAGTTCCGAAATGGCGGCTGAACCTATATTGGAGAACTATAGGAGTGTTGGAGACACAAAATGAATGAATGATATTCGTTGATAATTTATGTTTGCCCTGTATACTCCTTTCATTTGAGGTTCTTTCATTCCGTGTCGATCAGCTCAATATGTCAGGCAGAACGTCATTGGATTCATTTCCCGGATTCAAAGTTGAAATATATCAATAATTATTAGTTTATTTGATATTGCTATTGGAACCGAAGTAAGTATGGTCTATACCGGCTATCAAAATCTATAAGACAAGACGTAACTTCTAGAATATTAGGTGTATCAAAATGAGATTTGATGTAGGTGAATGGTAGTGGAGAGGGAAGTTTTCGCATAATTTTCCGTTCCCGGTCACTCCGGTTTGGAATTTTTAAATGGGACACCCTATATCTTGTAACATTTTTGGATTTCTGAAACAATTCTGTATCAGAATGTGACATTATGAAAAGTGGTGATGTCAGAAAATTACAATCACAAAGTTTTAGTGACTAGTACGATAGACAGGAATAAGACAAGTTGGCAAAATTACATTTTTGTGTCTAACTATTATTTTTCAAATGGCGGCCATTTTTTGACTTTCCGAAAAAAAGAATTTTTTACGAATCTAACGATACTAATTTATTTGCGATTGGATTAAAAATAAGAACATAACTTGAATATTACTAAGGAAAATACTGGATAGCATTGATGCATAATATTTTGCAGTTATTTTTATCAAGTCTTCTTTGAAAAACAAAACACTCACTTATGTAATGACAAAATAATTCATACTTAAAGTGAAAGTGGATAGGTTATTAATATTTGGAGAATGTCATAGAAATTCAAGGAATGCTGGTGAGTTGTGTGCTCAGAGATATCCCAATCGGCAACATCCAGCCCTTCAGTATTTTCCGTATGTTGGGAATCGTTTCAGGCAAGAAGGAAATCGAGAGGCGGAACAGAGGTTTATCATAAAGGAAGAGACTGAGATTAACGTTCTTGCTATGAATGTGGTTGATAAAACGGTTTCTTTAAGATAAATTAGTCAAGAAATGCAGATAAGTCACGAAAAATACTGAAAAAGCACGGATATCGAGCATTTAAATATCAGTTACATCAACATTTGTATTTTGACGATGGCCATAGACGGGTAGTGGTTTGTGATTGACTGCTTCAAAATCATAGAGTTAACCCAAATTTTATCAACTTCATTCTATTTTCCGACGAATCACGATTTACAAATAATGATATGTTCAATAAGCAAAATACTCTGTACTGGGCCCAACAAAATCAACATGCAATGAGAGAGGGCAGTTTTCAAGAACGGGTTTGGCGTCAATTTCTGGGCTGGTATCGTTGGAAACAGAATAATTTGGGCCAATATTGTTTCAAGGAAGTTAACAGGGGTTAGGTACCTATGTTTTCTTCAAAATGAAATCGAGGATCATCTTAATAATCTACGTTTAGCAGTTTTACGGCGAATTTACTTCCAACAAGATGGAGCACCCCCTCATAATACCAGAGAAGTTCTTAATTACTTAATGGAGCATTTCAATAATCAAGTTATTGCAACCAATGGTCCAGTACGGTAGTCTGCCCGCTCACCGGATCTCACTGGGCTCGATTTCTTTATATGGGGATATGTTAACGAGAAGGTTTACCATGTAACAGTACCAGCCACTCTTAAAATTTTAGAAGAAATAATTCTACGGGCATTTAGAAGTACAACACCTCAAATGTTACGAACCGTTTTGAGAGAAACAATTGAATGAGCTGAAATGTGTCTTGAACAAGGAGGAATGGATTTTGAAAATTTACTACAGTGAAAGTAAATAAATTATTATCCATGGCACACTTGACAAAAGTAAATAAATTATTATCCAGTATTTTCCTTAGTAATATTTAAATTATATTCTCCTTTTCAATTAATCGCAAATAAATTAGTATCGTTAGATTCGACAAAAAATCCTTATTTCGGAAAGTGCTTGTAAAAAAATCGCCGCCATTTGAAAAATAATAGTCAGATACGAAAATATAATTTTGCCAACTTGCCTTATTCCTATATATCATACTAGTCACTAAAACTTTGCGATTGTAATTTTCTGACATCACCTGAGGTCGTCAGATTAGTTTACTTCCGATCATGGCCACCTAGATGCAATATTAAAAGTGACTCTAAAAAAATGAAGTAGGCGTAAAAACTTTTAGGATATCACATTCTGTACAGAATTGTCTCAGAAATCCAAGAATGTTACTATATACAGGGTGTACCATTCAAAAATTCAAAACACGAGCCATTTCCGGCGAAACCGGAAGTAACCGGAAAGTGAAAATTTAGTGAAAACTCCCCTCTCCACATAGTCCTATACCAAAAGCTGCTATAGCGGAACGCGTAATAAGGACGTAAAAAGAAAGGTTATTCAGGTACTTTTAAACGTTAGTTATGAATATATGTATTGCCTGAAATTACAAGGTCATACAATGATACGAAATATGTTAAGACTGGTTACAAACCATCTGAGGCCAATTAATCTAACGAAAAGCAGATACTCTCGTAATTTGAAAATAGCCAGACCACGGAAATTCAAAGCAGGTGATATTGTTCGAATTTCAAAAACAAAATATGCATTTCAGAAAGGCTATACACCTAATTGGACTACAGAGTTATTCAAAATAATTAAAGTCAATATTACGAATCTTGCTACTTATATGTTGGAAGATATACATGGTGATCCTATGAAAGGGGCATTTTACAATGAAGAATTACAGAAAACCGCAAATTCGGACATTTACCTCGTGGAAAAAAATTTGCGGAATAAAGGAAACAGAATTTTTGTGATTGGGGTTTGGATGATAAACACAACTACACACTATAAAAAAATATTTTGGATAGAGGGGGATTAATTCAGCTTCAGTGTCAAAACAGTATTTCAATGAAAATGATATACCAAATCTCATTTTGATACACCTAATATTCTAGAAGTTATGACTTGTCAAATAGATTCGTTGATTATTTTTGGTGAATTCAGATAAATGAAAAACATCAACATCTTATTTGTAATCAATATTCAACTGTTGTTCAACTAAGCGTTACTAATATTCATAAGGATTTTTTATAAAACAAAACAAAATATTTTCTACAGGGTAGTTTCTAATATACTCAATTTTTAGGTAAAAGAATTTGCCTTCGAGACTATGAGTTGATTGAGTTAATTATTATTGACAATCGATCAGAATAAAAGTTGATCTCTCGAAAAAAAATGCAATTGAAAATACAGATTGTTTCACATAAGGAAGGCTCCATTTAATTTGATTAATCATGACTTCGTCCTCAACAGAGAGCTGAAGTCATCTCCTATTAACCCAACTGCGTCGTATTACCTGAAGGTTCGGCGATAGAAGCACCAAATGAATAATTTTGTGTGTTTATAGGATTAAGCAAGCTAAAAAATATGAATATGTTTTGTGAGTCAATCAAAAGAATATATCTGATGTTCAGAAGGAAGTTCTGTTGAGTATATTTTCCTCTACTATATATCTGAACTGAATGCACTGGATTAACCAAATGGAATTCAAGGATAATTGTTCTTGGAAAGGAAGATATTTTTTGTCACGGCCAAACAGTTTCCACTTCAAGGAAGTCGCCACTGTAAGAAAGAAGATAAGTTGTTAAAAAAATGGGTTCATTCATAATTACCTATGCCTCGTCTGCAAACATATTCATTGCATGATTTGGGTTCAGCTGTTGTCCTCTGTTCGAAGCATTATGTATTCTATTGAGAAGTTGCAACTATGATATCTGATATAAGCCTCATAACTGGTATATCCGAGGAACCACAACACACTAGCTACGTGTGCTCATGATACCAGAATCCTAGAGCCTTGCTTGCATGTGCACTAATATCCATCGATCAAATCATTCCAACTCAGTTCCTGGACTTCCTCAGCCCCCTGAATTTCATTATTGAATGCGATCCATAATTGGTATTTGGAGGTGTTTCGAAAACGAGAATATATCCTTATTCTTATCAATCCAGGTTCATCAATCAATTCGTCAATGAGTATCTCTTCTGCTGTTTCTCTGCACCTTATCCTGAAAGTATGAAGGTGCTCACTGTACTTGATGAACGCCTACTGTAAGATCTTGGAGACTTCGTAACGAGAGACGAGGAAAGTTTGGTACCTGATGATGATCAAGTGGTATCCAACGAGCAGTTCTCAAGTGAAGGATTATCTTCTTCCACTCGTGCTTGTATTACGTTTGGTATCTGGGCTTGATTCAGCATCTATCTTGCTAATTGGGCATTGCCCCCTCCATGGATATAGTCGCATGAAATATTTAATATCGCTCCAGCAATACGATAGAAATGTCCGGTTATGGATGGATATTTTATATGACCATTCCATGCTTAACAATCCATCTTTTTTGTTACTAATCAGACTCATTCGCATCTTCTGTTGTCATTTGATGTCCTCGTTGAGAAATGCTGGAATCATAACTGATACCTACATTCTCAAGTAGAGGTTCAGCGTCTCTGTACCCGCGATCTACAATAAATATATCACCATTTTGAAACCACTGACGCATATTTTCAACGTCTCTCTCAAACTAAATCCTCAAAATTGCTGCATCATTATTCTGAGAATCGGAAAAATGAGGTCCTTGGATCGTTGAAATGTAGCCATCTGGTGCTACAATCATCTGGGGTTTCACTTAATGACGACCTTTATGCAAGCAGAAAGATTGTGAAGTATACGAAAATTGTTATTTTCTGTATATAAGAGTATGTTCCATCAACGTAGACTATAGCTTTTGGTGAATTCGGTTCGGCATTATATGGGGTATTACTAAATTCATTGACATGCCTGTTGATAGAAATGTTCCTTAGATATAGCTTGAAATCAAATATTTTGTGGGACAAATCGTTGGATTAGAGCTGTTCGTAGAGAAGTAATTACCGCTAGTATACTGGAAAATAATCTTCAAAAATTATTTGGATAAACCCTGCCGGAGTTTGCATAAGAATGTGGGATCTTTCTTTGAAATATTTCTATTCCTACCACTGTTACATCGCTGGCCTATTAATCTGGGAATCGAATTACGTCACACCTGTTCAACCACTGTTACATCCGTGAAAACCACTGTAACGCCACTGGTTTGGTATGGGCAATTTTCCTTATAATTGGCCCTCGACGCTAAGGACGCTTCCACTATAGAGAATCTATAATCGATTTGTCCTTTGTTTGTAAAGTTGCTCGAAAGCTACAACTTTGATGGTAGAGACGGCAATTATTTGGATAAATAATCGCACGGAAATTACAGAACGTGAGCGGCTACGTTCAACAACTTCTCTATAACTACCCAGAGAACATAGGTTGTTTATCTAGAAATAGGTACCGTTCGCTGAACTCTATATCAATGAAATGCATTTATAATCATAAGAATTATATTTATCTGAAAAAAAATGGAACATAACTAAAAACACAAACACAACTACAATTATAATGAGAGTAGTTGGTATACGTTCGAGAAATAAGCAAAATAACTATTAGCATCGAATAACAAACAAGAAAACATACACTAAAAAAATAACAAGAGATTTGCTTTTCGGACTATGGTAATCTGATACTGTTTTCAGGAAAATTAATACAGAACAAAATAAACAAAATATTTAGGGGGCATGAAATATCTACAAGCAATTTCCTTTCATTCCCGTATAAACAATTCCCCTTTTTACAACTTAGTAAGCCCTTTTACTAAAATATATTTATATGGTATCTAAATTACACAGATAAACAAAGAAACATTTGATATAGGCAACAACATGACCAATTTTACTTGTGACTACTCGGTACCATGTATTTTGGATTATATGTCTACGGCCATAGTTTTAGCAATACTCGAAAATTGTCTTTTCTATTGGAGATATATGTATGCATATCATAACTAATAAGAACGTCGTATAATATTAATAGGAAACCAAACCATCAATTTCAATAATAGGAAGTCATTACCTGGGTCGAACTGTCCAGTGGTCTTCCTTGGTTCGCACTCGGAGGGTTTTTTCAAGATTACGCGGATTACTTTGTTTATTTGCTTTTCACTGGTCGTTACCGGATTATGTTACAGGGTGAATTATTGGCTAGGCTTTGGGGAAATCAGCAACAAAGAGAAATTTGATTGTAAAAAGAAAACTCTATAAAAAGGGTAAACTCGTCTTAGGTACCTTCACGTTGATTGAAATTATTTCGCGTTAGAGTGATTTGATTCGTCTTTAATTATCCTGGAAATGATTGTTTCACACTGAACCATTTTTACTGAGATGACATGTTCGTATTAATTTATCAAGTTTCTTATACATGAACGGATTTTATTCTCGTGACACTTTTCACTGGCCCTACGGTGAAGGCATACTGTATTTCTTTTCGTCTAATATTAGTGATTACTGAACGGGCTACTGAATTGAACTGACTTGACTCTTTCGGGTTCCGGTGTCTTTTATAAGATCTTCGACACAGGGGCTGGGGGCGGGATTTAGGTAATACAATTGCTTTTCTTCTAGTTAATTGGTTGGTAAAAATCGATAAAGAGGTGGCTCGTAAAACTGATAAGGGCCTTGTTTGTCTAATATATTCTTGAATAAACCGCGGTTTCTTATCTATGTTATAAATGGGTAAAATTTCACTGAATGACAGGAATTTATGGTGGGCTGTCTGATGGTCGCTGAACTAATGACCACACAAGGGTGAATTATGAGTCTCGACGTTGTCTATTTCCGGTGAATTTCGGGTTTGTTTACTTCAATTAATGATGCTGGTTAGTGATGATCGCGTTATCGCGTTTTTTTTAATCTCTTTTCGGGTAAAGATTTATGTTTCTTTTAACTGCCCGGTGTTTATCGACTTTGGACGTGTGTCAACTTTACGACGTTGTTTTGGATTGTTATTGAAACTGATTTTTCTTATCTGGCTGTGACGTTCTTAGTAAATAATATCAGGTGGCAAGTTTGATTTTCAAGGATTGATCATAACACCACCAGGCTGGGGAATTGGATCACAATATGTAAATAATACCTGAAATTGTTGTCTTGTTACGGGTATGATGATTTTGAATTCATGGTCAGAGAAATTGCTTTCATCTGTATATGAATTCTTGTTCGAAGCTTCGTTCCTCAATTCCTTTAGAAATGATTGCAACTCTTGTACCTTCATAATGAAAGGCCTATCGATATATCTCAGTCCCAGTATTGACTGGTGCAGAAAAAACCCTTGCTCATCCAGATGATGTCTACAAAACTTGTCTTTTCAGGAATATAAATATCTCTCTGTATGAATACTCTCACTCTGCCCTCAACACTCATTCTACGTATATTGATATGCTCATTACAATTGACACATGAATTGCTTGTGCTTTGTGTCAAAACATTTATCTCTTGAACAAGCTGGATCCTGTTCAGTTGCGACTTTTTCATCAATGGATTGACGGTAATTGAAGCATATTCTAGTAAGATTATTGATTTCTAGTGAAGGAACTATTTTCACCACGTCTGGTTATTGCAATTTCGCGTCGCTGGGCATCAAAATCAGAGGATCACCCTGTAAGAATCTATAGCCGGGTTCGATAGCCGATTTTCATACTCGGGTCCCAAAAAGTTTTATTTCTAAGGGTCATAAACAGTTGGGTTTGAGGGAGTTAAACAATCACAGTTTTCAGAAACCTTGTCATCTGGAACGCAGGTTTGCTGTGCAAAAAGTCGAAAACAAAAATTATCATTTTCGTAGAATCTCTACATCTGTTAGCCGGTTGTTCGTCAACAATTTCGAAAGATAAACTAAAATTACAAGCGGGCTCAAATGGGCCTAGCGGGTGGCCCATCTGCAGAGCTAGGGATATCTGGTATTGTTTTCGTCACATTCGGAATAAAACCTTCGATATATGGGAAATATAGGTTCACTAGCCGAAGCGAGAAACGGTAACAAATTTTTATGCAACGGGAGAATTTGTTGGTTTTCGTTGACGACATTGATAAGCACCCACATGAACAATTATTTGTATTTAGATTAACGGCTTAATAGGCTGCAACGGGTCTAGGGCGAGGGGTTTTTTGATCATTCTTCCCCAAATGAAAACACGAAAACTCTAGCTGTACATGATGATCACTTTCAGCAGTCTGAAGGAGAGAAATAATTGTCAAAAACCATTGAAATTAGTGCAGAGAATTCCATAGCTCGAGGTAATACCGCTCAAATAACGGGGGGGCGCCACCTCTCGGATGATGAAGAGCAACTGATAGCTCCACCCACGACTAGATTCGGGATTGGTCGACGGAGTCATTACGAATTTGTTTATGATTTTGGCAAATACCACCCCATTGGTGAGGTAATTATTCCCAGTACGAATTAGTTGGAATAAGGGATGAAATTATTAAAACCGGTCAAAATTTGACTTGAATGGGGGATTCTAAAAGGACTTAGTAGGAGGAATTTGACGTAGTGAATTCTCGCAGAAAATAGTCAGTTGATATTTCATCGTGGCCCGAGTTAAACTAACTCACTAGAAATTTTCTTCAAGTCAGCAGTTCTTTTTCTTTTCGGTTGGGCTAGAGAAAAGCCAAAAATTAATTTCATTCCGTATCGAGATGAGGGCTCACGTGCGAATTAGTGTTCAACTAGTCGGTTTTAGACAACTACCAAATTTCGTGCAACAGAAACCGTGGAATTTTTTGTTCTAAGTAGAATTTTCCAACTGTTGAAGTAACTGAGCTTCGTGTGGTTTGATTTCATAACCTATTGATTACAGAGTATTATTCAATTAACTTAGTTTTGTTCAAAAAGTTCACTCAAGTTGTTTCCTAGTGTTAATTATTTTATCTAATCTTGCTCCACACAGTTTCATTCCATTTATTTCCTTTACGTATTTATTTCGTTCACAAAACTAATCTACTCAATGAAAGCCATCATTAGAATCAGTTCGTTTTCTTGGGAAATACTGGGGAATTGGGGAAGTGTTATCCAAAGTTGCTGGCGACTTCTGGTTAGACATGAACGCCGAACACACAACAAGCATCCGTAGACGCTGAGGCACGACTTAGCCCTTTGGAAAAAAATAACTAGAGGTATGTACCCCATATGTGCTATGACATGGTCCCTAGTATACGCTGAGATAACCACCTATCGTCCTTCCGAAGCAGAGTGGCCTATTTCGAAGGAACTCTGGAAGTTCCAAGTCTGTGTGCGTCGCCAGGTATCTTTCAAATGAACTCACATGGGGCCAACCGATATATGCGTGAGTTATTAGGTGAAGTCAATCAAAACACAACAGTGTGTTATATCACCAACAGTCCTGGATTTTTTGCAAATTATATGCTGTATGACTAAAACAGGGTACTATATTTATAATGCCATTTCTATAATATTTCCCTTACATATTACTGGAATTCCACAATAAGATCACAATTTCTCAGAACTTTGGAATGATTGATCTTTAATGATAATAACAAGTCATTTTCAAATAAAATTGTAGGTGCCATGACGAAAACAATGGCTAGTTATTCTGGATGTGCTAGTTAGAAACTGATGTTGAGAACAGTTCATTGCATCAATTATACGTCGAAATCATTATCTTTCTTGGATATTATAGTATATCTTCAATGATGAAATAGTCGCAATGAACAGATCCAGTTGTTCAAGGGTGATTGGTTTGATACAAAGCACAAACAATTCGTGTGTCATTTGTAACGAATATATCGCATTCAATACTGAAATACAGAGGGCTGAGCAATTCTAGGAATGAATTGGAATGATTTGATCGATGGATATTACTACACATGCAAACAAGGCTCTAGGATTCTGGAGATAATGTGCTCACGTAGCTAGTGTGTTGTGGTTCCTCATATATGCCAGATATGAGGCTGATATCAGATATTCTAGTTCGCAACTTCTCAATAGGATATATGATGCTTCGAACGGAGGACAACAGCTGAACTCAAATCATGCAGTGGATATGTTTGTAGACCAGGCATAGGTGAATATGAATAATTCCAAAATACTTTTTTCAAAACAGCTTATCTTTTTCGTACAGTAGCGACTTCCTTGGAGTGGAAATAGTTATGACAGTAATAGTTCGCGATTACCATTTCTATTAGATAAAATTAATTCCCTAATGTCACCGAATTAAAAGATATTCAACAAATTATGAATAATATACGTTCCTCTAGGTTTTTTGATCAAGGAATGTTTCAATAACTCCATGCCTATGATTGCATTCAGATGGGTAAACTCAGTTCATTATTTCAATATATAGTCGAGGAAAATACTCAATATCCTCAAACATCAATATATTTCTTTGAATGACTAACAAAATATATTTATATTTTGTAGCTTGCTAAATCCTACAAAAACACAAAATTGATTATTTGGCGCCCTCTATCGCCGAACCTTTAGATATTACGACGTAGTTGGGTTATAGTCCATCCAATGTCAATTGCAGAAGCTGTTTATATAGGGAGCAAATCAAAAACTCACTTCGCTAACACGAGCGTATATGCGAAGAAACGCAACGAAAAAATAATCTGTACTACTTGTATACAGTCTCCGTCTGCACAAAGAGGCCGCTGGTCAACGTGGACTTGAGTGACTGCCGTCTGTTCTACAACCGATTCATCTGGGCCAATCAAGTCGGACATCATGCTGGCAGGTGTGTCTATACGATGGGAGGTCATAAATCACGCGTTATATTTGTGTTTTAATAGGTCTGAAAGATTAAAAACCAGTAGCGTCTGTGGTCTTGGTGTGTGCCGATTGAAATACGTTTTAGGATATTGAAATATCTAAATGGAATTAGTTATCTCCGCCACTGCTGCTCACAGGATTTCGCCGCAAGACTTTTTTATGCTTCTGCAATTGATATTGGGAAAACTATAACAGGGGATGACTTCAGCTCTCTGTTGAGGACGAAGTCATGATTGCATCCTCGAGAAGAGTAATTACTTATTCAAATTAAATGGAGCCTTTCTTAAGTGAAACACTCTGTATTTTCAATTGCATCTTATTTTGAGAGATCAACTTCCTTCTAATCGATCGTCAATAATAATTAACTCAATCAACTCATAGTCTGGAAGGCGAATTCTTTCACCTAAAAATTGAGTTAATTGGAAACTACCCTGTAGAAAATATTTTTTTTTGTTTTATAGTAAAATCATTCACGAATCTTAGTAACGCTCAGTTGAAGAACAGTTGAATATCGATTACAAACAAGATGTAAATGTTTCTTATTTATCCGAATTCACCTAAAAATTATTAATATATATATATATATATATATATATATATATATATTACGTATTTTAGAATGCCCGTCCACACAATATTGAATTAAATGAGATATTGATATTTTTTTATTCAGCTGAATTTCTCCAAGAATCACAAAATTCATGATTTGGCGCCCTCTAACGCCGAATCCGGTCATACGGTCGAGTTGGGCCAATATGGTCTTTTACTCAGGATGGCTCCAGCTACAACCAATGACTTTTTGCCATAAGATGTGTGCGTGGTTCTTTAGAAAATTGAGAATTTTGGGCCAAGATAGCAAAATTATCGTAGAAAAATATTTTTTTAGATTTTGGGATTTCGACTGACATCAGTTTCATATCGGGAAAGATGTCTGTGACCAATATCACCTAAGCGGATCCAGTTTTGAAAATTCTCTTCAAATACACTAGCTTGCAACAACACAATGATTACTGTGAGGGAAAACATGAAGACAAATCGAATGAAACTTACATTACATCACTTTACAGAAAGATACGAGTCTAATTTCGATAAAGCTCAAATTATGAGGACTGGCTAGACGCTGTGGCACACAATAAAAAATTGAACAAGTAACCCCTTCACCACACTAAATCACTTCACACCTATATGCGCATTTCATTAGTAGGTAAACTACACTCAGTGGCTCTCTTAGACAATATGGAAGCGAAAATCTTCTGGGGATGATTATGTTTTGGTGTATAAAAAAGTTGATGACTCTGAGACTCTACCAATTAAAAGAAAAGTAGAAGTTGAATCTCTGATAAATACCATGACATATTAACAAACAAAGGTTTCCCATAAAAATATACAGTTGGTTAAGGCAATTACATAAACCAGCTAGAAAAAAAAATATCCTCGACGCCGAACCATAATCAAAGGTTTGGATGACTTATGGCAAATGGTAATGAGATCATACGCACGTCAACATCGGACTTAAGCTGATTTTGTTGCCATAGACTGTTTTTCCAAATACGTATGGGCAAGACCTTTAAAAAAAACGCGCAAAGAAATAACTGAAACCTTTGCTGGTATTTTGAAACATTCGAAACGAAACTAAATTCCAAAATTTAATGGAAAAGAAAAACTAAACCATTCAAAAAGCTGCTATAGCGGAACGCGTAATAAGGACGTTAAAAGAAAGGTTATTGCAGAAGCATAAAAAAGTCTTGCGGCGAAATCCCGTGAGCAGCAGTGGCGGAGATACTAATTTTATTTAGATATTTTAAGATTTTAAAAATACTTCATAAATAATGCAATTTCATTACTATTTTGTGCAATTGCATTTTCCCATGGTCGAAAAAAAGCCATATTTTCCAACAAAACTAGAATATCCTAAAACGTATTTCGATCGGCACACACCAAGACCACAGACGCTACTGGTTTTTAATCTTTCAGAGCTATTAAAACACAAATATAACGCGTGATTCATGACCTCCCATCATATAGACACACCTAAAAGCATTGATGTCCGACTTGATTGGCCCAGACGAATCAGTTGTAGAACAGACAGCAGTCACTCAAGTCCACGTTGATAAGCGACCTCTTTGTGCCTACGGAGACTGTATACAAGTAGTACAGATTATTTTTCGTTCCGTTTCTTCGCATATACGCTCGTGTTAGCGAAGTGAGTTTTTATTTGCTCCCTATAGAAACAGCTTCTGCAATTGATATTGGATGGACTATACTTTTAAACGTTAGTTAGTGGCGGATTTACCAGTAGGCTGAGTAGGCTGGGGCCTAGTGCGGCAAATTTTAAGGGGCGGCAAATTTAGTTTAAATTGAAAAAAAATATTATACACACACAAAATACGGATTTCGAAAATTGGAGAGAAATTAAAATATTTAACAAAGATCGAAATTTTAGTTATTTTTACATATTTTATTCGCTGATAACTGCTATAATTTTTTCTCCGTGTACCTAATAAATATGAGATCTCCTTACACAATTCAATCTTGATATAATATCGATGGTCTAATCATGATTGCTGCAGCAAGTTTGCAAATTGTCAAATACAATTTCAGAAAGTTATTTCTTTATGCGTAAAAAATACTGACTAAATTTGACTAACTTTTATTGAATAACAAACTAGTTCAATATCTTATAGAGATATAGTCTTTCGGTTAACATTAATCGAATAACTGATATTTGAACGACTGCGACTTGACAATGAAAAAAATCCCTCCACAAAATATGAAGTTAGACAATTTGCTGATTAGAAAATTGATACATTTCATCAGTTAATTATTTTATTTGTAGTGAGAAAAAGCATGCCTTAAGCGCTCATGTCGTACACGAATTATTTGAATTGAATGTTCACATTAGTACATTTGTTAACTTTTTCACAAAGACAACTTTTTCAGAAAATGCCAATCGGAATGAATCAATTATAATAAGATAAAACAATACTAAGCAGCAATTTTTTATTCAACGGCTCCTCTCCAGTCAAATGAGTATATTAAAAAAAATTGAAGTGAAAAAATGATTTTTTCGAAAGTTATCGTGTTTACTGTGAACACGATAAAATTACTTTTGTTATATAAAAGGTAATTAATCATAACTGAAAAAATTATTTTTATGAACTCAGCGATCATTTTTTTTTCTGATAAGTTGCTTTTTAAATGATATACATTTACATCGTATTTGTTAGGAACGGTTTGATGTGAGAAAAGTAGCAAGAGTAGAGCATACCTACGCGCTTCGCGCTTAAGGCATGCAATTGTGTAGTCGTATTTGTGTTGTAACGCCAGAACAAACGACATGACCATTCGGTAAGAGTGTCTGGCTGAATGGATAGCACAAGTGATATGATTGTGGACTAAGATATCAAAATTTAGAGGCGGCAAAAATTGAATAGCCTACGGGCGGCAAATCTGTAAATCCGCCACTGACGTTAGTTATAAATGGATATATGTATTGCCTGAAATCACAAGGTCATAAAATGATACGAAATATGTTGAGACTGGTTACAAACCATCTGAGGTCAATTAATCTAACGAAAAGCGGATACTCTCGTGATTTGAAAATAGCCAGACCACGGAAATTCAAAGCAGGTGATATTGTTCGGGCATTTTACAATGAAGAATTACAGAAAACCGCAAATCCGGACATTTACCTCGTGGAAAAAAATTTTGCGGAATAAAAGAAACATAATTTTTGTGGTTGGGTTTGGATGATAAACACAACTATACACTATGAAAAAATATTTTGTATAGAGGGGGATTAATTCAGCTTCAGTGTCAAAACAGTATTTCAATGGCAGAATATTCAACATTGAATGAAGAGTATGGGGACTTGGAAATTTGGAAATATACGAGAAAGCTGCCAAAGCTGAATATCAATTATTGTTGCAAAGTTATTTCAACCCGAAGAGGGTTATGAATTGAGAGTCAGTAATTAGAAACGGATTTTGAATTCATACAATAATCCAATTTCCGACCCAAATAAAACCCAATTCATTCATTTTGATGACCATAATCATAACGGGTACCATTAATTGGATTTGATAAACTGATAATCAAGCAGTTACCTAGGAATAACTGATATGAAGTTGGATTATTTTGTCGATGTTTAAGACCTTCTAATGTATAAAAGATTCTAACACTACTTAAGTTGATGTACCCATCCGCGCGATGTATCGAGCAATCACAATGTCTTTTATTTCAAGGAGAAGTACCGGTGATATCATTGAAAAGGTTTTGTCCCATTGTTCTAGTCGAACCGTTCAAAAGTTACCAGGGGAATGACCTAAAAAGCCGCACTGTAATAGTGAATCGGGATAACTGGAAAACTGGATAAAGGAAAAAACGGGAAAACAGGATAATGGGAATAACGGTGAAACGGGATCAAGGAGGAAACTGGATAAGGGAAAAACGGAAAAACAGGAAAACAGGACAACGGAAAACGGGATGACGGGAAAATGGAATAAGGGGATGACGGAAAAATGGGATAAGGGAAAACGGGATAACGGGAAGCGGGCAGAGTCAAAAGCATAACCAAGATGGTACAACACAAAGAAAAACATAGGAAAAAAGACTTCTACGCAGACGAGAGTTTTCCGGAAAAAAAAATAGGAAATACAGAAATTTGGTAGGCCAACGTCTGTCGGGTCAGCTAATTCATAACAAATGAAACAGAAGTCAGTAATCACAATTGCTCGTGATAGTTTCGATTGATCAACCCATTCAAAAGCAGAAGATCCAGTTGATGTGAATGTTCTTTAAACAAGTTTCGAAGGTCAACCATTGACGGAGGAAAATTCATAATCGTTTAAATTTTTTCGACACCAAGACAAGGTGGGGGTCCACACTCGAAATTCCAAATGAATATATAAATTAGGAGGAACACATTCCACTTCACATTGATACATCTCTTCAACATCGACAAAATGAAAGTGGTAAGTTGGTTTGGGTACCTCATTTCTCTCATTAACCAATGTATCACCAAATAATTTGATTATTTATTTCATATGTTACGAAAATATTCGTTGTCATGTTTTCATTGCGTAGGTATATAAAATATTTTGAAGAAGATACATTTTTTACTGCTTCGGGATTGAATGTTTTTTTCAATTGATTTATGTTAAATATTATTTTTCCATTGATCATTTATATGGAGTTGTATCGTCAATAGTATCTGCTTGTCTATATGTGTTCTGTATCCTAATCAGAATATGAGTTGTTCTTCAAAACCGTTAATTATAATTAATGGTATAAGTACGACTCAGTATTCCGAGAAAAAAGTACCAAACTCCCTCGAACCACGGAACAACAATATATACATATATATATATATATATATATATATATATAATTATATAATATATATATATAATATATATATATATATATGTATATTACGACTATTTCTTTTGTTTTTTGCTCCTAACCGAAAATTTTGTTAGAAATGTCCAAAAAAACTTCGCTGAAAATTTGAGCTCTTAATATTAACATTAAGTACTTTCCCAGAGCTTGGAAAGATATCCTATTTAAAATACATTTTTGATTCGATATTTCTCAAAAATTTCATATTACGACAAATTTAACGCTTTATTTCTTGAGAAATAACAATCTAAGGAATTTGGTTCATGGATTTTTTTTGGAGAAAATTAAATTTCCAACAATTTTTTCATTTGCATTTTTTCCATAAATCCGGTCATTTATGAAGTAACTTCAAAAAAATTTGAATTTTCCACATAAATCTGATTTAGTGACCCGTACAATCTTATAGGTGCATGTAATCCTGAGTAAATCGTGCTTTAGTACGATAAGATAGCATAAATAGCAGCTGAGTTATAGATATTTGAAGAAAAAAAAACAAAGTTTACGTGTATTTTGAATGGGAAATATTTTCACGCTCTGGGAAAGTACTTTATGTTAATATTAAGAGCTCAAATTATCAGAGTTTTTTTTAATGAAATTTTCGGTTGGGAGCAAATATATATATATATATATATATATGAGCTATAGACTATATAATAATATAAATTGGCATATAAAACATTCGATGAAAGTAAAAGTAATTCTCAAAATATGAATTTTTTCTATTGTTTCTAGATCGCTGTTGTATTAGTTCTTGTAGCTGTTGCTGCAGCTGCTCCTCAACTCAGGGTTGTGCCTACTGGCGATTCCTCAAAAGATGCTGTTATTATTCGTTACGACAGCGACAACATTGGTCTTGGGCAATACGGTTACAAGTGAGTATAAATGCAGAACTCAAGCATATATTTTTTTTTATCGTCGTTGTTTTTGATATGGATTTTAATTAGGTATCAATCAAGTGAAAAAAAATATTATGAAAAATTTTCTTTGCAGTGTTGAAACCAGTGATGGACAGAAAAAAGAAGAAAATGGACAACTTGTAAATGCTGGAACAGATGACGAACATATCGCAGTCCAAGGCAGATTCAGTTATCCAGGCCCTGATGGTGTTCTTTATGAAGTTGTTTACGTTGCTGACAAAGACGGATTCAGAGCAGAAGGTGCCCATCTTCCAAAAGCCCCCCAATAGAAAACCATGCTATAAGACACTGTACAGCCATCATTTTTATTTATTGTTGATGTTCAACATTCAAGAGTTAATAAAAATATAAAAAATGAGTCTTAATTGTTTTGTTGACTTACATATCGAAATGCGCATATAGGTATGAAGTGAGTAAGTGGGGTGAATGGGTTACTTGTGCAATTTTTGGAAGCTCAAATTGTTGATAGGTAAAGGAATATTCATTAGAGGAACTTCGGCAAAATGATCTATGATCTCAGTGACCCTGAGAATATGAGAACTGACACTGCACGGTTTTATGTATGCTATGATCATATACTCAATGAATATGAAAAAATTAAAACAAAAGATACTAAATGAAAACTGACCATTTCACTCATTAAGTTCATCAGCACCGTACTAATCGATGGATATATGTTGTTTATTTTTCTTCGTTTCCAAAGTACTTCCTAACTACCCTTTTAATTTCGATAGCGCGAAAACAATGTATATTTTCATTGTAATACTGCGTCATTTTAATAGTCATATATGATTAATACTCGATGGCGCGGCCAGCCGTAAAGGTATTTTTATCGAATTTAATTATTGATTCTGAAAAAGCCATTAATCAAGCTAACGAATCATATATCAGAAGAAATAGGACATTTATTCACTTCAAGACAAAGATCATATCTATTTTTCTATGAACTTCAAACTGTACTATAAAAAATTGGAGAAGTGTTCAAATCTCCCTGAACACTTTCAATATTTTCATGTAATCTGGCACAAATAAAAAAATCAAGTTGTGTCACACCCCAGAACTTGATCGCCATGGGCCTCGGGAGAATTGGGTTATTTTGAAATAAAATATTAATCAAATATTTTTTGGACTGTAGGATGTCAATTTGATCGGTCAGTTCAACAGTCAATTGACAAAGTAGTCTAGTCGAGAAGTAAGTGTCCTGCGGAAAAATAGTTCCAAGTACACAAAAAATTCTGACAATTCAACTCATGAATAAAAAATCGCATATGCCACAGTGCAATTGTCAGTTTGACAGCGGCAAAAGTTGGCTGCAACTAGTGGTTTTTTCACTTATTCATTTGTTTATCAATTATCGCGGTGTTGGTTTGCTAAAATAAATAGTTTGACATGTTTTTCAACAACTTATTGATTTTCTGAGCACTAACAATGAGTCGATTCGGTGAGTCTACGAACGCCGAAATTAGTCAAATTGTTAATTCCTGTGTGCCTACTAATAGAGTTGCGACGCAATCATCAATCTGGCGACAATTTCCTACGTTTTGCGATGTAGAAAGATTGAAGCCAGATACTTCCATCGAGAAATTGATTGTGATATTGCAAGATCGGGCATTTAATATGCGAAAAGGTAACGCAGACGACTACAAAGAAGCCGCAGTTGAAACAATTTGGAACACCACCGCTGAAATGATGCGAAGGAAATATTATAACGAATTCAATATTGTATTTAACCCTTTCACCGACGTTCGGTTTGATTCATCACGAGCTACACGTGCTAGAAGTGAAATCCTAAAAGCACAACCCGAAAAGAGAAAATCTAGTGCATCAGCTCTTAATAAATCTGAAGTATGTGCAATGGCTAGATTATATTACGGAAATGAACCGGAAGGACTTCAAAAGAAATTATATAACATTTTGGCATTTTAATAAACTTGGCGCGGAGGAGAAGCAGCTTACTGCAAAACCACTTATTTCGTATCTGAAATTGAAAATAATGGAATAGAAACTGGACGTATCGAGTATAATCCTCTATTTTCGAAAACGAGACGAGGCGGTAACAGCAAATGGATTACGCCTAATATTTTAGAGGAATATATTTGCCCGATACGTTCATTTAAGAAGTTAATAGAAAAACGAGACACTTTAATAACATTGGACAGAGTATTTCTTACACCAAATTTTTTTGGAAGAGGAAAAATTCTAAAGGTTGGTATAAGAATGTGCCGATTGGAATTAATGAAATTTCCAAATGGACAAAATGCTCAGCACAACGTATTAGTATAGATGTCAAACGTGTCAAAATTACAAATCACTCAAATCGAGCGGCAGCAGTTAGCGAATTGAGTGAAAGTGGAATTGAAGAACGAGCTCTAATGAAAATAACAGGACACAGCAATTCATCATCAATAAAACCATACCAACAAGTAAACAAAGAGTATCATTCGAGCATTATTCAACCAATTCGTTTGGAAGAAGAAAAAACTTCAACATCTACCACAGAAACGATTAGCTGTGCCACCCTCAGCGACATCACTGTTCCCAGTGTAAATTTCAAAAACTGCGTTTCTAATAATTGTACATTCAAATAAAAATGTATTTATTTTTAATGTTTCAAGAATAAAGTTTGCATTGATATGTTTCTAAATTTCTTATTCATTAAATTGTCCTGCCGAATTACATTCGATGTTTGTATTGATATCAGGTAAATTTGTGTTGTTCAAATTCAAAACTGTTTCCTTTAGCAATTTGACTCGAAAAACTGTCAATCTAAAGCCCATCAGTATTTTCCGTATGTTGCGAATCGTTTTAGGCAAGAAGGAAATTGAGAGACGGAAGCGGAACAGAGGTTTATGAAAAATGAAGAGACTGAGATTAACGTTCTTGCTATGGTTGAGGTTGATATAACGGTTTCTCTAACAGAAATTAGTCAAGAAAGGCAGATAAGTCAGGAATCAGCAAGAAAAATACTGAAAAACACGGATATCGTGCATTTAAATATCAGTTACATCAACATTGGTATGCTGACGATGGCAATAGTGTTTTGTGATTGGCTTCTTCAAAATCATAGAGTTAACCCAAATTTTATCAACTATATTCTATTTTCCGACGAATCACGATTTACGAATAATGGTATGTTTAATAAGCAGAATCCTCGGTACTGGGCCCAACAGAATCAACATGGAATGAGAGAGGTCAATTTTCAAGAAAGGTTTGGCGTCAATGTCTGGGGTTGAAAACATAATAATTGGGTCAATTAACAGGGGTTAGGTACTTAGGTTTTCTTATCTTGATAATCTTCATTTAGCAGTTTCACGGTGAACTTACTTCCAACGAGATAGAGCATCCCCTCATTATACCAGACAAGTTCTTAATAACTCAACAAAACATTTTGATAATCAAATTATTGCAACCAATGGTCCAGTAAGGTGGCCTGCCCGCTCAGCGGATCTAACTGTGCTCGATTTCTTTATTTGGGGATTTTTTGAAGGGAAAGGTTTACTATGCAACAGCCCCAGCCACTCCTAAAATCTTTGAAAAAAGAATTCTACGGCATTCAGAAGTATAACGCCTCAAATGTTACGAAACGTGTTGAGAGAAACATTCAACGAGCTGAAATGTGTCTTGAACAAGGAGGAATGCACTTTGAAAATTCAGTACAGTGAAAGTAAATGAATTATTATCCATGGCACACTTGACAAAAGTGAATAAATTATTATCCAGTATTTTCCTTAGTAATATTTAATTCATGTATTTTTAATTCAAACGCAAATAAATTGGTATCGTAAGATTCGTAAAAAAATCCTCTTTTCGGAAAGTGCTTGTCAAAAAATGGTCGCCATTTGAAAAATGTTTGATAGACACGAAAATGTAATTTTGCCAACTTATCTTATTCCTATCTAGCATACTTGTCAGTAAAACTCTGCGATTGTGATTTTCTGACATCACCTGAAGTCCTCAGATCAGTTTACGTCCGATCATGGCCACCTAGATGCAATATTAAGAGTGACTCTGAAAAAATGAAGTGGGCGTAAGAACTTTTCAAAATGTCACGTTCTGATCCAGAATTGTTTCGGAAATCCAAAAATGTCACAATATACAGGGTGTTCCATTTAAAAATTCAAAACTGGAGCCATTTCCAGTGAAACCGGAAGTGAACGGAAAGTGGAAAATTGCGAAAACAATCCTCTTTACATACCAACCTATACCAAATCTCATTTTGATACACCGAATATTCTAGAAGTTATGACTTGACTAATAGATTCGTTGACACCTGGTATATATATATATATATATATATATATATATATATATATATATATTGATTTTAAATTTATAAATATATTTTTGTGAATTTATTTCACAGATTTTAATTTCTGAATCCCTATCATAACTAATGAAAACTCCGGCTATGTTATCTCACCATTCTCTTTTTGAACCTCTTTTTTTTATCCTATCCCAGATCAGTCAGGTACGCCTATGAACATGAGTCAGCTCCGTCTCAGCAGTCGGTTCTGTGATCTGTATTGCCGACTTGGCACTAACGATTCGATAATAAATGCTCTCCAGTGGGAGAAAAGTGTGGTTAGATAAAACAAAGATTGCAGAGAATAAACAAATGGTTGTTTTTATTCAGCTGAAAACCTTAAAACTGCTTTTCTCTGCGATAAATATCTTACCCCAAAAAAAGAAACAATAATGTGAATTTTTGCAATTTGAATATAAAGTGATGATTATTGATAGAAATAATTTTTAAAAAAATTATGGCCCATCCTTTAGCAGGGGTTTTGGATGAATGTTCAGCCAAAACATTGTAAACAGTGGATCAGACACTCAAAGTTATTGGATAAATTACAAAAAAGTTCCCGTTGGGGGAAGTTCGGTGTTTTGGGAATACCTTGTTGCTCGTTTTGTGGGCCACCCCCCGTGGATATACTTTTTGGAATTGAATGACAGCTTGTACGTTCTTTCATGGATTTCTTTCTATACTAGGTAAGTGGAAATTTTTGAAAATTATTTCTCCCAGTTTTGCCTTTTAAAATTTTCCTCTCGTTCGGGAACCCCAAACCCAGTTTTTTTTTAATTGTCTATTAATATCTCTTTCAAATTTTCATACGTGGTTTCCCTTTTTTGGCCCTTTTTTTCCATCTCCTCAAACTTGTTACCCTCCCCCATGGAAAAGACACACTTTTTTTTTTCTCTCAGTTTTTTGAATTTTGTGTCCTTCCTACCTACTTATTTGTTATTCTGTTTAAATACTAATGATTCTATGAATGAAATCTAATTCTAAATCTTACATACTATTTACGAATTATATTTTTACAATTTCTGCATCACATCTTTCATATATCATCATTTTTCCCCACAAAAACTCTCTCGATACCCCATTGGTGAATTTCCTGTTGAGGGAATTGTCCGGGATTTTAAAAATTATATATCAGTTGATCTTACTTTAAATTTAATGTTTTCTATAAATTTCACTATTGATATGATTTAACCGGAAATTTTCATTAGATATTTGTTGGTAAACATACTTCTGATAATATAATTACCCACTAGGGGCGTGATACGATTCTATAATAGTAAAACGTAAAGAAAATTTCAAAACAACATGGTTAACGACGATAACAAAAATACCTAATAAAAAAGTGATCTTATAAGTTTAATTATTTTACATTTCCTAACTAACAAATATATCTGTGGTGGTGAGATCCAGGGCCATTCGATCTCTGTGCCCCGAAAAAAAGTCCTGGGTTTCGTCTGAAAGAAAACGGAAATATTAGCATCTTTTCTGCATTCAAAAGTCTTTGGTAATTTTTTTTTATCCCCCCTTTTAGGTGAAGGGCTATTCTACATGAACGACCCTTGCCCCCCCAATTCAAAAGGGATTCTAAAAATCTTGAAAATTTTCCCCGTACTACCACTTCAAATTTTGCGGGGTAAAGAAAAAAAAATATTTGTGAAGAAGGAGGGAAACTTCTCGTGCCTATCTTAAAACCCAAGAAAGTACCCTTTAAGAATATTTTCTTTAGCATTCCTCCAAAATGTTTCTTTAGATAATTTTTTAGATATTTGAGGCAGAACCCAGCTGAGATTATTCTATCAGAACACAGGGGGGTCAAAAAAATCAAAACCTTTAAAGGTTTTATCAATCGGTTTGTGACCCTGGGGGTACCAATTTGTGTGTTTAACTGAAACGTGGTTAGCCCAGTGATGTTCCCCAACCCGAAATCTTTTCTCCAGAAATACAAAATTCATAGAAGAGAAGGGATCCTGTTCTGAGTGGAAAAATCATATGGTGGTGGTGTAATGATCCAGTGGATAATAAATCTCAACTTTGAACCCTGTCCCGGTGGGTGCACGATCGAGAAAATTGAGGGGCCTTTTTATAGCTGTGGCGGGAAAGAGGGGTAAGAAGCTATTGTTATATTGACGCGAAAGTTTTGGCCTAGTTGAATTTTTTGATAAGGTAGAGGAAATCGTCAATAGCAATCGACATTATCATATCCAAAAAACTGGGGGATTTCAACTTACCTAATATCAATTCCCCACCTGACTCCCCCGGAACATAAATAGCTTCATTCCGTCTAATGCCACAGGTACCATGAGTGAATATTTTATCAATTCTTTTTTCTCGATCAAACAACAATAAACAACATGGGGATGTAAATGGGGTTATTAGACCTGCTATTTCTCCCAAAACTGAAATGACACATTGTAATTTCCCTAGTTAATGAGGATTCACCCTCCCCAAAAACTTTTTGGGAAACTGTATTCTAACTGTCGACTCAAAATTACTTTTTCAAACAAAACTACGGAAACTGTTATACAAAAAATCGATGACGATCAATTAACACTTTACTCAGCATCAATTGGACTACTATTCTTTTAATAAACTGATATTGAAATGAGCGTTCAAAAATTCCCCCAATGTTCTTTAATGATGTTGTAGGGAGTTCGTTCCTAATAGAATTATCGGTTCCTATCCTCATTGGTTTTGAAAAGAGAACTATCAGGATAATTTGTAAAAAAATGGGTTTCAATGAGAGGAAAAAACTTTTGGGATGCAGTTGAATATCAAAATTTTTTTTACATTAAGGGGAAAAATAAAAACATGCATTAAAAAAAGACTTTTATATGGACATTGCTAAACCTGAAAGTAATTCCAAAAATCCAACCCCAAACTTTTTTTGGGCGTTTGTGTCCCAAAAAAAATAAAAAGCAGTTCATTTCCTCGATACAAAAATTGTTGGGGAGACTACCGATAAATATTTTTGGGGTTACTTTGGAAGTGATGCAATCCAATAAAATCCACCCCTCTCTTCTAGGGAACTATCAAGCACATCTAATATTTTCGGTGTAAAACAAATCACTAAGGAAGAAATTATTGCTGTCACTGTGAATTTGGATAATAATGAAGAGTATTGCCCAAATTGGATCCCTGCAGTGTTTTTTGAAATCAAATCTTAAGGAATGCTTAAGCTGAACCTCTTTAGATTCTGCTGTGGAATTGCACTACCTGAAAGGTACATATCCCAAAGAATTTCGTCAGCTCAAGTGATACAGTGTAGAGACAGAATCGACCTTCACCGATCTGATATATCGATGAGACATATTTTTATCAAATATAATTCATAAACAAATATGCCTATGATATGCCTATCGAAAACTGTTCATAGCTATTTTTAATTGAATGGTGCAATCAATTTTCTAACATCACCTTCACTCTTTTTTTGATAACCGAATGAGTTTCATCTCAACTGATAGTTTTAACACACAGAAGATATACCTAGGTAAATACACCATATTTCTGTCACATGGCTACTAGCAGAAGCAGATGTAGGTGTTAAGTCAATATAGGTAGCTTCACCGATCTGTTAACCAATCCAGAAATTGATATCATAGGTAGATGTTTGATTACAAAACCAATCATATGGAAACGCCTGCAAAAAAATCGTACGCATAGAAATATTGTGCCAAACTATAAAGTTTTAGTATTTCAGCTATTTGATGGGTGCGAGAGAAGATAGGCGTCGTGCCGGTATACTTTGGGACCCGCAGCTTATAGCAACTGCAAGCTTCACCTGACCGTTGAATGTCAGTGCGCATGCTCGTGTATTGGCACTAACGATTCGATAATAAATGCTCTCCAGTGGGAGAAAAGTGTGGTTAGATAAAACAAAGATTGCAGAGAATAAACAAATGGTTGTTTTTATTCAGCTGAAAACCTTAAAACTGCTTTTCTCTGCGATAAATATCTTATACTAAAAAGAAACAATAATGTGAATTGGTGCAATTTGAATATAAGTGATGATTATTGATAGAAATAATATTTAAAATTATGGTCAGTCCTTTAGCATGGAATTTTGATGAATGTTCAGCCAAAACATTGTAAACAGTGGATCAGACACTCAAAGTTATTGGATAAATATACGAAAAGTTGCACGTTGGCGAGTTCGGTGATTAGAATACCTTGTTGCTCGTTTTCCTGTGATGTTTCCAGCCCCGTGGATATACTTTTGGAATTGCAATGACAGCTTACGTACGTTCTTTCATGGATTTCTCTTCTATACTAGGTAAGTGGAAATTTTTGATAACTTATTTCTCCCAGTTGTGCCTTTTAGGAATTTCTCTCGTTCGGGAATCTTTTAACCAGTTTTTTCTTGAATTGTCTATTAATATCTCTTTCAAATTTTCATACGTGGCTTCCTTTTTTGGACCTTTTTTCCATCTCCTCAAACTTGTTATCTCCTCCCATGGCAAGACACATCTCTTTTATTTTCTCTCAGATTTTTGAATTTTGTGTCACTTCCTACCTACTTATTTGTTATTCTGATTACTACTAATGATTCTATGAATGAAATCTAATTCTAAATCTTACATACTATTTACGAATTATATTTTTACAATTTCTGCTATCACATCTTTCATATATCATCACTTTTCCCACACAAACTCTCTCGATATCCCATTGGTGAATTTCCTGTTGATGTGAATTGTCATACAGGATGTTCAAAACTTATATATCAGTTGATCTTACTTTAAATTTAATGTTTTCTATAAATTTCACTATTGATATGATTTAACTGTGAAATTTTCATTAGATATTTCGTTGGTCACATACTTCTGATAATATAATTACTCCACTAGAGCGTAGTATACGATTCTATAATAGTAAAAACGTAAAGAAAATTTCAAAACAACATAGCATTAACGACGATAACTAAAATACCTAATAATAATAGTGATACTTATAAGTTTAATTATTTTACATTTCCTAACATAACAATATATATCTGTGGTGGTGAGATCCATGAAAACTATTCGATCTCTGTGTACCCGAATAAAGTCCTGGGTTTCGTCTGAAAGCAAAACGGAAATATTAGCATACTTTTCTGCATTCGAAAGTCAGTCACCTTGGTAATCTTTATCTCCCCTTTTAGGTGAAGGGCTATTCTACATGAACGATCACTTGTCCCCCTAATTCAAAATGATTCTCAAGAAATCTTGAGAATTCTGCCGTACTACCACTTCAAATTTTGCTAGGGTAAAGAAACAAAAATATTTGTGAAGAAGGATGAAACTTCTCGTGCCTATCTTATAACTAATGAAAGTATCCTTAAGAATATATCTTTAGCATAAAAATCCTCCATAAATGTTTCTTTAGATAACTGTTTTGTAGATATTTGATGCAGAACTCCAGCTGAGATTATTCTATCAGAACACGAGAGGTCTAAAAATCAAAACCGATGAGTTTTATCAATCGGTTTGTGACCCTGAGTACCAATTTGTGTGTATAACTGAAACGTGGTTAGTCAGTGATGTTCTCAACTCCGAAATCTTTTCTCCAGCATACACAGTACATAGAAGAGAACGTGATCCTGTTCTGAGTGGAAAATCATATGGTGGTGGTGTAATGATCGGAGTGGATAATAAATCTCAATCTCGAACCCTGTCAGGTGGGTGCACGATCGAGAAAATTGAGGACCTTTGTATAGCTGTGGCGTTGAACGAGGGTAAGAAGCTATTGTTATATTGACGCGAAAGTTTATGACCTAGTTGAATTTTTTGATAAGGTAGAGGAAATCGTCAATAGCAATCGACATTATCATATCATAATAACTGGAGATTTCAACTTACCTAATATCAATTGGCTACCTGACTCCCCTGACATAAATAGCTTCATTCCGTCTAATGCCACAGGTACCATGAGTGAATATTTTATCAATTCTTTCTCTCGATCAAACAACAATAAACAACATAAGCGATGTAAATAGTAGGTTATTAGACCTGCTGATTTCTCCCAAAACTGAAATGACACATTGTAATTATCCTCTAGTTAATGAGGATTCACATCACAAATCTTTGGAAGCTGTATTCTAACTGTCGACTCAAAAATTACTGTCAAACAATAACTACAGGAAACTGTTATACAAAAAAGTCGATGACGATCGAATTAACACTTTACTCAGCATCAATTGGACTACTATTCTCAATAAAACTGATATTGAAGTGAGCGTTCAAAAGTTCTACAATGTTCTGAATGATGTTGTAGAGGAGTTCGTTCCTAATAGAATTATCAAAAAAGGTTCATATCCTCATTGGTTTGTAAAGAGAACTATCAGGATAATTTGTGCCAAAAAATGGGTTTCAATGAGAGGAAAAAGCATAGGGATGCAGTTGAATATCAAGAATTTTCTACATTAAGGAAATATACAAAAGCATGCATTAAACAAGACTTTGATATGTACATTGCTACACCTGAAAGTAATTCAAAGTCCAACCCCAAACTTTTTTGGTCGTTTGTGTCAAACAAAATAAAATGCAGTTCATTTCCTCGATACATAAATCTCAGTAATAGGCAGACTACCGATACATATTTTTGGTGATTACTTTGGAAGTGCATACGAATCCAACTCAACTCCATCTCTTCTAGAACTATCAAGCACATCTAATATTTTCGGTATAAAACAAATCACTAAGGAAGAAATTATTGCTGTCCTGTCGAATTTGGATAATAATGAGGGTATTGCCCAAATTGGATCCCTGCAGTGTTTTTGAAATCAAATCATGTAAGGAATGCTTAGCTGAACCTCTTTACATTCTGTATAACAGATGCCTGCCTGAAGGTACATATCCCAAAATTCCGAAAATCGCTCAAGTGATACAGTAGAGGAGACCGTGGGAGATCGACCTTCACTGATCTGATAACTCGATGAGACATATTTTTTAAAAAACAAATATGCCTATGATAACTTGCCTATCGAAAACTGTTCATAGCTATTTTTAATTGAATAATTGTAATCAATTTTCTTTTATCACCTTCACTCTTTTGATAACCGAATGAGTTTCATCTCAACTGATAGTTTTTAACACACAGAATATGCCTAGGTAGGCTTGCCTACTTATTTCTGTGCATGGCTACCTGGCAAGCAGATGTGAACAGGTAAGTCAATATAGGTAACTACACCGATCTGTTAACCAATTGAAATTGATATCATAGGTAAGATAATTTGATTACAAAACCAATCGTTTAGGCTTGCCTGCAAAAAATCGTACATAAAATATTATTGCCAAGCTATAAAGTTTTAGTATTTCAGCTATTTGATAGGTGCGAGAGAGAAAGTAGAGCGTCCGATGTCCGTGTGATAGAACAGGATACAGCATAGCAGCTGCACCCTACCTGACCGTTGAATGTATCCGAGTGCGCATGCTCGTGTACATGTGAGTGACAGTGACAGCATTTATTTACACTCGACAATAATTTTGAACTCTTTTATATGCTTTGTAATAAACGCTTTTAACAACATAAAATGTATTAAATTTTATTTTTCTATATTGATGTTTTTTTTGTATATATTATACTAAATTTTAAAAGTAACACTTATTCCTTCCCGCTTTACGGCATTTATTTGATTTTAATATAAATAAATCATTCTTCATTTAATTTTAAATAAAGAATATAGATTTTTTTATAACTTTTGAATTTTATAGTTTAGCTTTTGAAATGAAAAAAAAAATTGTTGATTTTTTTTATTTTTGTATTTATTAATATATTGAATTATTTATTTTTGATTATTTCATAGCTGTAAGTATATATAGTGTGAAATAATACAAAAATTGTGATCGAAATTAGAGTTATAATGAATTAGAGTTCAAAATTACTGTCGAGTGTACACATGTACACGAGAATGCGCACTCGGATACATCCAACGGTCAGGTAGCGTGCAGCTGCTATGTTGTGTCCTGTTCTATCACACGGACCTCGGACGCTCTACTTTCTCTCTCGCACCTATCAAATAGCTAAAATTCTATAACTTTATAGCTTGACAATAATATTTTATTTACGATTTTTTGCAGGCAAGTCTATACGATTGGTTTTGTAATTAAATTATCTTACCTATGATATCAATTTCGATTGGTTAAGAGATCGGTGTAGTTACCTATATTGACTTACCTGTTCACATCTGCTTGCCAGGTAGCCATGCACAGAAATAAGTAGGCAAGCCTACCTAGGCATATTATGTGTGTTAAAAACTATCAGTTGAGATGAAACTCATTCGGTTATCAAAAGAGTGAAGGTAATGAAAAAAAATGATTAAAATTAATTCAATTAAAAATAGTTATGAATACTTTTCGATAGGCAAGTTATCATATGCATATTTGTTTATAAATTATATTTGATAAAAAATATGTCTCATCGAGTTATCAGATCGGTGAAGGTCGATCTCCCACCGGCTCTTAGACTATACCGATACATAAATCTGGAGACATCAATGATGCTAGAAACTATAGGCCGATATCATTACTGAGTTCACTCGGCAAAATATTCGAATCCATAATCTGTACGAAAATGTTTTTTGTTGTTAAAAATTCTATCACCACTACTCAACACGTTTTTAACAAGAAGCGCTCGGCACTAACGAACAAAATATTCACAGTAATATGGAGGACGGAGTCTCAACTTGTGCTGTGTACACTTTTTCGAAAGATTTCGATGGGGTCCATCATCCTACCTTATTAGTGAGGCTCAGAAATTTTGGCGTGCATGGTTACTTGTTGGGACTTCTAACCTCTTATATTCAGGATAGATACTAGTACGTAGCACCTCAGGGGTCCCATCTGGGACCTCTACTCTATAGTATCTATCTAAGTGATGCGCAGAAATGCTTCCACCACTCCAATATCTCGTTATATGCCGATGACATGAACGTTTTCTGTCCCATGGAATCTTCCTCAGACTTTCATGAATACAGGAGGACCTCTATCGCTTTTCGGATTATTGTAAAATATATACATTTTCACTTAATACTAAGAAATGTAGTCAAATCACCTTTACTCATAGCCTGAACCCACTTACTTCTTCGCTCAGGATTAATAATGACAAACTGACCATTTCTGATGAGATAGTTGATTTAGGTGTATACTAAATTGACCTTTGACAGTCATATTGGTCAAATTGTTAGGGAGTCCCCCTCGGTTTCATATCGAGAATTCTTCTTCTTTACTGATTATGTTCAATACTTGGATAAAGCCTATACTTGAATACTGTAGTGTAGTATGAAACTCTCCATATCACAGATACATAAATAGATTGAAGTATGTGCAAAAGAAAATGATCAAAACAGAAAATTATAGACTCTTCAGACATAGGCACTACTTTTCATATGGAAGTACTCTAGTTTTCTATAAAACTCGTGAGCCTATCACTCAGGCGTGACTTCTATGACATATATTTCATTTACAAAATATTCAATAATCTCATAGATTCAAATAAATGTTCAACCCTATTTTCACTGTACTGCACCTCATACAATATCCGACATAGGGAACATTTGTCTACTCCTTATTTTTCCACAAATTACTTCGAAAATTCTCCAATGATTAGATGCACGGTAACATTTAACACCATAGCTTCTGATGACTTGGATATTTTTAAGAATTATAACAATCTCTTATCTCTATAAACTAGAATTATTTCTGTTATGTCATGATTACACAATTGTTATTTTTTCATTATTGTGTGTTACCCTGTTATTGAGCTTGTCCTGTTGTCCTATGTAATAAATAAATAAATAAATAAATAAATAAGATGCAGTGAGCGTTCTGGAATATATAAGAAAGAAGTTTATTATCAATTGCCGATGGAAAAAGTGTAATGTCCAGCCTGTAGGAATAAATACCTGCTATCAAGTTCCAAAGATCAATGCCAAGTTTCTGAATTTGGAAAACTCAGAAAACCATACGGGCCACTGTTCTCGTCGTTTTTCAGTTACGATGCTGGTAAATGCTGGAGTTGATCTACATAGAAGAATCTGTTTCCAAGAAGAATGCTATATCTAAACAGATACTTGTAAAACACGTAAGCAAATAATCGATCTCATATCAATCTGACCCCCTCATCTAGTTCGTCCTTTCCAGAATCTTTTAAATATTTCCAGTAATCAAAATTGTACGTTTAATATTTATATCAACCATAGTAGCTTTCACCCGAAGAAGGAAACTAGAGGGCCTGGGACCCCTAACCCTCCAAGGGACCAACATCCAGTTGTCGGGGGAAGTCAAATATCTCGGGGTAATCCTAGACTCGAAATTAACATGGAACCAACAACTGGCCAAAGTAAAGTAGAAGGCTGAGGTGACACTAATGGTAGCCAGACGAGCAGCACACGGAAAAACATGGGGGCTAAGTCCCAAAATGGTGTATTGGACATACAATACTGTGGTGAAACCCATGATGACCTATGCATCTTTGGTATGGTGGACAAAGATAACCCAAAAAATAGCCGCGTCTGAGTTGTGCAAGGTACAAAGACTTTCCTGCCTCAGCATAACGGGGGCTATGAAAACAACACCAACAGCAACCATGGAATTGCTGGACCTTCCACCGATTGACAAAACAATCATGAGGGAGGCAATAATGGGACTTCCAAGAATACAAAACACAAGTTAGAGGAAATGAAACCAACGTACCACACAACTCCTAGATACTTCTTCAACATGAACTTCGGGGTGATAATACAAGACGGAAGGGGATGAACAGACAACACCGTCAAGGGTAAACCTGGATAGAGGATCTGGTACACAGATGGATCCAAGACCAAGGAAGGAACTGGTGCTGGTATGTACAGTGAGGGTAGGAACTCCCAAATGAGCACATCACTGGGAACATATACTTCCGTATTCCAAGCGGAAATGTACGCGATCTCACACTGCGTGACAGAAAACAACATGAAAGAAGTGCGGATCAAAATATGCACAGACAGCCAGGCATCAATGAAGGCTCTCACGAACCCAAAAGTGACATCAAGACTGGTATGGGAATGCCGAGAAGAACTCAGTGCCTCCGCAGAACATAACAAAATAACTTTGATGTGGGTTCCAGGACACTGTGGCATCGAGGGCAATGAAAAAGCTGATGAACAAGCCGGAACGAGCTCATCAACTCCATATATTGGCCCATCCGAGGCTGCGTACGGGACTGGATCAAACTGAAACAAAGGGAGCGTTGGAAGGAAGCCCCTCTCATGTACCACGGAAAAACATATAATGAAGAACCGTCGAAACAAAGAACTGAAGAACTACTCAAGATGAATAGGAGTCAGAAAAATAACAGGCCTCCTCACTGGTCATAGCCCAATGAGAGGACACCTGCACAAAATGGGGTTGTACAACAGAGATCTTTCCTGCAGACAATGTGGCAAAGGGACAGAAACGGCCAAACATATATTGTCAGAATGCGAGGCGCTAGACTGCAAAAGACAAGCATTATTTGGACAGCCAAGGCTAGCTAACCCCCGAAGGATACAGTAGCCAAATGGCGAAGAACCCTAACAGACTAGAGTTACGGAGGGGGTGCTGTAAAACAAAAACTGGGAGGTGCAGCTGGTGAACGAGACTAGCATCCGAGGGGAAAAAAAAACCAAGCATGAATTACAAAATTATTATAAATCGATTAATATTGGTTATATTGGGAGTTTTGAAATAAATGACCCTTGAGTGGGTAAAATTGACATATGAATGGGTAAAAATTGATTGATTTCATTATTTTAAATGTTACTTTAACAATCAGCTTTGGGTTGATAAAATGATAGTTTACCATCCGCGATAGAATGGAAGTATTTCTTCTCCTCATTGAAGCAAATGATACCGTCATGTGTTTCATATCGCTCTTCCATCCAGAAGAATTATGATACAGCGTTTCCATTCTATTTGCGTTAGCTTTTGTTATCTGTACAGGATGTAAGTGGGGCCATGAAGGACAGAGCAACAAAATCATTGAGAATGAGTTTTCATATTTTTATTAACTTTTGAATGTTAAACATCAACAATAAATAAAAATGATGGCTGTACAATGTCTTGTTGCATGGTTTTCTATTGGGGGGCTTTTGGAAGATGGGCACCTTCTGCTCTGAATCCGTCTTTGTCAGCAACGTAAACAACTTCATAAAGAACTCCATCAAGGCCTGGATAACTGTATCTGCCTTGGACTGCGATGTGTTCGTCATCTGTTCCAGCATTCACAAGTTGTCCACTTTCTTCTTTTTTCTGCCCATCGCTGGTTTCAACACTGCAAAAGAAATATATCATAATTTAGAATGTTTCGACATTTTTTTTTGAGTTTACGCGGCTGATACCCGATGAAAATCCATATTGAAACAGAAACACTTCATTGAATAATTATCACCAAATTAGGTTAACAAAACCAGAACATGTGTTTCTATATACAAATGCTACTTCAGGTGGAGATAATATTACTAGTAGGAATTATTGAAAATGTAAAAAATATGTTCAAATTGTGCATTTATACTTACTTGTAACCGTATTGACCAAGACCAATATTGTCACTGTCGTAACGAACAATGACAGCCACTTTTGGGGAATCGGCAGTAGGTACTACCCTGACTTGAGGAGCAGCTGCAGCAACTGCTACGAGAACTAATACAACAGCGATCTAGAAACAATTGGAAAAATAATTATTTTGAGAATTACTTCTATTCTTCTATTTTCATTGAATGTTTGAATGCCAATTTATATAACTTCTGTCTATGTATTCTAATTGCTAATCATTTCCATGTATATATATAAATATATATATATATATATATATATATTATTTTTTGTTTTATTAATTTTCATTTGTATTTATATTTTATTGTTATTATTTAAATTGGGGTTATGATTTTCTGTAATAATGTGTTTGTTGAGAGCGGTATATATATATATATATATATATATAAATAAAAACTGTCGACAAGCTGATGAAATTAACGATACAACCACTAACAATGCATATAAATGATTAATGGGAACATAATAAAGAAAATATTAAATTTATTTAATCTAGAAGCAATAAAAATTGATCTTCTTTGGAATATTTCATATCCGCAATGAATACATGAAAACTAATTTTACGTAACATATGAACATTCTCAAAATATTTGGTGACACATTGGATAATGAGAGAAATGAGGTACCCAAACTCACTTACCACTTTCATTTTGTTGATGTTGAAGAGATGCAATAATGTCAAGAGGAATGTGTTCTTCCTAATTTATATATTTCCTAGAAATTTCGAGTGTGTACTCCCACCTTGTCTGGGCTTCGAAAAAAATCCAACCACTATGCATTTGCCGTCAGTATATGGTTGACCTCCGAAACTTGTTCAAATAACATTTGCAACATCAAGTTTATCTTCTGCTTATGAATTTGAATAGGTGTTGATCAATCGAAATTGTCACAAGCATTCATGATCATTGACTCCCGTTCCATTTATTATGAATGGATGTGGGAAAGTTATCGTAAATGTTATGATATAGAAGTTGGTTCTTAAAAATGTGGGTAACTGTGCGTGAATTCCACATTTTCAGTATATAGCTTATAGTTGTTAATGCCATGGTAACCATTTTTTTGAATTGTGCTATATAGAGTTCGATTCAGTAATTCTTTGCAAAAAAAATATATTGTTTTTTGAGCAAAAAGTACGAGTACCGTGTTCTAAGCAAACATGATCATGGAATAAGATTTTCCATACAAATTTCTCAACCATTTTTCACACTTTCAGGGATGGAATTTTCAAAAAAGGTTATGTGTAAAGAGAGTCAAAATAACAATTTTCATGACCCTAATTCACAGACTATACAAACTTTCAACTCCCATTTCACTCCTTTTAGTGCTGAATTTTCAAAAACCTAAACGAACTCCCAATACATTTTTACACTCCATTTCACCCATTTATGCGTTGAATTTTCAAAAACACCGAAACTCGTATTTCTAACTCAAAAACTAACTGGGAAAATTTTTAACCCCATTTTACTTCCTTTAGGTTTGGATTTTCGAAAACCCTGGAATACGTGTTCCTTTATTTGAGGAGAAGATACCAAATACCAATTCAAAAAATCGTTCAACTTCCTTTTTCAAGGTAATTTTTTGGTAAAAATTATGATAATAATGCTATCATCACAATAACATTATATAGCGAAATCTTCAAATTGAAGTGATTTTTATTGTTGCGTATACATTTTATACAAAGTATTATTAAGATCCGTGTATAGATTCTTTAAATTTCCTTCCACGGATTTTATAACAGCCGTTTCATAGAGCAGATATAGACCGTACGTCTTCCGTTTTTGTGTTATGAAAATCGCTATTTCTCAATTTTTTACATCTAAGTAACATTGAAAAATCTCCAAGCATTCATTGTATTCATCCCCAAGACACAACAAAACGATAAATAAGGCCAAGAGGAAATTTTGGAGTTAATTCTGCCAGAGTATATCTGATAGACCCACAAGCACAATAATCTACAAGATCCTCTTCAGAGAACCGTAACAAGAAGTGGGTCTAATTAAACAATCTGACGGAATTTCGGAAGGATACCTGAGAGCTTCTATTACAACAATACAGACTATGACAAAATCAAAATTAAAGTTGAAAAAAATTTAATTCAAATTGAAAAATGGTTCAAAAGTAGATTACTTACCTTAAATTATGAAAAAAACACCTTTCACCTCGAATAAAAAAATCTACCAAATTTCAACACTTTACATATAGCGAAAAATATCAAGATAAATTCAGCCGCGAGCGTAAAATACTTGGGTATACATATGGAGTGCCATCTGAAGTGGGATACCCATGTGGAATCTTCCATAAAAAAAACTACGATCCTTAATCAATTTATTCTATAAATCCAGAAATGATCAAATTACCCTGTATAACGCATTGGTAGTACCACACCTCGCCTATGGAGTAGTTGCATGGGGTTGGAATACTAAAAAACCCATCTACACTCGCTAGAAAATTTCCTCAAGCGTTTCTACAACTTTTATTTCAAGAAAACTCTATACCTACTCTTCGGAAAAATTACTTCATGAAATCAAGCTCTTCAATCCAAGACAAATATATTTCTACAATGTTGCTAACTACATTTACAAAAACAAACACACCCTTGAGACCACTCACAACTCGAGATATGACACCAGATTAAAAACTCCATCCTCTGTCCCACACATGAAAAAAACTGTTGGACAACGAAGTTTAAATTACTTAGGCCCAAAATTATGAACTGCTACTTCAGGTGGAGATTAATATAAACTCGCTTCCATTAGAAATAATAAATATACAACCCCAAAGAAATTCAAAACACCCCTAAAAAAATTCGTATCAGAAAATAGAACAGAAATAGAACAAATTATCGACACTTAAAATAATTGAGAACATAGAAAACAATTATTCAGACTTATATTTAATATTTTATGTCAATACATTTATATTATATTATATATTATTAGAATGTATTTGTATATTGTTATATTCTATATTGTATGCATATATACTCTTAATTCACATTCGTACCGTTTTATCCTGTATTTTATATAGCTGTTCCATATATTTTCTTTTCAATTTATGATTTTCATGAAATCATCGAAACTGATTTGTCGTTTTCTACCAAGTGTTGTTCATTCTCGCACTTCCTCACCGTACTGATGAGGGCCGAGATATATATATATATATATATATATATATATATATATATATATTTATATAAATAGTTAATAGTGGGGAATGCAGCAATGTCAAAAAGAAAACTCTTGTAAGTTTGTCCAATTTGGTTTTTAATTTTAAAAATTATAAACTAGTTAATAGGGAAGAGAAAAATATTTTTTGTCTATTGACATTATGGTAATAAATAATGAGAAATTTAAAACAGAGAATTGAACTAATGTTCAATTGCCACACTTATATGTTACACATTATAAATAAAATGTTAAAATGTCTTCAACCTTGTGGTTGGAATAAAAAGTGTGGCAATTGAACATTAGTTCAATTCTCTGTTTTAAATTTCTCATTAATTATTACCATAAGTCAATAGAAAAAAAATTTAAACATCGTGTCATACAATCTCACCTAAGTTGAGTAATATCAATGGCACTTAACGATAATCTCATATGTATAATATTTTAAATTGTAGTTCCTGATGATGGAATAAATCAATTCCGAAGCTTGCAAACTTAAGTTTCTTTGACATTGCTGCATTCCCACTATTAACTAGTTTATATCCTAACTAGTCAGCAAAGACTACCCTTTCATATATATATATATATATATATATATATATATATATATATAGGTATATATATATATATATATATATATATAAGTATATTTTTTCGCAGACAGTGTTTAGTGCTTTTCCCCTGTAAGTACTAAACACTCGCGACATTTTTTTGCGAACCTTGTCTAAATAAACGTTATTATTACATATTCTTATTATTATTATTGCAAGAATAGCCAGAGCCGGATTTTTCTACAGTATAGCAAACTAGTACATGGGGCCCAACAATTGGAGAAGTGGAAGATGCGTCAGTGTAAGGTGTATTTTTTATTTATCACTATTACATCCATGAATGACAAGGTATAGTAGGTTGGAAAAACAAATACACCCCCAACACTATTGCAACTGTTGAAAGTATTGTCCTTGAACTTGAACTTGCGAAATTGTGTCAAAAAAATACTAACGACTCCGTTTACAAACGAACCTGTTACTCGATGGCCAACGGTATTTTTGTTATTCCGCAAATGAAGCAGTTAATAGTGATAATGAAAGTGTTTACTTATTGTGCATTGGAGTAATTATAGCTTCCGAACAATAACGGCGTGTGTTCATCAGATAACATATTGTATTGCAAAAATGACATCATGGCAAACGAAGTGAATATGTAATCAGTTTGTAATCGTCAAAGACAACATTTGCCTTAACATATCTGCGAATGACCTTGAGAGGAGTGGAATGGAAATCGGACATCACAAGATCACTTATCATTCCTAACATTTCTGAACAATGAATTTTCTCAACTCGGTTCTTGGTTGGGTTATTCCATAGAATGTTTTATCAAAATCCGAAAATTTTGAATGCTGGATGGTGAACCATTTTTCTGGATGGGAACTTAATAATTCAAACAATTATATTGGCGGGATAAAAATTTATTTATGCAGGATATTGATATATAAGCGAATGATGATTTACAGTGTGCGTGAATCTCCCTTCTTACTTCTCGACACCGACGGTTTGATTTAGAAAACTATACTCTGTTTCCTAATGTGAGAGAGTGTTAAAATGTAAATTTGCAATGACAGAACTTACGATGATAGTTTTTTAAAATTCCGTATTTCAGTTATTTGAGACATAAACACCCCGAATCTGTCTTAAATTAGGGCCACCTTAATTTGCATAACAATAGAAAGAGGAGTTTTGTGAATGAAATTTATGTGACACCAGCGTAACAACAGGTAGTTTATTAGAATAATTAGCATAATAATGATTATGCATAGTTATAATTATAGAGATAGGCAGATAATTGAGATATCAGTTATTCTAATATTAAGTAGATAAAAACTTATATAAAAGAATTGATAATATGAAATTCGATACATTAGAATAAATATCAATATTTATAAAAAAAAACTACTATTTACAATACAACTTGATTTTAAAATTTTAGCCATCATATTCCGATTAGTCCGATGAACTATCCTAGTTGGGGTCCAGAGAAATAATAAGGGGCTCTACAGTGATTTCTAGCAGGTTATCAGCTTCCCACATTCCTTCTTCTATTCCAATCACATGTTCGACGTAATGACCCATTCCCTCTTGCAAGAGGTTTTCAAGGTCTCTCATTTCAAAAGTAGTGCTATGCCTTGCTACCAACCCTGTTATTTGCGACCACACCAATTCTATGGGGTTTAATTGACACTGATAAGGCGGAAGGCGAAGTACCGCTATATTCCGTTTTGAAGCGATTTCGTCGACAACAAATTCCGTACAAAGAGGTTTATTCAACTTTACAATCTCCAGTAGCTCCTTTTCAGCATGTCTTTGTGAAATAGCTTCTTTTTTTAAGTAAGCCAATGAATGATATAATTTTTTCTGCAAGAAGACGTTGGTATTTTTTTGGATTTTCTTGAGTGGTAGCTGTCCTTAACCATGACTATAATAGACTCAGGAGGAATAAGATGATAGTCTCCAGTCCATTTTGATTGAAATGCTAGTAAGCCACCATCAACAAATCCATTTTTGCTACCAATGTGAGTAATTATTAATCCTTTTACCTTTTCCCGAGGATGCTTTATTCCAGTAGACCATCCATCCATGAAAGTTTGCCTCGCGCATTTTATATTTCAATTCTGCCATATTTTACCAACGGTATATCCTTCATTTATCCAAGTTCCGTCCATATTCTAGATATTCCCGTTTTCCCTTCGAAACTGTTTAACTTACTAACAAATATCGTCGGCGCCAGCGGATGGTTTCGTCTTTCTCTATTAAAAAAAAAACATTTTCCAGGCGCCATGATCCTTGATGAAAACCAGCCAATTCCATTTCAACCAAGTCAACCAAGATGACCTATTCCAGAAGATTGGAAGAAAGCAAACGAAATCATCAATCCAGAAGCGGTATCAACTACTTTGGACCGAACAAGGCACTAGGAGAGGATGGAATCTCTCCTGTACTACTACAGAATGGGGCCCATACCCACTAAACTTTTCAGAACCAGCCTGGCATGGGACTACCTGCCCTCAAGCTGGACGTCGAGACGGGTTGTGTATATACGCAAAGTCGCGAACAATAAAAAACTTCCCAAATCCCTTCGCCCGATCAGCTTGACATCATTTCTGCTGGAAGCCACAGAGGAGATCCTGGATAGGCACATACGAGAAGAGGTGCTGAAGTAAAATCCTCTCAGTACCACCAGTACGCTTACTAGGCAAGAAAATCAACAGAAATTGAATAGGACAACCTCGTCGGGAAACTGAACGCTTCTCTGAGATTTGAAGAAATCGCATTAGCTGTCTTTCTTGACATTGAAGGATCATTCAACAATGCACTGCCGATATCCCTACACAGAGCAGCAATTAACAAAGGGATTTCGGAAACTGTTTGTAACTGGATCGAGGTGATGTTAAGATACAGAATAATCTCTAGTTTCCTCCAGAAGAAAATCGTGGCCAGGGCGTTGAGAGAGAATCGAGTTTTAAGTCTACGCAAGCGACATGGTTATAACAGTTAGAGGAAAGTTTTGAGAGGTTATATCGGACATACTCCAAGCGGCTCTGTGGACTATCACTAGGTGGTGAAAAAAAAAAAATTATCGGTCCACCCTTGCAAGTCAGTGATAGTAACTTTCACCAGAAAGAGGGAGCTAGACTCACTAAGAAAGCCGGTCCTCTATGGTAAAACAATTCCATTCAAGGAAGAAGTCAAATACCTAGGGAAAATTTCAGATAGGATACTCTCGTAGAATGCTCATATAGAAAAAGTATCCAAGCCCTGGACTTGTTGAAGAATCTGTGGGAAAACATGGGGAAAGCAACCCAAACAAATTTACTAGCAGAGAAGAGTGCACGAGAAAAGCTCAACAAACTCCAGAGGCAAGCGTATCTGATCATAACAGGGGCAATGTCTACCACCACGACAGCAGCAATGGAAGTCCTCCTCAACATTCCTCCTCTACACATCTGCTTAGAGAAGAAGAGAAGACTGAGTGTATACAGGAACCTGTCGAGGTCAACGAGTAATAGAGGATAAAGTAGTCACACGATCGAAAACGAGATTGAATCCCATCCAATTCTAGCAATGCCACCGGACAAAATGATCCCCCTATACAACTTTGATAGACCTTATGAGATTCTACCCCCGGGCAGAGACGAATGGGAGATGAAAGAACGAGAACTCACAAGGGCCATCTACAATGGTACACAGATGGCTCCAAAACGGAAGACGGGTGTTGGGGCCGGAGTACATGGAGTACAACCAAAAGTTAACCTAAGTGTAAACCTGGGACAGTACGCCACAAAATTCCAGGCAGAAGTACATGCAATCGAACTATGCCTGCAAGAAATTCTTAACAGAAACAGTGAAAATCAATCGATCAAAATCATGACGGACAGCCAAGCGGCACTGAAATCTCTGGCATCGAGTTGGATAGAATCCAGATTAGTATGGAACTGCGTGAAAGCCCTCCAAAGCGTAGGCAGGGACAACAGAATAACTCGGCTGTGGGTCCCTGGACATTGAGGCCGACCTTCTGGCGAAAGGATGCACTATGAAGGAGTTCATAGGACCAGAGCCTTCCTTAGGAATATCAAAGAGCAGAACCAAAGAAGTGTTTTCAGACTGGACCGAGCGAAAAAAACCTGAGTACTGGTATGAAACAGTGGGACAAGTCCACTCGAATGCATTTATGACAAACCCTCCAAAAAGAAGAACAACAGCACTGTAAGAACTGAATAAGAAAAACCTGAGGATTATAACAGGGCTACTGAAAGCATCTTCAAAGAATCGGACTTGCGGAAAGCGCAGAGTGTCGCTTTCGTCGAAACGAAAAAGAAACAGCAGAGCACATCTTGTGTAGATGCAAGGGTCTGGAGCGAATGGCAGCAGAGCCCAAATACCTGGAAAAGATCACCAAGCGTCATCATCGACTTCGTCAGAAGCGCGGGAAGGTGAACTCTAATTTAATTAGGATTGAGCCATAAAAGATCTGAGAAGGTCGCAGTGGAAGGGGCGGTTATCGCCCAACTCGAAAAGAACCTAACCCCGAAACACGAAAATATATTTCTTTTAGGAAAGATTCCAAATTCACGTGGTTGACTATCATTAAATATCAAATTTATTACATGTTTAGGATTGACATATTTAAATATCCCTGCCAAAAATACCAAATAAAATCTCATGAAAAAATATAGACGAATTATAAGGATCCATGAGGAAAGTCTGTAACCTATAGGTACATTATCCCTGACACATAAACTTTTTGAAAGTTTATATGAGGATTCATTAATAGATGTAATTCATAAGCATACTCGAATACATTGTATATGAGTTTGTATCAGGCAGTGGTTGTTTAAGGAGACTATGGGATTCGATGTGGTATTCCACTTTTAATCACGATATTATTCGCTCATTCACAGGCTTGTGAACGTATGAGACAGTGGGTTCAGAATTCGATGGTTTGGATCAGGAATTCCTTATCGAATTTTATGCGATCCTTATAAGCTTTCATATGACTCAAAATCACTGGAAATCAACAGGTGTCGATAAAAAAAACAAGCATACGGAGTATGAGAGTTTGTATTAGGCAATAGTGGTTCGAAGAGACTATAACATTCTATGAGGTATTCCAATTTCAATTACAACGATATTCTATGCTCATTCACAAGCTTGAGAACCCATGAGAAATTCACAAATATAATCTGATTGTTAAAAAAAAGGTATCGTGTGGAGGAAGTGGTTGGAGAATTGGGTTCAGCAATTCGATGGTCTGTATCAGGTATTTTGCATCTAATTTTATGCGAATCTTTTGAGATTTCACATGGCTCAAAATAACTGAGGATTCACAAGTTTCAACGAGCAAGCTTGACACAGAGTATTTATAAGAGTCTGTATCAGGCAGGGTTAGTTTTAGGAGGCTATGAGATTCAATAAGGTATTCCAATTTTAATAACACTAATATTCTATGCTCATTGACAAGCTTGAGAACCCATGAGAATTGTGTGGAAATTCACAAATATAAATTTATTGGGTATCTTGTGGAGAGAGTGGTTTCAGGATTCCATGGTTTGGATCAGGAATTCCTTATCGAATTTTATGCGATTCCTATAAGCTTCATTTGACTCAGAATCAGTGAGAACTCACAAGTGCCGATAATAAAAGGAGGATACTTTATGACGTTGATACTCAATGAAAAAATAAAAATATTGGAAATTGTACCTCTTTATTTTCATAAACAAGGTATGTTATTGAAGAAGTTAAGTTTTTTCAGCACATTTTTGTTTCACTTTTTTATATACAATGGTATTCCTCAAATAGGTAGTCAGATATAGTCAGAACTTTGTGGAAAACTTTTATTATTGTTATATTTAATACATCTAGACAATTTTACAGTAATGAAAGTTTTCTTTTCCATTAACTTAATTTTATGTTACTGCTGATGATGAACACTCAGTTACCAAAACATGTACCTGAGTGGTACATACTTTCACAATGTCTTAGTTATGAAAGTTGTGACTTCTGGTTAATATATGCCGATGGTTCTAGATGGATTTACGTTTTCACTCCAACTTCAATCTATACACTTATTTGAACATCACAACCATATAGCAATCATTTTCGGAATCGCCATCAGAAACAGAAAGGTATTATAAGTGAAAATCACATTTGAAAACAATAGATTCTTCTAAATGACTGCCATTATCTACCTGTATAAATCCACCAACCAACAGTAGGAACATATGAAACTATATAAAAACATAGCATTCATCCTAGGAATATATGTTGAGTACAGTAAATAACTGTAGATATAACTGAGAAATTTCCGTTAGACACGTGAAATGTGTATCTGTGAATCATAATGACTTCTGGTGAATATCAACGATGGTTCTATTATGGTTTCACTATCCAACTTCAGTACCATATACCAACTCTCGTCCATAAACCACATCTTTAAACATATACAAACCATATAGCGATCATTTTGGGAATCACCATCACAAACATATAGGTGTAATGTGTGATAACCACAATTGAAAACCATAGATCCTTGCAAGTGACTGCTATAAAATTTCATACATCCTCATTTATTTTCAAATTGGATGACCTCATAAAAACATATAGCATCCATTCCAGGAATCGCTGATTGAAACGGATATGAGTTATGTGTAAAAACACATTGAAATATCGTGGATTCATATTAGGGAATGCCATTAGAAATCAAAGGAATATGTATCTGTAATTCTATTAAATACTCATAATATCGTATATGGTTCTATACGGATTAGCGGTTTCACTATCCAACTTGGATCTCATAAGTTCTCTCATATATATATATATATATATATATATATATATATATATTTATACCGTTATGTTTGGAAGTACGTGTTAAATGTTCATAGAGTTAAAATGGAAATTATAAACTGAAAAAAAACACATAAATTACAAATGTTCATATTTAGTAATTTATGCTATGTTATTTTGCAGTTTTTCTGAGGAACCTACCGTTTTTCTGAAAGCTTATATAATATTAGTCGACACTTATGTTTTAAATAAACATGTTGTCAACATTACAAGCAATTGGCATAATTTATAAAAATTATAGAAATCAAAATTTACTAATATATTTTTGAGCACAAGCAGACAACAAAATGTTGAAGTTGGAACATTCTGTATATGAAATTGGATCTGAACACAATAGCCAATGAGATGCCAGGAGAGATCTTGATGCAAAATTATGAATATTGCAAATATGAAAACCAGAAAACGTCAAAAATGATTTTTAATATATTATGTATATAGTATGTAAGTATTTAGAAACTATTAGTGAATAAGTATGTCAAATAAACGAAATAGTGCGGCAGAAAGTGCGTGAAACCGGGAATTTGTGAAGAAAGCAAAAGATAGGTGGTATCGATGAAAAAAAATCATCAAGCTGAGGAGATTGAAAAAAATAATTTTTTAAAGAACCAACTCAACAAAATTTAAATTGGAAAATCAACGATTTTTCGTTACAAACGCAGTTATTTGCCACTACACCACAAGAAAATACCAGAAAGAACATTAGCTGATAAAAACCTGGTACCTTCTCATTCCATACATATACCAGTCCGAGGACGAATTCACAGTCGAACAAAGGGGCTGCAGACTGGAACGGCAGTTTCCAAGAAGAGGAGAGTGATCCTAGACACTGAACATTTACATGTCAAGAAGTCACAGGTACTTTAGAACCATGAAAGTTACAAAACTAAGTGCATTTCGATAATAAACCTTCGATAAATTGGTATATAGACTAATTATTCCTCTGATATGAACATAACCTATAAAAATGGGTTACATTTCACTCTTTTGATTATCACATAATTGCACTTTTCATGTATATTTTGCTATGAAACACTAACTAAAGTTAATTATCGCAGAATAGGTAACAGTAGTCTTCCTGAATAAAGAAAATTATTATTTTGATGAATTTCTGACTTATTTTCAATAATTGATCAAAACAGTGTGCCATTTTTCTGAAACTGACATCAAGAGGGCACCTACCAGAGGGCTCCACAGTTGAACTTACTACTGAGATTCCATAGGCGTACCGATTGAGTTAGCTGAGGTGAAGAAAGTAAGGTAAAAGAGTGAAATGGGAAAAAGGTAAAATACATAGCCGGACATTCGAAATATTTATAGGGATATTTATTTATGAACATACTAAATTGAATTCAAAGGGGAACTAGCTAAAGGAGTTGAAAATAGTAAAGAAATATTTTTTGTTATGATGTCTGATTGTGAAAATAATAAATAAAAACAAAACCCCAAACACCACCTCATAGCAATACATATATATATATATATATATATATATATATATAATATATATATATATATATATATATATATATATATATATATATATATATATATATATATATATATATATATATATATATATATATATATATTATCAGTTTTTGGGAGGGATATTCGATTCCCATGTTCGGATTATTGAAATCCAGAGCAATTTTCAAGTGCTTCTCTCGAAAGACAAATTATTTATTCTTTACCACCAACGGAGGACGCCGCATGGTATCTATATGCATTTAGGACCCACCACTCAGTCCAAAAATGATGTGGAATCTAAAAAAATCTATCCGACTGGGGCTGGAAACTTGATACCAATGGGCTCACTCCAGTAACAATGTCAGAGAAACCTGCCCCAGGTACCAATGAATGCCATTTCATGCAATTGCAAAATGGGATGCGGTGGAGCATGTGGCTACAGAAAAGGTGAGTTGGAGTGCTCTGTGTATGCGGATTCTATGATGGTGAATCATGCGAGAATGCACCAGAGGTCATTATCGAGGGCGACGACAAAGATGAGGCGATGACATGGATGGAAGCTCAGATTCTCAGTGCGGAAAATGGGTTAGAGGATAACACTGACAACCAAGACGATTATGAGGGCATCAACATCAACTGACCCGGGCCGTCAAGAAGAAAGAAATAATATAAATATGTTTGGGGACATAACTAACGGAAAACGAGCAGTACTCTATTGCAAAAAAAGAACATCTGTGGATTACACTGGGAATACTTCTAAAAAACTGTTGACTTTACTCCAGGGATGAATAGTTACTTAATTACAAATATGATAGGAATATTTTTTGAGAAACAGTGATGATATTGTGGAAGAATATTCACGTTTCCGCCAGTGTAACTCGTTACATATCAGACTTACAAAAAAGTGTTCATACAGAAAATTTAGGAAATTCAGCCATCTTAAAATCTGCCAGAGGACCAACAATTGGGGAATTATTTGGAGAATAACAATTTTTTGTACCTTTGAATCCAAGATTCACGCCTTTTTCAGTGTGGCCCGGAACTAAATAAATATATCAAAATAATTTCTACCTCCACCTTTTGTAGGGCAAAAACCCTGATTCAATTGATCCAGGGTGAATAAACTCCGAGGGAATAATTTGTATATGATGTTAGAACTTTTTCATGGATTAAAAAATGGATTGACTCTCTTGAATATGCTTTGGTAAGATATTATATGACTTTGAACCTAGATAGTGAATAGTTTTTTGTCCAATAGATTTATACGAGGACAGTGATATTGGTTGTGTCTCCTAGGTGTAACTTTTACAATTTCACTTTTGCAATTATATTGCCTTATATGGCTTTTCTTTTTATAATAAAGTTGTCTCGAGTCTAATATTTCGGCCTTTGTACACGCGATCACTTGAATACCTCAAATTTTTAAATGGCGTTAGTTTAGGAAAACGCTTTCGTCTGATCTAAAGTGGTCGACTAGTTTAAGATGCTCCTCACACCCCATATACTATCAGATGACCTTCCAGCAAGCTATGATAAATAATTTTCTTCTGTTTCAAGTCAAGAATATCGTTTGGTTGCCGGGATTTATGAAGAATAAAAGGCAATTTCTTCAAAACAACGTTGATATGTTGAGAATTTGATAATCTCCTCGAAGCAAATTATACCGACATTTTTTTTTAAATTTAGAAGTATTTTCATTCGATTTGGGTCAGCGTCAGGTATCTTCGGAGGAGTGGAGGCTCAAACAACAAAGCAACAAAACGATTGATACTGAGTTTCCGTATTTTTATTGACTTGAATATTGAACATCAACAATAAATAAAAATGATAGCTGTACAGTGTCTCATGGCATGGTCATTAACTGTGGAAGATGGGCACCTTGTGCTCTGAATTCGTCCTTGCCAGCAATATAGACAACTTCATGAAGAACTCCTGAACCTAACCTGTTTGTCCTGCTAAACGATATTTTTCTTGAACTGCTGCGATATGTTCCTCTTTTGTTCCAGCATTTACAAGTTGTCCACTTTCTTCTTTTTTTTGTCCGTCACTGGTTTCAACGCTGCAAAAATATATTACCATTTAAATTTTTTAATACTTTTTCCCGAAGAAATTGTAACTATTTTGAAGAGAGTATTATTTGTTCAATATCATCGAACTATCACATTATTTGTAGCTACGGTAAGCGAAATGAACATGAGTTCTAGTACTGGAGATCTGACCAATTCTAACAACAAGAGTGATATGTATTTGGTTCCTATTTTTTTTTTGAAATTTAAAATATTCGTAGTAGTTGTATCAAAAATTACGATAACGGAAATATTGATATATGGAACATTTTCAGTTGTAATATCACAAGAGAGTGAGAATGAAGGAATTTCGAAGTGCACAATAGACAGATCCAACGTTCGAGTGGTTGCCAAATGGCAACAGTTGAGAAGAAATCTGAAGAATTATTTTCTACTTTATCAAACTTCTGGTAGATTCTATAGATTATTTTCATGTTACTCATAACACTTTTTCCCAAGATACAATGTATAACCGTTTCGATCATTTTAAATTAAATCTCGCACAATAAAAACTAAACCGCTTGATTCCAATTTCTAAGTAGAATATTCCCACTATAATAATGTTTTGATTCGCCAAAACTTACATTCAATTCAATGTTTCCATTGGTTTCTAGAAATGTCAAAAAATAATCCTAGTAATTGAAGTTTACGAAGATGTATGTTGTGTATGCATTTATACTCACTTGTAACCGTATTGACCGAGACCAGTGTTATCACTGCCATAACGAACTATCACAGAATCTTTTGAATCGCCAGTAGGTACCACCATGACTTGGGGAGCAGCTGCAGCAACTGCTACAAGAACTAATACAACAGCGACCTGGAAACAATTTGTAAAATATACATTTCCAGAATCATTTGCATCGAATGATTCATCAGATAACTCTCCAAATGAATATGCAAATTTATTTCATGTTTCCGTCAGTCTATATATTATAAAGCTTCTAGAATGATATTACCGATAACATTACTAACAATGGAATCAACAATTATTTATGGAAATATTATATTTTCCATTGAACGTAAGAAAAGGAACGAATGCAAATTGCGCCTGTGAAAAATATGAAAGAAGGAAAATTGTGGCATTTTAGACTAATTTTCAATTTATGGAAAAAATATCTTTGAGCAGGATTCGAACCTGCGTCCTTTAGATCTCCAGATATCTATAATTTGAAAAAAAATCTGAAATGCCACAATTTTCTCCTTTCATGAGAAAAGGAATTCGATATATTAATTCCAGGAGCAGTACAATACTGGATCTTCACCGTGATATTTTATATTCGCAATGAATATATAGCAGTTTATTTCACTTAACAAGAACATAATAATACACAAATTGATTGTTGACACATTGGATAATGGGATGAATGAGTTTTTGAAACCCACTTACCACTTTCATGTTGATGTTGTTAGAGATATGCAACAATATGAAAAAGAATGTGTTCTTCTTAATTTATATATTTCTTTGGAATTTTGAATGTGGACTCCCACTTGATTTGATGTGGAAAAGAACTAAACCACTATGAATTTTCATCCGTCATTATATGGTTGACCTCCGAAACATGTTTGAATCAAATTTACAACATCAAGTAGGTCTTCTGCCGATGAATTCGAATGGATTTATATTTCATTCGATATGAATGGATATGGAATAGCTGAAGAAACTATTTGAACTTGATTCATATTTATATTTAGAAGGGTAGTCTCTTGACTGGACTAGTTGAACAAAACATCAAATTTGGAAATGAACTTTAAAAGGATACCGCCAATGAGATTAGATAAGAAGTTACACGTGCAAGTTTAAATTAGGTTCTATGTCTTGTTTGGGAGATATGAATTTTTGAAAATCATAAAAATGGCTGTTTTTCCCTAAGCACAGTAAGGTTCACCTATCCAAAAGTATCACTTTTTAGATGATTAGAAACTAGATAATAGCATTGCTGTTTTAAAGGAAGCCCATTATACAGAGTGGGTCAAAAATAGCGACAATTCAGCAAATTTCGCCAATCTTTATCATTGGTCCCCATTAGTGAAACTGAGCATTTTTGATTAAAAATATCTTTATTGGGAGTTTTTGCTTATAACAAAAATATTTTCTTTGAAAGTTTTAACTTTCTTCCAAAACACTGATTGTTTTAAAAAATGTTTGTTTTTTGAGACAATAAATCCGCTTTGAAGCCAAAACTACTTGAGGAAGACTTATAGTAATTGCTCACTATGATTAGCTACGAAAAGCTTCAATCACATTTTAATCAATTGGTGTTCACAAATATAAGTTGAAATAGGTTTTACACCTAATATATATGTTAATTATTCTTGAATGGGCCTGTCAATTTGAATCATAATTTTCAGTTATACTTCAAATGTAAATTACCTTACACTCGTGTGAGTTCAATTGATTTCCTGTGTCTGCTTTTTGAAATATAAATATTGAAAATTGATATTTTATGGAAAATATTATCCAATCTTATTTCTTGATGAAATAAATATGATCTCGCGGCGCAAAACAATTGCGCCGTTGAAAATCGCATGACCTAGATCGTGTGATTATAAACGGCGTGGCTATTGACACGTTGGGGAGGGTTCATAATTACTATTTACAGATATTCGTAGAATCGTCACGAAGCGTAGAGTACGACTGGATACCGAATTTTCGTAAAGCAGGTGGAAAACCGCATTCCAACGTGTCAATAGCCACACCGTTATTAGTCACACAGTTTATGGTCATGCGGTTTTAAACGGCGCAATATGATTGGATAATATTTTTTATAGTTTATCAATTTTCAATATTTATATTTCGGAAACCAGATATAGGAAATCAATGAAACTTACACGAGTATAGGGTAATTTTCTTTTAAGTATAACTGAAAAATATGATTCAAAGTGACAGATCCATTCAAGAATAATTAACAAACATATTGCAACTTATATTTGTGAAATGTGATTGTAGCTTTCTGTAGATAATCATATTACTATAAGTCTTCCTCAAGTAATTATGGCTTCAAATCGGATTTATTCTCTCAAAAAGGTTTTAAGTGACAATGTCGAAAGCATGAATTATAAAAAACAAACATTTTTTAAAACAATAAGTGTTTTGGAAGAAAGTTGAAACTACCAAAGAAAATACTCTTGTCATAAAAAAAGATTCCCAATAAAAATATTTTTAATGAAAAATGCTCAGTCCCACTAATGGGAACAATGATAAAGTTTGGCGAAATATGCTGAATTGTCGCTATTTTTGACCCAACCTATATAATAGGCGGCTTCTTTTGTCGTAACGACCGACTGACTGACATGTCATTTGACTTCCTTCAAACCATGAATGTTATTAGTCAGTCACTAATAATCTAAAAAGTAATAGTTTTGAATAAGTGAACCTTATTATGTTTTAGTAAAACAGCCATTTTTATGATTTTCAAAAATTCATATCTCCGAAACAAGACATAGAAACTTGCACGTGCAACTTCTAGTGACTTGCACCACAATATCCCATACAATTTTCAAAAATGGCTGAGAGCCATTTTTTTATGTATTTGGTGCAGGGTTCTTTGTAAAGAAAGACTTACTAAGTTGGGGTTATTTGTAAAACTAGCTGATGCTCTTCATAATACATAAAATATAACTCACTCAATAACATATTCTAGCATATATCACATTATTTTTTTTTAATGATTAAAATATAACAATTTGTTATATAACCGTTTAAAACTAACAAACATGAAATTTAAGTAATGGCAGCCCACATGGTTCAGTCAAAACTGAAGGGTATGGAAGAAAGATGAAATGAAATTAGACATGATGTCACTTGTCATGTGTCAATACTGATCTATCAGGGACAGAACACATAGCTCTTCTGTCATTACAGCACTTTTATGAATGACTATGGTGGGATATTTGAAACAAGAGAATTTTTTTACAATATCTTTATATATATATATATAAAATGGAAGGAATTTAATGGACATAACCCTCAGAGAAAAGTGTTAACCGTAGACACGTGTTTCGAGCTCTCGGCCCTCATGAGTACGGTGGAGAAGTGCAAGGATGAACAACACTTGGAAGAAAACGACAAATCAACGGAGTCAACAAACAGAAGCCAGCCGCTCATTTGTGATTTCGGTCAGCAGACCAACGTCACCACGGAGGCAACAACCAACGTCACCACGGAGGCAGCTATAGCTACTTGCGTGACATCCGAGTCCAGGAATATGAAAATGAAAGATAGTTATATCGAGGGGACTGTTAAAAACAAAATGGAAGGAATTTAATGGACATAACCCTCAGAGAAAAGTGTCTACGGTTAACACTTTTCTCTGAGGGTTATGTCCATTAAATTCCTTCCATTTTGTTTTCAACAGTCCCTTCGATATTACTATCTTTTATATATATATATATATATTTATATATATATTATTTATAATATACACCCAGTACATTTTCATATATTTCGATGCGCTGTTTCATTGGCTTCTCAAAGATTTTTTTCAAAAAAGATGTCTTTTTGAAAAATCACTTATTTCACATTTTGAGATATTTTGTGACGACTTCAGTCGATATATGGTGACGTTCATTGCGAATACTGTGAATTTGCAATACATTTCTACATCCAAAACATGGGAATTTTTCCACAGAAAATATTGACAATGTTCGTCTTTTGTATCATATTTGGAATTGAACTTTATATAAAAAATCATATTAACCCGATGATAATACAAAAAGTAATATTTATTCGAATCCAACAGAAGCAAAATTTAAGCAGCAAATACTCAATGTGCTTGCCATTTTCACCAATACACACTCTGAATCTATTTCGGAAATTATTCTCCACACGTTCCAGCATGTCTTATGGCATTTCCCTGAAAGAAGAACGAATTCTGGCTTTCCTATTCCAGGAGTTATAGGCGGATTTTGATAGACAACCCATTTAATGTATCTTCAAGTAGTGTTTTTCTAGTTTGAAATCGGCGAAAGTTATACCGCTTCACAAAGCAAAATGACCACCGCAATTTCAGACCGATCTCAATTTTGTCAACGATATCCAAAATCATTGAAAAACTAGTCATGAGTAGGATAGTAGGTTTTTTAGAAGAACATAAAATTTTAGCTCCGGTACAGTTTGGTTTTCGACATGAGAAAATCTGCATGATCTTAAATGGCAAGGAAATGGCTGCGGCAGTATTTCTGGACCTTTCTAAGACGTTCGATTGTGTGGAACATGAAACTATTCCATTATGGATTTTGGGGAACAGTCTTAGATTGGTTCAAATCTTATCTTACTGGTAGAAGTCAAAAAATATCATTGAGCAACAATACTTCTGAAGGTGGAAAAATTGTACGCGGAGTTACTCAGGGATCAGTTACAGACCCACTTCCGTTTCTGCTATATATTAACGATATGGCTAAACTCAATATGTCTGGAGCATTCACCTTGTTTGCGGATCGGATGATTGTAACAAAATTGCTCGGTATATATATATATATATATATATATATATATATATATACATATATATATATATATATATTCTTTAATTTCTCGGTAAATTCTTGAAGTAATGCAAGACATGTGAAGTTAAAAACATAAAACGTTACATAACATCAAATACGATTGAAATTCAAAGAGACATTCAATACTTACAATATAATTCAACTGTTATACTTTCATTAATTCGTTTCATGTTTCATGATTGAATGAACGATGTTGATTGTCTGAGATTGCTGGCATCGGGTTTGTTTCCTCTGTTATCGTTTTTTCTTAAATAAAATACATTGGAGTGTTCGACATATTCAGTTATAGTACTAGGGCTCTATTCAGGCAAGACTTTTCCGAGTAGAAATGTAAAGATCAGTTTTTTCTTTTTTATATATTTCTTGTTGTGTAGTGACTGTTTAAAATAAGTTATTGTAGACTTCATTGAGGTTTTTTATGTCGTTTCTATTGTTGATACTGTTTGTATCTTTTTTTATATGAATAATTTCGAGGAAATTTCTAACTTTTTGATTTTTTTCTTGTGTCAAAATTTCAACCTTGTCAAAATAGAATTTTTGTTGATTTTCCTTCGTGTGTTTAGACAATGCTGTGATGTCCGTTTTTGAGTATTTGTGGGCTTGAATTCGTTTCTGTAGGTATTGTTTGGATTGGCCTATATATGTACTTTCGCAATCTTCACATGGTATTTTATATAACGTGTGGGTTTGTTTATTTATTGGAATCTCAGGTTTTAATTTTGAGTACAAAATGCTATTCGTATTTTGTAATCGATGTGCTATTGTTATGTTGTATTTTTCTACTGTTTTGGTGATTCTATTGGATAATTTTTGTACGTATGGTAAGGGTATATATTTTGTTGCTTTTTTTGTTTCATTGTTTTCATTATAAATAGCATGTATCCTTTTTTGTTTGATCGTTTTTTCCACGAAGTCAACCGGGTAGTTATTTTCTTTTAGGATTTTTTTTATTTTTTCTAAATTACTTTTTCTGAATTTTGGGTGAGCCAGTTTTATGGCTCGGTCAGTTAAGTTCTGAATAACATTTTTTTAAAAGCTAAGTATTGCATTTGATGAGTAGTTTGTGTAGCGATGTGATGAGTTGGGTTTAGTAAACCAGTTTGTGAATTTTTTTTCCAAAATTGTCGTATATTATAGTTGTATCAATATTTATTGGTTGGTTTCTTTTTCTACTGTAAATTTTAATCTGGGGTGATAGTTGTTAAATTTCTCTAGAATTTCATCAAGTTTGTCATTAGGCATACAAGTTAGGCAATCATCTACATATCTTTTGAAGAAGACTGCTTTAAATGTTAGTGAGCTGATGACTTTTCTTCTTCTACATACTTCATTACAAGATTTGCTAGGGTTGCAGCGATTGAAGAACCCATCGCTATTCCAAATATTTTTGAATAATGTTTGTGTATAGGATACTATGTCTAGTGAGATAATCATATGGTTTTGAATTGTTAAAATTTTTTAATAATTCTCAAAATTCAAAGTTTTTACGTAGTAGTCTTTTCCATTAACGTTAGTGAATATTTGAGATAAATTTTGATCAAGTTATGTGATGATTGTATATTGCTAACAAGGGCGCAGTGAATTCCAATTTGTCATTTGGACTTCACGCTCGATATTGTTGTGGTTGTACGTTGTGTATATTCTACTCGTTTTTGTTTCGATTTATCATGTTGATGGAACCAATTATTAATAAAGTTATTCATTGAGTTTTCTGTGGAGTTAAATCTTTTTTCATGTACGTGGTTTCATCATTTAGCATACTTTCAAGTTTTTATTGGTATTCACATTTTTTCATGATCATTGTTTTCATAATTTTATCTGCTTTCAGTATGAGTAAGTCAGAATTCTCTCAGAAATATTTTTTTTTTAAATGTTTGTTGTTAACATTCTTTGATTGTTTTGTTTGTGTTTCAAATTGATTTTTAAAGTTTGTAATAATATTATTTATTTTGTGTCTTATTTCGCTTTGATTTTCATTCGTTTGAGAGAAGATTCATGCTTCCAAATTTGCAATTATTGATTCCGTGCCATGGTTGAAATTTTGACCAGGACTCAAAGTATATAATATTTCATGGGGTATATTTTTTTCTGTTAAATTTTCTATCCAAGTTTTATTTAAATTCATATTTTGATTTGATCTTCATTTTTTTTGGAGGTTTTCAATCTTTTTTTTTGTTTTTCCTTCTGTTATTGGAAATATCGTTCATGTAGATATATATATATATATATATATATAATATTTTATTCAGTTCAGTTCATTTGCATAAAAATTATCAATGTAAACATAAACGTAAACAGTTTTGAATAAATAACAGATTTTGTATAAAATAAAATATCAGATTGATTTGTTGAAAATATAAACAGGATGTTCATAAAATCAGATGTGGAATCATCTGCGACTGAAAGATAAACTTTAGTCACTATCTTCCATCGTCAAATAACTATCTGAATGAAAATGCAAATTTTCAATTTAGATTTTTCTTTTGAGTTAGGCCTTTAAAATTCTATAAGATGTAGTTCAATAGTCAGCGTGGCTTTAGCATGGGAAGTAGTGCGAGACATTCACCAAAAAATAACTTCATTTTAATCGTGGATTTTTCAATTCACAGAAAAATCTTTCTATCAATATTCAATTGAGAATGTTTCCCTTTTCAACATAAAATATCAGATATTTCAAATTGATCAAATTTCTATGTCCAGGTTCACTTTAGCCTAAGCTAGACTGTGCTCCAAGACACAAAGCGGTATTTGATCTTTTTGAAATATATTAAACTAATGTAATAAAAATTAAGTACTAGTAAAATAATATGAAGTTACTTAAGGTAATTTAAAGTATGTGAGAGAGAATTTACATAAATGTACCAATAACAGTGGTCACATACTGATGAATTAGTAAACTACACATTTATAAATACATATACACTTCACTCACGAATGTAGAGTAAAACATGTACACACACAATAATAATAACAATAATATTTATGTATTTATAGCTAGATTGATGTTCCTATCATAATGAGAAAATTAGACTTTCTGAAATACTACAGACTAATAAAAATACTACTATGTTGATAAATGAATATTGTAGTTAGAATATATAAGTATAGAATTTGGACTTATATTAATAGCAATGGTGATTGATTAGCAGATTGGATTGTATATACATGTATCTGTTCTGTTACTGGTGTGTTTATAATATTTTGACTGTTGATATAAGTAGCCAATTTGTTACTATGTTTTTGAATTTTTTTTTGTTAATTTCTTTTTTTAAACTTATTGGTAGATAATTATATAATTTCTGTCCCACGTGTAGGAAACTTCGCTGTCCAATGGACTTCTGAGACTTAGGGAGCACTATATTGGCATTTTCTCGAAATCTTGTTGAATGAATGTGAGTTTTATTCATATCTATTAAATGATGTTTGACTACATTGAGTATTGAGGTTTTGTAGAATAGATTTCTAATATTCAATAATTTTAGAATTCTGGAAAAGCAGAATCGATGAATACTGGCTATTGAGTTTATACATTATTTTATTATTTTTTTCATCTAGTATGAATGTCATTTGTTTGAATAGGTACATTAATGATCTTATTTTTTTGGTCAAGTTCTGAATTTGAAGATCCCATTTTAGGTTATTATCAATAATTATCCCTAGGTATTTTGTGTTGGTTTTGTTTGAATATACAGTTTTTCCAGTATTAATTGTAGAGGGAGATAATTTGATCGATACAGTTTTATTATTTTCCTAAATCGCTTTTATTTTTTTCTAACTTTTTCTCAAAGTTTCCATCCATAGAGTCCATAAATCGGTGTCATCAGCGTATGAAATTATTGTTCCTTGACAATTCAAATATAGCAGTTCATTTAAATAAATTATAAATAGTATGGGTCCTAATACTGTTCCTTGTGGTATTCCATAAGTTATATCTCTTTGGCTACTCGTTGTGTTATTGATCTTCACTAGTTGTTTCCTTTTTTTAGGTAGCTTTGGAAGAGTGAGAGCGCGGGGCCACGAATACCTATGTCGTTTAGTTTGGATAACAGCTTGTTGTGACTTATGGTATCGAAGGCTTTTGCCAGATCGATGAATATTCCTGCGCATGGCCTGCTTTTATCTAAGTTTGAGTAAATTTTATTCACTAGTAGAGCAATTGCGTCATTAGTAGATATTCCGGTTCTGAATCCAAATTGTAATTTAGATAACGCTTTCGTGTTTTCTAAGAAGTTTACCAACCGTTCTTCCAAGGCCTTTTCAAAGATTTTACTCAGAATGGATAAGATACTAATGGGACGGTAATTTTTTGGGTCAGTTCGATTTCCATGTTTGAAGATTGGTTTTATTACAGCTATTTTGAACTGAGTTGGACATTTTCCTTCACTAAACATAAGATTAATTAAGTGACATAATGGTTTTGCAATAAAGTTGCTTATTTCTTTTAGGGCTAAGGTTGTGATGTTGTCAAAGCCTGGTGACGAATTGTTTTTCAAAGAATGAATAATATTTTTTATTTCAGTTTCTGTAACGGGCTGTAGAAATATCGAATTTAATGTAGTTCGGGTTTCATTTTTGGTATGTACTGTCTGCTTGTTTGCGACCTTAATATCGTTTGCCATTTTCTCACCTACAGTGGCGTAGTGTTTGTTGAATATTTCGACAATATTAGTGAGATCCTTTTCAATTTCGTTATTTTCATTCAGGATCTCGGATATATTATTATCTACTTGGGTTACATTTCTGTTAGCATACTCATTGACTGTTTGCCATATTTTTTTGCTATTTTTCGAATTTTGCATAATTAATTTTTTTTCAGATTTTATTTTTTTTTTTTTTTATCTTCTGTGGTTTTGATAGTTGTACTTTTATTTATATTTTTTATTATAACATGGGATATATGATCTGCGGTTTGTTGAATATTATTATTATGTAGATGTCTTCAAAAGTTTCTTGTTGCATTAAATATTTTAATTTTCTGTAGTCTATGTATTTGTTTGTGATTGTACCTTTTGGTTTATCGTTTTGGATATTATAGTTGAGAATAATTGGGAAATGGTCTGTAATCTTCGAATGGAGAATTATTGGATTTAGTGATTTATCTTCAATATATTTACTCTTAAAAAAAATATGATCTATGCATGATGAAGTTTTTTTTTCTATTCTAGTAGGTTTATTTATTAATGATTTGAATCCGTTTTCGTATAATGTATTGAGGTAATCTTGTATTTCAATTGAGTCACTAAGCAGGTTCATATTTATGTCACCAATGAAAATTTCAGTATCACTTTTTGTAGCCGTTTTTATATAGATTGATAATTCATCATTAAATGTTTTTATGTCAATCGTGTGGGGTCTGTATACAGCAGTAATAGACGTTTTTTTGTTATCTAGTTTCTAGTTCTAGTTTCTAGTTTCATATATATATATATATATATATATATATATATATATGAAAACAATTTATTCGGCATTCAGACAGGAAAATGACAACTTGAAACTGAAAAATAAAAATGTGGATCGGCCAGAATTTAAAGATGTGAATCGCCGGATTCTAACATGGACTGGTAGCTCACACGGTAGAGCGTTCGACTAGAAATCGAAAGGTCCCAGGTTCGATTCCTGGCCGATCCACATTTTTATTTTTCAGTTTCAAGTTGTCATTTTCCTGTCTGAATGCCGAATAAATTGTTTTCATAGATAATAATTACAGACGTTAATCTCCACTATATATTATATATTACTTGGCTCTAGTTATACACACTGAGAATTTCGAGTTTTGAAGTTGGTCGAAGATCCAAAATAGGATTGACACCAGGAATAAACAATTAAATTTAATTAGGTTGTATACGATACTGTTTGCATACATCACAATAACCCCCATCATCATCTTCGTCACCAACATGGAACTGAATTTGAAGATGTGAATCGCCGGATTCTAAAATGGACTGGTAGCTCACACGGTAGAGCGTTCGACTAGGAATCGAAAGGTCCCAGGTTCGATTCCTGGCCGATCCACAATTTTATTTTTCAGTTTCAAGTTGTCATTTTCCTGTCTGAATGCCGAATGAATTGTTTTCATTGATAATAATTACAGACGTTAATCTCCACTATATATTTATATATTACTTGGCTCTAGTTATACACACCTGAGAATTTCGGGTTTTGAAGTTGGTCGAAGATCCAAAATAGGATTGACACCAGGAATAAACAATTAAATTTAATTAGGTTGTATACGATACTGTTTGCATACATCACAATAACCCCATCATCATCTTCGTCACCAACATGGAACTGAATTTAAAGATGTGAATCGCCGGATTCTAACATGGACTGGTAGCTCACACGGTAGAGCGTTCGACTAGAAATCGAAAGGTCCCAGGTTCGATTCCTGGCCGATCCACATTTTTATTTTTCAGTTTCAAGTTGTCATTTTCCTGTCTGAATGCCGAATAAATTGTTTTCATAGATAATAATTACAGACGTTAATCTCCACTATATATTATATATTACTTGGCTCTAGTTATACACACCTGAGAATTTCGAGTTTTGAAGTTGGTCGAAGATCCAAAATAGGATTGACACCAGGAATAAACAATTAAATTTAATTAGGTTGTATACGATACTGTTTGCATACATCACAATAACCCCCATCATCATCTTCGTCACCAACATGGAACTGAATTTGAAGATGTGAATCGCCGGATTCTAAAATGGACTGGTAGCTCACACGGTAGAGCGTTCGACTAGGAATCGAAAGGTCCCAGGTTCGATTCCTGGCCGATCCACAATTTTATTTTTCAGTTTCAAGTTGTCATTTTCCTGTCTGAATGCCGAATGAATTGTTTTCATTGATAATAATTACAGACGTTAATCTCCACTATATATTATATATTACTTGGCTCTAGTTATACACACCTGAGAATTTCGAGTTTTGAAGTTGGTCGAAGATCCAAAATAGGATTGACACCAGGAATAAACAATTAAATTTAATTAGGTTGTATACGATACTGTTTGCATACATCACAATAACCCCCATCATCATCTTCGTCACCAACATGGTACTGAATTTAAAGATGTGAATCGCCGGATTCTAACATGGACTGGTAGCTCACACGGTAGAGCGTTCGACTAAAAATCGAAAGGCCCCAGGTTCGATTCCTGGCCGATCCACATTTTTATTTTTCAGTTTCAAGTTGTCATTTTCCTGTCTGAATGCCGAATAAATTGTTTTCATAGATGATAATTACAGACGTTAATCTCCATTATAAATTATATATTACTTGGCTCTAGTTATACACACCTGAGAATTTCGAGTTCTGAAGTTGGTCGAAGATCCAAAATAGGATTGACACCAGGAATAAACAATTAAATTTAATTAGGTTGTATACGATACTGTTCGCATACATCACAATAACTCCCATCATCATCTTCGTCACCAATATGGAACTGAATTTAAAGATGTAAATCGCCGGATTCTAACATGGACTGGTAGCTCACACGGTAGAGCGTTCGACTAGAAATCGAAAGGTCCCAGGTTCCATTCCTGGCCGATCCACATTTTTATTTTTCAGTTTCAAGTTGTCATTTTCCTGTCTGAATGCCGAATAAATTGTTTTCATAGATAATAATTACAGACGTTAATCTCCACTATATATATATATAATATACATATATATATATATATATATATATATATATATATATATATATATATATATATATATATATATATATATATATATATATATATATATATATATATATATATATTTATCAAAGATGAAGAAAAGTTTTTGAACCAAACTGAAAGGCATACACGAAGTGATAATAAACTTGCCCTTCCACTTCCCATATCATCTTTGACTAAGCAGTCTCTGATCTACAGAAGTAGACAAATATATAATCATCTACCAAAACATATAACAGCAATTAATGAAAAGAAACAATTCAGAAAATCGGCAAGGAACCCTGTAATGGGAAAGTGCTTCTACAGTTTGGAAGAATATTTTGCATACCATTTCTAGTCTTTCTATTAAGAAATTTCATAAACTGTTTTGTTGTTGTTGCAAACATATTTGTGCATTGTTTCTCTCTTCATGTTGTTTTATTATGTATTCATTTTACATTTGTATTTTTGTACATATCGTACAATTTATTTTACTTTTGTATATGCACATGACACCCTTTGTCTACAAAATGTATTACATTTTAGACAAAAAATATCTATCTATCTATCCCCAATTAATTTGACCTGCAATATGCTACTTCTATATATTATTCATGGAATTAGTTATCAATGTATTCTCGCAAAACAGTCTTGTAATGTGCAGGCGCACCTTCTTGTTGTTACCAAATTTTCTGCCTCATTGTCAATAGAATATCATCAATGAATTTGATAACTGACTTCCATTGAGAAGACCGTTAAAAGAAATGGCCCAATCACACGCCGTCCAATGATGCCTCCCCAAACATTCAGTGACCAACGTTATTGGTGATTGACATATCTTAAGGAATGAGGATTTTCAGTTGTATTCTAGCGCATATTATGCCGATTCACATGGCCATTGTTGTGAAACGTGCCTTCGTCCAAAAATGGAACATACTAAAAAAAAAACAACAATTCACTTCAGCAATGAATCCAGCAATATTTTTATACGTAACCCTGCTAGCCCCATACTATGTCAGAACGTTCATAAAGGAAAATAATTGAGAATATCATCAAGAAATCCAAATTACCGGGCGTCGGGGGTCGTTTGGCGACGACAATATTTTTATCAGACTCTCTACCACCTTCAAATTTCGTCAGAGCGTTCTTGATGAAGAACAATGAGCGATGTCATCGACGAATCTGTGTAACCGAGCGTCGGGGGCGGGAGCGCGGCGGCAATATATTCATTAAAGATCCTGCCACCACCATATTTCGTCAGAGCGTTCATGAAGGAGGATAATGCACGATTCCATCAGCGAATAAAATAACCGAGCGTCGGTGGCAGTATAGCGTCGGCAATATTTTTATTAGAGATCCTGCCACTAACATATTCAATCAGTGCGTTCATAATGGAGAATAATTGTTGGATATAATTTAGCAACGTTATATTTGCGGTTTATTATACATATTTTATGAACACATTGTATTATATGTAGGTGTATAAATGTTGATAATTGTTAATGTCAGATTGATTATATATATTCTGAAGTTCTGTAAGGAGTAATTTCTTTGCTGCCAATTAACTAAAATAACTAACAATAATTAAATATTCCGTCGAGAGAAAAAAAAACGAGCATCGGGGTCGGGTTGGCCTCAGCAATATTTCCATTAGAGATTCTGCTACCACCATATTTTGTCAGAGCATTCATGATGAAGAATGAGGGAGGATTCCATTGGGAGAAAAAAGGTACCAAGCGTTGGGGGTGGGGTGGCCTCAGCAATATTTCCATTAGAGATTCCTGCTACCACCATATTTTGTCAGAGCGTTCATGATGAAGAATAAGGGAGGATTCCATTGAGAGAAAAAAATTACCGAGCGTCGGGGGCGGATTGGCCTCAGCAATATTTTCTTTAAAGTCCTGCCACCACCATATTTTGTCAGAGCGTTCATGAAGGAAAACTAATGCACGATTACATCAACAAACAAAAAATGTCCAAGCTTCGGGGTGGGTTGGCTGCAGCAATATTTTTATTAGAGGTCCTGCCACCCCTATATTTCGTCAGAGCATTCATAATGAGCAATATTGGAGGGTCCCATCGAGAGAAAAAAAATAACCAAGCGTCGGGGCAGGGTGGCCCCAACAATATTTTTATTAGAGGTCCTGCACTTACCATATTTTGTCAGAGCATTATGATGAGAAATAATGGAGTATTCCATCGGGAGAAAAAATTACCGCGCGTCGGGGGCAGGTCTACCTCAGCAATATTTTTATTTAAAGTTCTGCCACCACCATATATCGTCAGAGCGTTCATGGAAGAGGCTTATGCACGATTCCATCAAGAAAAAAAAATAACCAAGCGTTGGGGGCAGTATAGGGATCCTGCTACCAACATATTCGATCAGAGCGTTCATAATGGAGAATAAGTCCGTCAAGAGAAAAAAATACCTAGTGTTGGGGGCGGGTGCCATTAGCAATATTTTTATTAAGATCCTGCCACCACCATATTTTGCTATAGCATTCATAAAGAATAATAGAGGACCTCATCAAAAGGAAAAAACTACGGAGTGTCGGGGGCGAATTTTTCTCAGAAATATTTTTATTGAAGGTCCTGTCACCACCATATTCCATCAGAGCATTCATGATGGACAATAATGGGGTATTCCATCAAGAGAAAAAAATTACCGAGGTCGGGGGTGGGTCGGCCTCAGCGATATTTTTATCAAAGGTTCTGTCACCACCAAATACCGTCAGACCATTCATGAAGGAGGATTATGGACGATTTCATCAAGAGAAAAATATTACCAAGCGTTGGGGGCAGTATGGTGGCGGAATTATTTCAATTAGAGGTACTGCCACCAACATATTTCCTCAGAGAGATTATAATGGAGAATAATGGAATATTCCGTCGAAAAAGGAAATACCATTATCGGGGTAACGATAGCGGTGGCGACAACCCGCCCCCGACGATCTGTTATTTTTTCTGTTGATGTGATCGTGAATGCTTTGGCGGAATATGGTGGTGGCAGGACCTTAAATAAAAATATTGTTGAGGCCAACTTGCCCCCGACGCTCGGTAATTTTTTTCTCTTGATGGAATCCTCCATTACTCCTCATCATGAATGCTCTGACGAAATATGGTGGTGGCAGGAACTCTACTAAAAATGTTTCAGGGGCCAACACGCCACTGATGCTCGGTAATTTTTTCGTTTCGATGGGACCCTCCATTACTCTTCATCATGAATGCTCTGTCAAAATATGTAGGTGGCAGAACTTTATCTTTAAACATTGCCCCAGACGATCTATAATTTTTTTCTCTCGATGGGATCCTTCATTATTCACCATCGTGAATGCTCTGAGGAATATAGTGGTGGCAGGAACTCCAATCAAAATATTGCTGAGGCCAACTCGCCCCCGACGCTCGGTAGTTTTTCTGTTGATGTAATCTTGCATAGCCTTCTACATGAACGCTGAGGAATATGGTGGTGGCAGGAACTTCAATAAAAATATGGCTGAGGCCAACCCGCCCCCGACTCACGGTAATTTTTTTCTGTTGATGTAATCGTACATCGATCTCCTTCATGAACCTCTGACGAAATATGGTGGTGGCAGGACCTTTGATGAAAATATTGCCGAGAACAACCCGCCCCGACGCTCGGTTTTTTCTTTCACTCCATGGAATCCTCCATTACTCTTCATCATAAATGCTCTGACAAAATATGGTAGTGGCAGAAACTCTAATAAAAATATTGCTGAGGTCAACTCTTCAATTAATTTATTCTCGGGGCCGACAAGCCTCCGACGATCGGTAGTTTTTTTTTGTTGATGTGATTGTGCATTAGTCTCCTTCATGAATCTGATGGTGGTACCGGTATAATTAAATAATGCTGAGGCCAACCCCCCCCAACGCTGGGTAATTTTTTTCTGTTGATGAAATTCCCCATTATTCTTCATCATGAATGCTCAGACCAAATATGGTGGTGGCAGGAACTTCAATGAAAATATTGCTGAGGTCAACCCGCCCCCGACGCACGGTAATGTTTTTCTGTTGATGTAATCGTGCATGCACCTCTTTCATGAACGCTCCGACAAAATATGTTGGTGGCGGAACCTTTAATCAAAAATATAGCCGAGGCCAACCCGCCCCAGACGATAGGTTTTTTCTTTCATCCGATGAAATCATCCATTATTCTCCATCATAAATGCTCTGACGAAAAATGGGAGTGGCAGGAACTCTTATACAAGTATTGCAGGAGCCAACCAGCCCCCGACACTAGGTAATTTTTTTCTGTTGATGTAATTGTGTATGTCTCCTTCATGAACGCTCCGACGAAATATGGTGGTCTCAGGAACTTTTGCTGAGGCCAACCCGCCCCCAACGCTGGGTAATTTTTTCTACCGATGGAATCCTCCATTATTCTTCATCATGAATACTCTGACAAAATATGGTCGTGGCAGGAACACTAATAAAAATATTGCTGAGGTCAACTCGCCCCCGATACTCGGTTATTTTTTGTTGTTGATATAATCGTGTATAAGACTCCTTCATGAACGCTCTGACGTAATATGGTGGTGGCAGGACCTTTAATAACCATATTGACTAGGCCAACTCGCCCCCGACGCTTGGTATTCTTTTTCACTCAATGAAATCCTCCATTATTCCTCATCATGAATGCTCTGACAAAATATGGGGGTGGCAGGAACTCTAATAAAAGTATCGTAGAAGCCAACTCGCCCCCGACGCTAGGTATTTTCTTCATGTTGTTGTAATCCTTCATGAACACTCTGACGAAATATGGTGGTGGCAGGTCCTTTACCTTTCTCTCGATTGAATCCTCCATTATTCTTCATCATGAATGCTTTTTCTCTCGACGGAATATTTCATTATTCTCCATCGTGAACCCTCTGATTGAATATGTTGGTGGCAGAATCTGTATTGAAATTATTTCCGCCGCTATACCGCTCCCGACGCTCCGTAATTTTTTTTTGTTGATGGAAACCTTATCCTCCTTCACGAACACTCTGACGGAATATGGTGGTGGCAGGATCTTCAATGAAAATATTGCAGCTGCCCCCGACGCTCGGTAACTTGGATTTGGCGATGATATCTCTCATTGTTCTCCTCTTAGAACGCTCTGACGAAATGTGAAGGTGGCAGAGTATCTAATAATGGATTATTCGAGGTCATTTTCAGTTATTCTTCCTTATGAACGTTCTGACAGAATATGGTGCAAGGGGTTTCATATAAAAATCATGCTGGATTTATTGCGTAAGTAACCGGAGTCTCAAAAAAATCTTGTTCATGGTTGACTTTTTCTACAACACAATGTAAAAACCGCATTCCGTTTGCAAAATCTCTTTCAGTCAGCTCCTGCATAAACTGCATACGATATGGATGGTAATTGCATTTGCTCGCCACCCGAAAAACCCTACTTTGAGATACTCCCAACACCCCACTCAAAATACGTGTACTCACATGGGGATTCTCGATAATATGCAATGCAATATTGAGATTATTTTCATCATTCGTTACAGGAGAAGAACGTTCAAACTTTTTGTAAAAAAGTTTTCGGTTTCCTCAAATCTTGTTTTGGGGGCTTGAAATGCTCGCTGGTCTGGATGTCTTCTCTCAGAAAACTTTTGTTCGTATAATCTAGATGCCAGTAAGCAGTTACCATTACTTACCCCCAACGCATAAACCATCTGAACCATATCCTCTTAACAATGATTTATACTACCCCAATTGTTAACACAACTGGATTGTAGTTTGACAGTTACCTCTATTTATAAATTCAGATAGTACTTTTTTCAACAGCAATCATGGATAACTAAACTAGAAACAAAATAACAAATAAAAAACCTTTTCAAAGACAAGCTTTCATTCAAGCCGTGTACTAAAACGTATAACATATGTTTGAGTGATCGCTAACAATTTTTTTTTGTAGGTTGTGCAAATTAAATGAATTGTTGGCAACATACTTATGACAATAGAAAAGCTCCACTGCTAAACTCTTGAGACATCTTCGTCGACCAGAAAATGGTACAAGGTTTCAGAATAGCAAAACAAACATAGCAGGTATTTATGTGATATATAGGTATCATTATATCACTTTGTATTCTTTTTACATAAATATATATAAATGTTTCTTATCATAACATTATATATATATATATATATATATTGAGAATAAGAAAAATCAGTTACGAATCCAAGAGAGCCCACCATCCGTCTACAGCCTGTTTCATGGTTTCCCGATCATCAGGACGGCCTGTGGTCTCTTTCAAATTCGTATCAGATATCTCGTTCTGTTTTGTTGTTTTCCGTTTATCTGTACTAGGAGTACGACTATTGGTATCGTGGGTTGGCCTATGCTGACATCTGTTGGTGACCTGTTAATGTGCACAAAATTTCGTGCCATTAAAATTCCACGATATTAGGTTTAAGCTTCGCCGTACAGATTAAAGGTGTCACTATCTATAATTTGATGCTTTTCATATATATATATATATATAATATACTGGGTGTTTCATCTGAAAAAGGTCGACTCTGGTTAGCCACGCTTCAATGATGCACCCTGTATGAACGAAAATAATTTAGGAATAGGAAGATAGTCATAACTAGACATTGAATAAATTAAAAACGTATGATAGAAAGTGAGTCAGCTCAATATTTCACTTTCGACTAGATTTTGTGTTTGTGCGTGTGTTTTACAATAGGTGCGCACACATCCGTAATCTTCTAAATATATAAAAGAATAACTGACTGACTGAGGTATCAACGCACAGCCCAAACTCCTGGGGCTACGACCGTGAAAATTTGCATGTGGGTTTCTTTGACACTGTAGGTGAGCACCAAGGAAGGATTTTTGGAAATTTAACTCTCAAGGTGGTGAAAAAGGTCATGAAAGTTCATATGAAAATCCGTCATTTTGGAATCATCAAATCTGATAAACTGTCAAATTAATGGATGGAATCACATAAAGAAAACCAGGAAAAATAAAAATTCTACGCGTACAAAGTCGCGGGCTCCAGCTAGTGAATACATAAACAGAAAATAAAAGACTATTTTGAAACGAGACAGTTCTTACAAGGGGAAGTAAGAATAATGTTAAATCCTGACATAATGAAAAAGACAATTCTATATTAGAAACGTTATCTTGATTCAATTGATCCAGTATGTATAAGCTCCTAGATAATATTTTCTGAATATTCTTTGGTTTGTCCAATGGATTTAAATTCACGAGGACACTGATATTGTTCGTGTCTCCTAGTGTGGTAAGTATCTATTAGTTTAACAATTTCACTTTTGCAATTGAATTGCTGTTTTTATAATAAAGCTATCTGAAATCTAATACTTATGCTCTTTCGAAAATGCGATCACTTGGATACCACAAATTTTGAAATTGCCTTAGTTTGAGAAAACGCTTTTGAATGATCTCAAATGGATGATGATGAGTTTTATGCTCATCCCATTCCAGTAGACCGTCAGATATTTTCCACCAAGCTTTGATAAATATTTTTTTTCTGTTCCAAGACAATTTCTTCGAAACAAAGTTGGTATTTTTAGTAATTGATAATTTCAACTTTCTTTCTCCTTGTCGAAGCAAATTATACCGAATATTTTCATTCTATTTACGTCAGCTTCACGTATCTTCAGGGCCTCGAACGGTAGAGCAATAGAAGGAATGATAGTGAGTTTTTGTATTATTTTTGACTTTTGAATGTTGAACATCAACAATAAATGAAAATGATGGCTGTACAGTGTCTCAAATCATGGTCATTCAATGTGGGAGATGGGCACCTTGTGCTCTGAATCCGTCCTTGTCAGCAATATAGACAACTTCATAAAGAACACCATCAAGTCCTGGGTAACTGTATTTTCCTTGGACTGCGACATGTTCTTCTTTTGTTCCAGCATTTACAAGTTGTCCACTTTCTTCTTTTTTTTGTCCGTCACTGGTTTCAACGCTGCAAAAATATATTACCACTTGAAATTTTTTGAATTTTTTGGAGAAAGCATTATTTTTTTGATATCATTGAATTATCACATCATTTGTAGACTACGGTAAAGCGAGAGTAAGGTTAGTTCTGGTACTGGAATTTTGACCAATTCTAACAACGACAATGACATGTATTTTGTTTCTATTTTTTGAAATTTGAAGTATTCGGATTTGGTGTAGCAGGAATTACGATTTTGAAAAAATATTGATGTATGGAATATTTCACTGGTGTTTGAATTTGACGAAAATATTTATTGTGTATGCATTTATACTCACTTGTAACCGTATTGACCAAGACCAATGTTATCACTGTCATAACGAACAATCAGAGCAGCTTTTGAATCGCCAGTAGGTACCACCCTGACTTGAGGAGCAGCTGCAGCAACTGCTACAAGAACTAATACAACAGCGATCTGGAAACAATTTGTAAAATAATCATTGCGAGAATCATTCTGCTCGAATGAATGAATGAATGAATATGCAAAATTATTTCATGTTTGTGTTAGTCTATATAGTATAAAGTATACAACTTCTAGAAAACGATACCACCATCAATGGAATACGTCTAATAATTAAATCAACAATAATTGATGGAAATATGATATATTTTATAGAACATTATAGAGGGAACTCGATATATTGATTACATGAGGAGTAAAATTCTGGATTTTCTTCGGGATATTCTATATTCGCAATGAATACATGACAATTTAGTTCGCGTAACAAGTACATAATAGTTCACAAACTAATGGTGGACAATGAGAGAAATGAGTTTTTCGAACCCACTTACCACTTTCATTTTGGTAATGTTGGAGATATGCAATATGCAGCAATATGAAGACAAACGTGTTCTTCCTAATTTATATATTCCTTCAGAATTTTGAATGTGGACTCCCACCTTGATTTAATGTCTAAAAAACTCAAACCACTAGCAATTTTCATCCGTCGGTATATGGTTGACCTCCGAAACTTGTTTAAATGACATTCCATTGGATCTTCTGCTGGGGTATTTGGATTGATTTGTGTTTCATTCAATATGAATGGTTATGGAAAAATTGTAGACAATATTTGAACTCGATCAATCTGAAATAGAAAATGTTTTCTACTAAAAGGATGAAAATACTACTTAATATTTTCATCACCTGGAATAGATATTAGAAAAATTTGTAGCATTCACAACACAACTGAAATCATCGACGTTTTGATATTTACTTGATATCTTCTTGAGGCCATAAAATGCAAGATTAACACTAGCCTGGAGATTTATTTATAACATTAATCTGTCTAATATTAAGATTTTTTTAAGAAAGTTGTTATAAATACATAAACAAACATAACTCAAAATTTCATAGTCAGGCAGAAATATCTAGAGAAAATTTCAAATTCCGTAGTTTTTTAAGTATATTAGAAAATACGCATATTCCAGGAATATTCTTCATAAAAAGGTTTTGAGTCATTTGCATGAAGAAATCAGTATATACAAAGTTATAAATTCAAATCTATGCTACAAGATCGATTACTATATTCGGAATAAGAAGTATGGAATGTCCCCACATTTATGAAAATAATGATATGAAATAACATGCAGCATGAATAAAGTTTTACCGATGCTGCTGGACACACTTTCCTAAACCTGAAATTTTGCCAAATTCTTTGGTGTTTCCGAGCAGGGGTTACTTTGACGAGCTGAACATCCATGATCTCGGGGCTGCTGGCTTAAGGTTGGCAACCAATATAGCTTGTAAAACTTATCCGATAGAGGAGCCACCATGCATTATAGTGAATATTCATCCAAGTCTCTAACCGTGCAAATTAGTAATTATAGCCGAAACTAATTTCTGACCGGAACTGGCCGGCGGGCACTGTCGAAGATTATAGTTCTACTCTTTGGCACTGTTGCCGAAAAAGTTACGTACTCCATTCAATAGCAGTCTTGAAGTTTCAATCATCATTTGGTTTGGAAATTAATCAGGAAGAAATGATTCGTGGAATAGTTACACCGAAATAGCATTCTTTGAAAATAAATCCAACCGTGTTATATCCATTATTATGAGGTCCCATAAATGTTGAAAAAATTAACCTAGAGATTCGTAATTATATTGGCGGACTTGACAACATGCCAGTCAGGTTGTCCTGTGAAGGTCAAATCCGGAAATCCTCGTTACGGATTTTATGGCAGAATATATTATTCCAGCGGCAGAGGAATCGTTATAGATTTTGAATTTTGATATTCTCCCAGTTAATGTTTTGGAAATCTTGTATTGTCAACCGGGCATATATTAGTTTTGAACACCAGGTTCATATGTTTTTTGATCGCGACGTTTGGGTTAGTTTGAATAGGTCGTGGGGAATGAACCGATTTTTATGAAATCAATGAATAATCTTTGCATGCCATAATTCACTGGTTGAATTCTTACAACAAAAATATTATTAGAGTTGGAAGTTGCAGCTCATAATTTTTGAGACAAAAAAATGTCAACAAAACTTTTCTCAAATTTCACAAAAAAGCAGTGTCAATATCTGTGGCATTTTCACGTCTGAATGACTTGAATATTTCTCTTCCTCAATATTCGTTGAGAAAGAGACGAAATTTTGTGGAGAGGAAAAGTGGTTCTCACGTTAGAAGTTTTTTATATGGATTGTGTACCGAAGGAAATAATCAAACAACGTTCTCTAAGGGATGAAAAATGTCACGACCCTCCGTGGATAGATGGATAGATTTATTCGAAGCTTTCAATTTGAACAGTTGAAAACTCAAGTCGGACAATAATATACAATATAAAAAATATAAAAAAATACAAAAGTCACTTATAACTAGAAATCCTTCCTAGTAGAAGTAATTAAAACATGATTGAAAAAAAAAATATTGATATATAAATATATCACAGTCATAGGTGTAAGATAGATTGAAAATTTTATTCAGCTGTAGTAAAATTATTTCTCCATGAACTCTTGTGATGAATATGGCTCGATGTCACAGATCAAAAACATGTTTTTAAAAAATTTGTCTTGAGCGAGCTTCTTTAATGATCAACGGTAAATTGTTATAGAATTTAATGGATGCATAATGTGGCCCTTTCTCTGTATTTGTCAGTCTATGCTTGGGAACAATAAAATTGGATTTCTGCCTGGTAGAATACTCATGTCTGAATCTGTCTTCTTCAACATTTGCTTTATTATCGTACACAAAAAGTACACAAACATATATGTAAATGGCATAAATGGTAAGCATTTTGATACATCTGAAAGTATTACGACAAGGATCTGTATATTTCATATTCAACATAGTCTTCAATATCCGTTTTTGCATGATTAAATTCGTTCTAGTTGTGTTCTCCCTCCCCATACTAATATTCTTTATTTTAGAAAGGGATAAAAAATCCCATAATATGACGTTTTCAGTGCATCTAATTTTTAGTGATTTTTCAAAATTCTAATTGCATAATATTTACTTGCCAGTTTTTTTGCGAGATTTTCAATATGTATTCCATAGTTTAATTTGTCATCTATATAGATTCCTAACAGTTTTGGACTGGTTGAAAAAGATATACTATCGTTTCCGAGCTGAATATTCTCCGGGAAGGTGATATTATTGTGGGCAATTTTAAAAATTATGCAGTCTGTTTTAGCGGTGTTCAATAATAACATGTTAGTACTAAAATACTTGTATCTCATTTCAGTCAGTACAGTACATTTAATTTTGCTCCTTCTTTCAAACTGAATAACGTGAGTAAAAGTATATGTTTTTTTTCGGTAAGAATATCAAATTGTGCATCTAATTGGTACCTACAAAGTCAACCATAATAAAAAAGTTGAATTTAACTTCTAACATTACTAATTTGATGAGAAACTCCGCAATCAAAGTATAGTGTTGGAACAAAAATCAAAGCTAGATGAGCAGAATAAACAAAAAACCTAGGTGAAGATGAATCTATTTTCGAGTGTGATTCATGCAAAAAACCGATTCATGCCACAGCAGAATGCTCAGGTCTTACCGCATCAGAGATAAAATGCATGGTACTCAAGAAAAGAGTGTTGAAATTCTTTTGTAAAGAATGCAACACAGGTTTCTCGCAAATCACAAAAATGATACAGGAGGTCCAAGAATTAAGGAATGAACTTGAAACTCTCAAAACAGCAATCTCGAGCATAAAACCATCTACAACTTCAGACCAACCCGAAAATCAGTCGTCATTCGAAGAAATTGTTGAGGAAGTGAATGAAAGAAATAAACGAAAAAGCAACTTAATTATTTTTGGTATTAATGAACAGGACCAAAGTCAACCACCAGATGCTCGAAGGGAATCAGATAAAATAGCAGCAAAGAATGTAATTCAAGCTATACAACCTGGGGTCCAAATTCAAAGCACGGACATCATCAGATTGGGTTGGCTCATCAATGGCAGAAATCGCCCAATCAAGGTCATTTTACAAAACGTTCAGGATGTTCATAAAATAATTAGAAATTCAAGAAATCTGAGAAATTATGACGAATTTGGGAGAATATCCATATCATTCGACCGAACACGACGGCAATTGGATCATTACAATTTGGTGAAAGGTGAGTTGGTGGACCGTCACAACAAGGGTGACACCAACTGCAGAATGAAATACATAAATGGAGTACCAAAAATTGTGTCCAATACTTTAAACTAAATCAGCCCAACTTCACCCATTCATTTTCATGCAACTACCAAAACGTGAGAGGTATGTGAAGCAAAGTTTCAAAATTCTACGCCTGTGTTTCGGAAGAGGAAAATGACGTGGTTGCTCTGAGTGAAACGTGGCTGCAAGATGACATCAACAACAGTGAATTGTTTCCAGGTGGTTATATAGTTCATAGATCAGACCGTAAGTTACATGAAACAAATCTTCAAACTGGTGGAGGGGTTCTACTGGCTTGCAAAGAGTTTATGAACAGTAAAAAAATGAACCTGGATATATTCAAAGACAATCTGCCATCAATAGATATATTAGGTTGCAAGTGTTCATATAGTCACATTTCCTTCTATCTATTTGTTATATAAATTCCACCATATACTACCTTAGTTCAATATGAACAGTTTTTTGAAATGTTTGAACAAATTCACGAGGTATTCAACGAAAACATTGTAGTGCTAGGCGATTTCCATATAACACACTTCATAAACAAATCCAATGATGATACCAAAACATCACTGGCGAATAATTTTTCTAACTTTTTTGACTTAAAACAGCTCAATAATATTCTCAACTCCTCTAACCGTTTACTAGATCTTGTGTTTGCAAATGTTAAGCTCCTCTAACCGTTTACTAGATCTTGTTTTAACGGAAGACCGTTATCCATATCATATAAACATTCAAAGTGAAATCAAATAATATAACTTCAAAATAAATACATCTCTAGTATTTGAACTTTCAAAAGACGTATAACACTTCAAGAAAGAGAATCCTGTCTTGGTAATTGTTATGAGAAATATGACTCATTTTGAACACTACACAACTGAACCTATTAAATTATATGAACAAATACTCCATTTGGTACTCAATCCCAAAATTATAAAATAATCAACAAAAACCGATTTACTTGCAAGAAATATAAAAAACTAAATCCAATATCTTGATTAAACAATAATACGAAACCTGCGTTCCATCATAAAAACACAAATTGAGCAAGCCTATGAAATATACCTAATAAATGTACAGTCAACAATTCACAATGATCCAAAATTTTTTTGGAATTATGTTAACTCAAAAAAACAAAAATCAAGAATTCCTGGTAAAATGAATTATGACAATCAAGAACTAGAGAGCCCTCAAGATATAGTAAATGCGTTTGCTGAGTTCTTCAGCAGTGTGTATCTTCCTATCAATCCAAATCCAATTGATCGTTCAGAATTGGTAAATAACAGAGAAACTATCAATATCACAAACATTTCTGAGGATGAAGTGAGAGAAGCGATAAAAAAACTCAAGAATAAAATGACTGCTGGTTTCGACTCTATACCATCTTTCATAGTGAAAGATCGTAGCTCAATTTTAGCCGCTCCTCTCTGCTTCATCTATAACCTATCGTTAGAAACAGCAACGTTTTCTGATGTTTGGAAACTTGCCAAAATCTGCCCAATTTTGAAGAACGGGGATGTTTCGGCCATAACAAACTACAGAGCAATCTCGATAATCTCTAACCTCGCAAAGGCGTTTGAAATTATTCTGTATAAACACATTTACTTGTCAACTCACAATCAAATTAGCGATTCTCAACATGGTTTCATGAGCCACCGCAGCACGGCATCAAATCTAGCAGTGTTTTCCCATTATGTGTGCTCAGCATTAGATAAACAGGGACAGGTGGATGTGATATACACGGATTTTTCTAAGGCCTTTGACAAAATTGATCATAGCATCTTACTTTCTAAACTGGATGTCGTTGGCCTCAGTAAAAAACTACTGAGTTTCTTTGAATCGTACCTTCTCAACCGAAACCAAATAGTTCACTACAATGGATTCAAATCAAACACAATAATTTCTACGTCTGGTGTACCCCAAGGGTCGAACTTGGGACCATTGTTGTTTTTAATCTTTATTAATGATTTAAACTCACAAATAAACTCTATGAAGCTTTTTTTTGCTGACGATCTGAAAATAGTAAGTTCTATCCAAAATGTGGATGATTGCATAAAACTTCAGGAAGACATAGATAATGTACAGGCTTGGTGTGAAATTAATAACCTGCATTTGAATATTGATAAATGTAAAGCGATGTCATATACAAGAAAACACACATATACTGAACATCCATACAATATTCAAGGTAGTTTGTTGACCCGTTGTAATGAGACTAAAGATCTAGGTGTATTCTTTGACTCTAAAATGGCTTTTGCCAATCACATGAATAAAAAAGCTTCTGAAGCCACTAAAATGTTAGGATTTATCATAAGAAACTGTCAGAACTTTACAAATGTTAATGCCCTGAAAATATTATACTTCTCATATGTAAGATCCAAACTTGAATACTGCTCAGTCATTTGGAGCCCCTACTATGTTTGTCATCAGTACACAATCGAAAAAGTACAAAGAAAGTTCTTGAAATTTATGTACTTCAAAAATTGTGGTATCAATCCAGCTAGGGGCTCTGACCATAACAACCTTCTTGACCACTTTCAATTCATTTCTTTAGAAAAAAGGAGAAAATGTGCGTCAATAACTTTTCTTCATAAACTGCTACACGGCCTAATTGATTGCAGTTTGCTTTTATCAGAACTGAACTTTAGGGTACCAAGGGCTCATTCACGGCTGAATCTCACATTTTACTGCACCACAGCGCGAACAAATTTAATCTTGCATTCTCCAATTGAATATATGTGTGATAATTACAACTCCATATGCAGCTTTTGCGATATCAATACTTGTTCTGTGAAGCATATGAAAAAAGTAGCAATGGAAATATGGAATTGACTATAGTTAATCTGTTTTTGTTGTTTTTTTTTTACCGCAAGAAATTACGTTGCATCACTTTTACCGTTTATTACCGTTCATTACCGTTCATTACCGTTCATTACCATTAATTAGTTTATATTAGTTTAGTGATTTTTCGTCTCACTAGTGTAATTTACACTTTGTTTTTTTCTTTTACTATATATTAATATTGTATCACATGTTACATTTGAACTTAATATTACTTGTTAATTATCTACTACTTAACAGTACTGATGTATTTAATTATGTCCTGTAATTGGGTTTTACCTGTTGGGCAATAAATGATTATTATTATTATTATTATTATTATTAAATATGTTGAAGCTTTAGAAAAGTTGTTTAAAATTGAGTTCTCCAGAGTAAGGTGTCTGTTAATGGGTAGAATGACATTGGAATCGTCTGCATAACTCACGACTGTAGTACTTGATTGTTTGAAAATATCTAGGAAATCATTTATATATATAATGGAAATTAAAGGACCAAGCACACTTCTCTGTGGTACGCCTTTTTCGATTTCAGTAAAGCTCGAGAAGAACTCAGTATTTTGTTTCCTAATACATACTTTTTGTTTCCTGTTAGTTAGGTAAGATTTTAAGAGATCCAAGGCATTTCCTCTGATTCCATAATTGAAAAGCTTTCGAAGTAAAATGGAGTGGTCAACACAGTCAAACGCCCTACTAAGGTCGAGGAAAATACCACTTGCACACGAGTCTTGTTCAATTAAGTGTTGAATTTTGTCTATAAACTTGAACAAAGCCGTTTCTGTACTTTTTCCTTTGATAAATCCATTCTGGAAATCATTGAGCAAACGGTGTGCGTTAAAGAAACTAATAATTCTCATTGATTTGATCACTTCAAATACCTTTGAAAAAGCTGATAACAAGCTAATTGGTCTGTAGTTAGTCATGTCATTATCTTCGCCTTTTTTGTATACGGGTATTACTACAGCCAACTTCATCTGGATAGGTACCAGATATTATGCACGCATTGAAGATATGGCAAAGAACTGGTAATAAGGACGAAATACACATTTTTAAAATTTTTGGTGGTATATTATCGATACCACTGCTCATTTTATTTTTCAGTTTACAGCTTGCTAGAATTATTTCCTCTTCCCTTACTGGATACAGAAATATTGAGTTGGGATTCATTTTATTCAAGGTAATTTTTCTGTTGTTACTTGATATTAGATTCTCCAACACGGGTGCAGAATTCACAAAATGCGCATTGAAATCATTTGCTAAGCTTATCCCGTCCATATGCTCATCAAGTAAAACAGCTGTGCTGCTTGCAGCCTTATTATTGAGAATGTTGATTACATTCCAAGTGGTTTTTGATTTATTGTCACTTTCTTGAATCATATTTTTGTACTACTCGCTTTTTGTTTTATTTAGAAGTAATCTATAGGACTCCCTGTATTCATTATATATATTTTTGAATTTTTCATTATCTGCAAGGTGCTAACTTTTTCTTTCATTCTTTTGATTTCTTCATTGAACATCCAAATTTCGTTTTTCTTTGGCTTGTTTTTGATTTTTTTAATGGGAAAAAACGAATTGAAAAGATTACAAAATTTACTTAAGAATATATAGATACAAGATTCTGTAGAATGAAAAATAGAAAGCAATATTTTTTCAAGTCCTAAATGAGTTTTGCTGAATTTTTCTTTGTAAAATCAGAAATCATTGATTTATTCCTATACATCGCGTGTGATTTTCAGTAGTATATCACAAGTGATGGATACTTTGGTGAGTATACTTTGATATTTCTGTGTCAATATTGTTGTAGAAATTCACGAGACCAAATTTCTTTGAGAGAAATTTGGTCGTGTGGCATTTCTGCAACAATATTGGCGGAAAAATATCAAAGTATACTCTACTCAAAATATCTACCACGAGTGGTATATGACCGGATTATATATCGAGCTATCTATTACAAACATACCTACACTTGAAAAAACTATGTTTTTTTATTTCATACCAACTCTATCCGAAAGTATTATTAATACAATCAGAGAGGAAGCATTGAAAATTACTCCAACTGAATATTTCAATGTGTACGACATAAGTCTGCTTAGGATAAAAATATATTTGTAAAATTTCGTTGAGGTTGGGAAGCAAAATTCAAGATGATGAATATGACACTGCAATGAGTAATACTCACTTATAGGCGTATTTCAGCTCCAAAGCTAAACCGAACTTGTGCCTGTGGTGAATTCATCCACTTTATTTTGCAGGACCTTCTCCAACAATTCTATGTAGATTTATTCTCCATTGCCGCTTTAAAAAAACATACATTATGAAAGATGTTCAAACGCTAATGCCATGATAATTGAATTCAAGCTCGTTCTTGACAATATAAAAAATAAAAGTTTTCTACCAGGTTCAAGAAGTAATTTCAAAGAGGGTGTTTCATAACAAAAGGGCAATATACTGAAAAACAAAATTATTCTAGAAAATTCCATGATTTTATCGAACTGAAGTTTTTTAGAACAGACCGCCCATATTCCTGAAAACAATGTGAATTAGGATCGCACTTTCTATCGGAATACAATGAATGAATGAGCACATATAGTGTAAAAAATAACTTTAAATCAATGAGTTCCTGACACATCAAAACGGCATTACGAAGCGATTACGAAGTATTTGCAAACTCATTAGATAATGAGCTAATTGACATTTGCAAACCTACTCACTACTTTCATTTTGTTAATTGATGTTGATGAGTGGAGATATGAGTTGTATATGAGTATATCCTACAACTTCATTTCGTGTCTCTTCACCTTCTCGGAATACTTAAAAAAAACTGTATAATTATGCATTTAGATTCAGCTACTAATTGATGAATGACCTCAAGAACTCGTTTGGAGACCATCTCGAGTGGAGTCACCTATTGTTATTATCCAAATTAGTTTTTCTCTCACATTTTTGAAGGCTTAACTTTCCCGAAAAATATGAGAAAGCCATATCTGATCACATCCCTCACGTATTTTTTCAACTTTGAAAAATGTTGATTACTTTTGAAATGAAATATTGACTTCATACAAATTCAAACTTGATCAATTTATGCAAAATCACTGTATGATAGTGATGCTTTTTTGATAAAATTCTTATTTCTCTAATATTTTGTTCCTAACATTCACATTTAATATTTTTTTGATGAACAACCATTTCGAATTGAAGTATCAAAAACCAATACCAATTGAACCTGTTAATATCATTCATGTGATCAAAATTCACAATAACAAAAAAACAACTACATTTTTCATAAATAAGAAGGCATATATAACTTGTTCTCTAGGAAACAAGATCATATCTCCTTGAAATTCACATTAATTTTTTTTTCGAATTATTGCAGACATTATAATTTGATTATTCCATTATCAGGATACTAGGAATGGACCTCAGAGCGGAATGAAGAGTATGTACTTTGCACATGGTACTATTGTTGATCTTCAGGATCAATTTAATTCCCCAAAAATCTCGAAATAAGTGAATCAGCTCAACTTTGGATGGTCACCAATGAAAACTCCATATCTGATGAAGATTATGTATTTAACTTTTTTTTCAATTCTCAGCATCAAAGTTTTAGAGAAATATTTCTGTCGTGAAATTATAAGCTAACCCGACATGAGCGAAATATTCAATTTTATTTATTCCACACCATACATACATGAGTGTTCCGAAATTACAGAATATTGGATTACATTTGGTGATTTCGCAGAAAAGTAACGATAAAAAAGGAATCAAAGACTTTTTCAATTATGATATACAAAATATGAGAGATACTCTATAGGTACAGTACATCTCAAAGTATTCCTGCTGAAAAAGACATTCGAACAATTCTAACGGAACTAACAAGAAAATCAAATTGGCAAACGTCTTACTGATTTCGAATATTAAATCTAAAGTCACATGGAGATCTATAAACTATGAACAAAATTCTGTAAATAAGGTCAATACTGTCACTAACAATATTAGCTCAAATTATTTCCATTTTATTTTTTCAGTTATAACTGAAAACATCACTGGATCTCTACCAATGTGTCATATCTCCTTCTCAATACCATTATGGTGTTCGAGGACTTTCTCTGGACCTTCTGTCCAACTATTTAACAAATAGAGTGCAGAGAGTAAAAATTGGAAATGAAATCAGTACCGAGTCAGTAGTGAGAATCGGGGCTAATACTGTTCCTTGTATACATGGATAAGATTACAAACATAGATAGTTTCAAAGGACACCTTGTTTGCTATGCTGACGACACAGCATTGATCTTCACGGGCAAGAAATGGGAGAACCTACAGAAGATACATGCATGGTTGAATCTGAATAAACTTACCCTGAACATTGAAAAGACTAAATTTTTTGCGTTTACTCCAACAGTCGTCAATCCACCAAATAATCTATCATTAAACTACACTCCATTCACTATCACAAAAACCCATGTGTATGCCCTTCTATTGAAAAAGTATCTTCCGTCAAATACCTAGGAATAGTCCTAGAACAACCATTCGATGCTCTGATCATATTATACATGTAAATAAACGCCTAAGAACCCTAATACAATTCTTATATACCTTGAGGGAGATCCTGTGAAAAAAATTTAATATAATGCTCTACAACTCATTGTCATAACCCCATAAGTAGAGAAAAACTTTCAAACATAAGAAACAACAAGTTATTAATTAACATGAAAACATAATTCACTGGGAATGAAAATAAATTTTGAAATCAAATACTCGACCCAACTGATAAACAAGGGCACGTTGAAAATATATAGACACCGTCGAGCCCTGGAATGCATATACAAAAAAGGCCCCCTTTCACAATGGAGCTATCAACAAATCAGCACCCTCTGAGTTACGCACATCTAAGGAATTTCATAGTGAACAAAGAAACTATTAATTATAGGTTTTGACAGCCCATTAAATGCAATACGACCACAAAATAGATAAATCATAAATTTTTTTAAACATTTTTTCGGTTACAGTAACGAGCCATTAATTACTCGGATGGTGATTCATTATGACAGGCCGAAAATAATTAATGTTAGGAATGTGACCAGAGGGATCCCACAAAAACAATACATGGAAGGGGAGATTGATATAAAAAGCGCGAGACCACGCGGAATGAAGCTTAGAGGTGTTTAAACTTCCATTCGATTAACATGTAGTGCAGAAAGACATAGTAATCACATAACAATATAACGAATAGAAGTGCGGTAGCTATCAACAAAGTAACAGCTCTTGACTAGACAGTCATCAATCATGAGTTCATTGACAAGTAATCATCTTGCAGTGAAATTGCGGAATTATTGGGAAAGACAATTCGACTCAAGTCAAACAGGAACTGCACGAGTAATGAATTCACAAAGTGAATACCCAGTTAAACAGTATTTACTATTAATAAAAATTATGTTATCAATGCTTCAAGAACGAGATAAGACACCAAAAACCTCTCATGCTCTCATAGAAAAACATTACCAATACAACTATAGTCTAATATACAGTGCGATATAAAAAAAATTAACAACTCTTCGCGGAAATAAATGAAATAGTAATACAAGTAAACTAATATAGGGTAAAACATGAATGAGTGTTGAAACCTGAAGGTCTGGAGTGAGTTCATATATTTTCTGTATTTATGTTTGGGCAAATTGAATCAATCATAATTTTTATGTGTTTTTAAATGTATCTCCATATTTTATGTTCCCATATTTTTCAAATAATATTTATCAACAGTCTGTTCAACAATTGAAGGCATTTTCACTTATATGCAGTCCACTGACTTTGCGAATGCCAAGAACTGACCTGATATAAGATATCAACTGTTCTTTGACTATTTCATCATGTTATCAGTATATAGACCTGATGGAAATGCTATGTTACTATTATAAAATATATATGTATATTCTAATACTTTTCCAAGTGCATTATTCAACAATCTTTCTGGGAACGGTACGTGCTACTTTCTTAACGCCCCACATTCCCAGTATAGAGAGAAAGGGATATTTCTTGAAGACGCTCTCGAGAAATAATCTCGGTTCAATTATTCCCAAGTAATTGATGCTCCCTATACATCAAAGTAGTTACTTTGACGAGCAATTCTACAAAAATAGGAATAATCAAATATAGTGACACTATATTTGAGATTTCCTTAGCGTTATTGGTTTATTAGGGTTGAATATTTCTTCCGATAACTAGCCAGTGGCGTAGCTGGAGTAATCAGAGTGGTATTTATTTTGATACCCACTTTCTACTACTGTAGCGTCCACGGGCAGTTAGTGAGGGATTTAACCATCTTATTATATAATTCCATAAAAGACCAGTGGCATAACATCATTAGACAAATCCATCTTGGATTATTGCATCACATCATGGAGTGGAGCCTTCAACAACAAGCTTAATATCCCTCAAACAACACAAAATACACTGCTCAAAAGGATAAAAAAAACGTTTCTCTATACCAGGAAATAAAAATATTCAATATTGAATAACTCTATAGTCACGAATGTTTAAAGAGAATGTATATAAACCAAGATAATCTCACACACAATAAGACTCGAACTACTAGGTCCACCACAAACTTATATATTTAAATACAACACTTCAAAAAAAACATTAACACAAAGAACATTCTTCTTCTTCGGTCTTAAATTTTTCAACGCTATCCCAATTGACATAAAACAAATTTCTAACCTGAAAAAAAAAAACGGAAAAAAGAGGTTTTGAATTTTCCACACAAATTTTATGATATTATGAATCCAAACATCGACTTGAATTTAATCAAAAACAAATATCCTAACCCCTCAAAAAAATAAAATAACATTCGATGGTATCTGCCCCCCTGTGTATAACTTTTACGGAAGTAATGAATATTCCATAAACTAACATTACATGTTCATTAAGAACCCAAGACTATTATGTATATTAGGGGAAAAGGGGGTAATGGGAGTCACTTAAGCAAAATATAGAATAAAACACACAATTTTTACTTTATCTTTATTTTAATCAACTTTTAAAGTATTTTAATCATTACACTATCAGTCTCAGACAGTTTCATTACCTTTGGAATCATATATTAATTGCCATTAAACTTAAAAAAAAACATCTTTGACCACCATTGTCCATATCTGAGGGTAATTATAGTCACTATGGGGACAATGAGAGTCAGCCTAGCCTAACAATTGTCACATACGTAACCTTTTGGCGAGTCCCATCCTGTGCAGCTAGCGTGTGCCCATAAGCCACAAGAAGTGCATCTGTACCATAACTCATTGTTGCGACCAAATTCATCACACACTAAGCATTCATTCAAATCGTCGTCTTCATCATCCTCACATATCTGATTAAGACTAATATCTGAATCTGAAGAAGTACGCGCCTTTTGGCATTATTCGCAATATCTTTCTCATGTTTCTGCTTCTTGCTAGCTTTCGTCATAAGGTTTTTTCCTTCTGCTGCTCTTGTTGCTTTCTTATTTTTTTTTTCAACAAGACTATCTTTGACGGGTGTTGATGTCGTAATTTTTGCGTGTTGCTTCGTTCGTCCTTTTCTTAAGGGCTTTTCAGGAATCATTTCGACAGGCAATGGAAGCAGATCTTCAATATTTGAATTCAATATTCCAGGAGCTAACGTTGCTGATGATGTCGATGGTATTGAATCGACTGCTATGGATGATATTGATGGCATATGATGTATTCCTGCAGACGATGTAGATGGTGTTAAATTTGTTGTAACCGATGAATTACACAGCATTCGATGTATTGTTGGAGATGATGTAGATGGTATTGGATCTGTGGGAGCAGACGTAGATGGAATGACGATTGAGGTATCTTGAATAATCACTTCATATTGGGTTAAGACTTCAGCTGCGGTAAAATCTTCTTCAAAAAAAATATTTGGATCATATGGGACAATACCTGATGCCCGGAATCCTGATTCACCTTTATTTATAAATGCCATGGTAGAATATGCTCTATTTAAAGTAGCCGCCACGTCGTATGAAGTTATTTTCTCTGAAAGGCGATTTTTTAAAAATGAATCGCACCGATTTTTGTAAATAGCTTTGAGATGACCAAAAAATGTGAGATCTAATGGCTGCATCCTGTAGGATGTATGTGGAGCATATGTATATTATTTTGTTTACAAAAATCATAAGTCATCAAAGAAGTATGACTGGCGTGATTGTGTCAAGTATAAATAAAACTGGCGCCTGTGACGATGGCGTGGTATACATGGCAAAGTGTTGCAGCCACTAAAAGAATAGATGTTCATCAATCCACCCATTGTCCGAACATTTGTATATATCTCCTGCAGGACCGTCTTTCTCAAGCTGAGGAGTCTTTTTTTTTCTCGGAAAGATGAACATTGGTGGAACAAAACCACCAGCAGCGCTCATGGCACACAAGAGTGTAATATTTTTTCCTCTTTCCCAACTTGTTATGGAGCCAACTCTTTTCATGCTAATATTTTTCCAGGATCTTGCACTGTGGAAATGCCTGTTTCGTCGCAGTTACAAATATTACTAGGGGTAAATTTATATTTGTCCATTGGATCTCCTAATAGTCTGTAGAACAGTTGGACTTCTTCTTTATTGAAAGTCGTAAATCTGTTGACACTTGTAGCTTCAGGTTTCCGAACAGAGATGCCATTTCTTTTTAAAAAGCCGTCTAGCCAATCGCGTCCAGCCATTTTAGCACTCTTGTCAAAATTGTGTGAAATTTTAAGCTCTTCTGCATACTGGTAAGCTGCTTTCCTTATTTGAATCGCTGTGACTCCATAAAAAATAGAAGATAAGTATTTTATCCGGTCTGACAAAACCTTTTCTACATCTGCTGTGAATACAGGAAGTCGTCCGGGACGTGGTTCCGATGAATTGTTCTCCTTTAACCGCTTTTGGAGGCTTGAAAATAGTATATTCATGGCTTTAGCAGCACTTCTCATAGAGTGGCCTTGACTGATGGGAACTTCAGCTTTTGACAGTGTTTCAGATGACCACTGTGCCTTATTTGTGGACCTGTGACGTATTTTCGGCATTTCTGGAATAGTCATTAATGATAATAAATTTTTTCAGGTATGTTACAATGATTGCGGGCAATGGGAGTCAACTCTCATTGCCCGCACTGCAGTGACCCTTATTACCCGATCGTACTAAATGTGTAAAAAATTCAAAAAAACTTTAATTTGCTATTAAAATACCAGAAATGTTTTTGAAATCGATAATATAAGCTTTAGGACACACAATAATCTACTCTAAGTATTTAAATTTCATGTATTGATGTACCGCTTATTTTGTGCACACGTAAAATTACATCAAATGCGCGCGAAACTGTGCAGCAGCCTTCCCGTGCAAACCATGGACGTATTTATACGTCCATGGTGCAAACGATGGACGCGTACTGAACGGGCGAGCGGGGGGTCGCGAGCTGTCACTTAACGAGTCTTTATGGATGATATTCGTTTGTTTAGCTACTTTCGTCTAGGAACTAGAACGCTGACCACCATTGCCCCCTGACTCTCATTGCCCCTTTTTCCCCTATAACTTGAAAATTCTCAGAGCGAGCACAGAGCAGACAGGCAATCTTGCTTAGGCTACTGCGCTCGATCTGAATTTTTTATCCTGAATCACAATTGAACAAAATAAATTTCGAAAATTAGGATTCGGAAAAAAAACTATGCAATAGACTATCTCCCTAGTTTCTCTAAACAATATTATTCTTCCTTCATGTTTCCCCTTACTCATGAAGATGTGATAAGTGGCATTAGCAAAATCAATAATAAAAACTATTTTGCATAAATTTTAATCAACTGAAAACCGATTCAGAATCGATGCAGTAGTCCTTGTTAAAAAACAAGTAATGAGGATCTTGGAAAATGGTGATCAATCTGTTATAACTTTGTGGCATCTGAACAAGACTTTTATCTGTGTTATTAGCATATTCTTTGAGATTGATTATTATGAAATTCGAAGAATTTCTTTGAAATACTTGGAGTCATACCCATTCTTGAAGCAATAGAAATTTACAAATGGTAATTCACGAAAAAAAAGAAAGAATATGCACCATGGACACCCCAAGAATCTATCCCAGGATTTTCCCTCTTCATAAATGATATTTTCTACTAAGCACATCTTGCTGATGACACTACAATCTTTCCGTTTGATCTAGACATTAAACCTGGAACGCATGTTGTAGGAAATATGTTACAGCACGATATAAACAGCGACGATGATGATTTGATAAATGAGATTCCCGTAACCTCAAGCAGAAAAAACACATTCCCAAACACCAAGAAAAACAAAACAAGATGAAGGGTGAAAACAAAAAATAACAAGAGCATAAGATAAATAAATAACATGAGGAACAAGATAAGAAAAACAGCGAAAACAAAGAACACCAAGAAAATGAAATAGAATAAGAACGAGAGTAACAATACGAGACAAACAGTAAAAACAAAGAAAGAAAGCAGTAGGAAGAACACAACAATACCTACGAACACCTAAAACAAAGAAGAAATAGTTTAAAGAAACTAAAAAACACGCTTTTATAGGAAACCAGACTAAAAAAATGAAAATAAGAAAAAAATTATTTTATTTAAAAAAAGCGTGGGGTGCATGGTATCGCCTCGGCCAACAATTACCTGTGATCTGAGACATTTCTTACTTCACTGCCCTAGGTGTGTGATGTACTATATAATTATTGATACCCTGCACCCCACGCTTTTTTTTAAATAATTTTTTTTTCTTATTTTCTATTTTTTTAGTCTGGTTTTCTATAAAAGCGTGTTTTTTAGTTTTTTAAACTATTATTTATCTCCTACTTTTTAGTGTGGTTTATTTATGAAATCTTTTTTTTTTAGTTTTTTTCAAACTATTATTTTTATTCTTTTTTTGCAAATTAAAGAGTGGAATAATCTTATCAAATTAGCTAATCATAATCTCCGACCCAAAAACCACCACATACCAATTTTGAATAGAATCAGACCATAATCACAAAACTCGGCCACCATTTTAGAGCCGCCATCTTGAATTCTTCAATTTTCACAATGGAATCATAATATTCGACCCCAAAAACACCCACCATACCAATTTTGAATAGAATCAGACCATAATCACAAAACTCGGCCGCCATTTTGAAGCCGCCATTTCGAATTTTCCAATTTTAACAGAAGAATCATAATATCCGACCCCAAAATCCCCCACATACCAATTTTGAATAGAATCAGACCATAATCACAAAACTCGTCCACCATTTTGGAGCTGCCATTTCGAATTTTCCAATTTTGACAAAAGAATCATAATCTCCGACCACGAAAACCCTCAGATACCAATTTTGAAGCAAATCGGACCATAATCACAAAACTCGTACGCCATATTGGAGCCGCCATTTTGTTTTTTTTCCCCACAAAAATTTATTAATGCATTGTCACCAGAATTATGTACACCTGCAAAATTTCAAATCATTCGGACGTCTGGAAGTGGGTCAAAATCGCACCCAAAGGAGTCGGTTACAAACAAACATACAAGTGAAGCTAATATAAAGCGTGTAAAAAAAGAAATTAACAATAAATTTAAAAGTAGTGAATTGTGGTCTGTTTTGTATGAAATGAAGATCACTAGGCCGATATGAGATTGTGTCTTGCATGTGGCTGATACGTGCCTGAAAAGTGTGTATGTCTTACTAAAAAAGACAGGTTCGCATTCAAATACCCAAATTGTTCCTAAACAATCGATAATTGGTGACAGTCAAAAGCTAACTTGCTAAGGAAGTTTCATATTAATTTTTTAAAATTTGTTATCTTAATTGTAACTAATTTGTTTTTGTTAAAAATACATATTCCTTTTATTGATAGTTCTATGGCAATATTAAAGTTATTGGTTTCAAATATTGTCAGTTTGATTAAAAAAATATTAATTTTTAGTTGCTTTATTGTTCATGTTCAGAACATGAATATGTTCATTACTGGTTTACTGGAATCGAAGACAATTACAAATAAATTTGATTCTGATGAAAAATTATATATTTCGGCATGGCAATATTTGTCTCGCATTAGTTCAAGTTTGAATTCAAGACGATATGTTTGTCAAAGGAATTTAAACTTGTCAAATGGTATTCGACTCATACGGACAAGAGAACCTAAATAAAAGAAGCATGCAGGGCAAACGCAATTTATTGAAAAATATAAGAGTTGTTATAGTGATTTGTTGTTTATATGTACAACTTTCCGAATGAGAGTTGTGGAGCTCATAAGATATGAGAAAAAAAACATGTATCATGCTCTAGCCGACCACATCTATGATAGGGAATTCGTTTTTGGGGGACGTGTAGTAAATTTTTATTCAATATGATTATTATTTGGCAAAAAGGTATATTGGGGTAAATGCGCAAAGCTGAATTCTGGGATCCTTGTGAGCTTCTTTTTATTATCAAAAAATTTAATTAAAAAAAACTCTATATGGCCAGAAATTATATAATCAATAATTTTATTTGCATTTTTGGCGCATTTATGTCCATTTATATCATATTTTGTAATAGTTTATTTATCATATAAGTATAAAAATATTGTACCCATACCATTGTCTTTTCCTCCTTTTTCATTTGTAAATAACTTTGTCAATGGGAAATTAACTCCTTTAGATAATAAAGAGAATTTTGAACTTTATTTTTTGTTGTTTATTTCTGTTGAGTTTTTCTGTCTGGACTGCATTTTCCATATATTTCTCCATTCTACGGAAAATGTTGGTTGAATATTCTAGGTATATGGCATCAAAGATGATTAAAAAAACTCAGAATCCCGATGACGGGGCCTGTATATATATATATATATATATATATATATATATATATATATATAATATATATATATATATATATATATGTTTATATACATATATTAATTTTCTAATAACCTATAATTTCTTCATTTTAGTTCGATAAATTTAGTAAATTATTATTAGAGTCATGAATGATTATAAAAATAAAATAAAAATTAATTTACCTAACTCCAAAAACTTGTCTCGGTTTTTGTACATGATCTATAGTGGGATTTTCATCATCAACTTCCATTTGAATATTGTCATGTTCAATCACGATGTTATCAATTATTCGTAATGGTAAACCTCTACAATTAATTAGTATTTTATTACTTACGTATTAGTTAAATTTTATGTTATCCTATTTTAAAAGTTTGCTGAAGTAAATTGTAGAAATGCGAGGCCGAAATACGGAAGAGTAACAAGGAGAAAGAGAGAGAAAGAGAGACGAGAAAGGACAGAGAATCAAACGCGCCCCAATGTCGAGAGTAGAATGCCGCGTATTAATAGAGGGAGAAAATAGACAAGGAAAAAGGAACGCTGCATATGACGCTACGACGCCAGCAACTAGTATAAGATACGCTCTCACCTTTGTCAAGACCGTTCGCCTCACCCGATCACACTTTTCGTAACGCTCTCGTCCCGCATTCACCAGCTTACTCCCCAAGTCAAGCGTGCGTCGAGAAAGTTCGCCTCTCCCTATCACACTTCTCGTAACGGTCTCGTCACGCATTTACCAGCTTACTCCCCAAGTCAAGCGTGCGTAAAGGAGTTTCACTTCAAAAAACTACATTTACCAGAAATGCCCACTCTCAGAAGTGTTGGCATCTGATTTGTTAGGGTACTCACCAGTTTTTCCAGCATTTGTTGTCGTTTCTATTTTAGTGTGATGTATTGTCGATGATATATTTTGTGATAACCTCGGTACTTCATCTATCCCTTTATTTTTGAAGTGAAACTCAGGTGCTCTACGGGGCAACTGAATGTTTTGAATGATATAAGCGTTAAGGAAGTGAACAAGCGTAAATAGAGCAGTGTGTGATTATTCACATGAATAACGTGCAGCTAGCTAAATATTATGCCTCACATTTTATTACGACCGTATCCATAGCCTTTTAATGGGTTATTAACCGACGAAAAAAGTAGTAGGTTATCTAGTTATTTTATTTCTATTTCCGATATTTGATTCGCGAATGAATGGAAACGTCTTTATAATAATAATAAATATACTTTATTGTCCAAAGATAAAATCTTGTTGACAAAGCTACACATACATGTATAAATAAAATATAATATAAAGTATTGGACGAAAATGCACAGAAATGCACGTTTATAAAATAAATAATTAGTAAAACAATCAAAACGATTATTCTATTGTCATATTATCGTCAAAAAATTCTTTGAAATTAATGGTACCCAGTAGCTTTTTATATGTTTTCTAAAACTCTCTATTTCTACATTAGAATCTTTGACTTCGATTGGCAAACGATTATACATCTCGACTCCGTTATGAATAAATGAATTTTTGAATAGAAGGTAGGGGTAATTTCAAATTATTTCTGTGTGGAATAATGAGAAGAAATGATTTCAAATTTCAGGATATGTTTCCTTACAGGAAAAACGGTTTCCAAGATGAAAAGAGCATCGACGGTCAGTATCTTCTCATTTATGAAATCACGTGGTCCCCAAGCAGCATTATTGTGACGGAAACTTGATATGTGTATGGTGTAGTCACAAAAAGTTCGTTTTATCTGTTACGTGAAATGTGAATGATATTCATTCAATATGAAATGGGTTATGCGTTTTCAATAGACAATTTTCCTTAATTCTGAAGTGACCGTGGTTGGAAGAAAATAACCTAATTTTCCAAATTATTTTTTTGGCTTACAGAAAGTTCGTTTCACCCATTACGTGAAACGTGAGTGATATTCATTCAGGATAAAATGGGTTATACGTTTCCAATTGACAATAATATTCCTTGATTTTGTATAAAACGGTTGATTTAAATAGATCGGATCTCCGACTTAATATTTATATTTTAATTGTTAATTCTGTTTGCATGAATGCCATCATTTTCATTACTTGTTAATTGATAATTGTTACTTGATAATTGTTGATTGGAGTTGCATAAATCCACTATACTTGCTACATGTCCTTTTTTAACAATTAATGAACATGTACCCGCAATTTTGGAATTAAAACTTTGAAGTGGCAGGTTATGATAGCCCGACGTGTTCACCCTTTTCATGGGTATAAGACCTATTGTAATTTTGAGGTAACAACTTTGAAGTGGGAAGTCTTAAGTCTGCGAGGGGGGTGCCACTTTCCAGTGGTGGAAAAGTTAATAATTCAGTTCCACTGGGCACTTCATGATGGGAGGAGCTTTAGAATGGTATATTAACACTTTCTGCCACTTTAAAGTTATATTCTCCAGAAGCCGAAATATTAACAAGAATATGCTGGGTCGCCATTATTACAGAAATGATCGAAATATTCAACATCATCAAACGTAGTAATTTGTTACGTAAGTATTTGTTTCAACTGACCAAGATTGATAACAATGTACATAATTTCAGAGGCGAGTTAATTCCAAAATGATAATGTTTTCCTTGAATAAAGTGTATTCACGTTTTTGCCAGGTGACCACAACTTGGTTGGAATGTGGCTATCTGAGATCCAGGAACGTAGATCGGAACGTTGCAGCCACCAAAAAAGTGCTCCTCATTTTGGTGGCCACCACGTGATAGAACCGTGTATATTACGTGGCAGTGGTTGTGGCCCAACACTTCAAAGTTTTCCAGAATCGTGGCCGCTACGTTCCGTCCTCTTAAAATGCTACTTGATCTAATTTTACAAATATTTCTTATTGCTCTTTTTTGTATTTTGAGGACCAAGCAATTACTCTATCTGCATAGCATCCGGCAGAATTTGTTTTTCTCAATTGTTTTATGTGTATATAGAACTTTAATTTCTTATATATATTCAAACCCAGAAAACAAATACAATCCTTATTCTCAATGATATCATTTTCTAAAGGTACAAAAATAGTGCTGGATTGAATTGAAATGGCTGAATACACTTTCATCTATAAATAATAATAAACGAAAAAATCAACCATCTGATGACGTAACGTAAGTGAAACGGATAAAAATGGAAGAGTTGGCCAACTTTCCTCTTTTTACAGTGCGTTTCTAGCGTCCGTCCAATAAAAAAAAAGAATTTGAAAAATTGTAAAAAAAATCTTTAATTTTCTGTTACGGTTTATAACGTCTTGGTCGCCTAATAATTGTTCTTTCAGTATGTCGACACTTTTCCAATGCTACTGCACACAACAACAATCCCACAGCACCAAGAAGCATACCTTCATGTATTTCATAACCCATTGTGTCACGGAAAACGAAGCATAGATACATATTTAGAATGTTGTAATACAAATCCAAACCAACACAGGCTGTTTATGATTATTATAATTTGTAGGTAATGTTAAATGTCACTCATCACCTCTACCCGAGCGCAAAAAATCCGTTCCGTCGATTTATGAATTCAATGAGCACGAGATAAGACGGAAGATATGCCGTCCTTCGGAGGGGACGTTAAGATGTCGGTCCCGAGTTCATGGATGTTGAGCTCGTTAAAGAACCCTACCTCTGAAACAACAGAGGATTCGGCAACATTTCCGGTTGGGAGGAGTGTGCTCACCGGCGTCGGTGTTTAGCCTTGGTAGCAGAAATAGGCCGACGTTAAATGAAAAAAAAAAAAAAAAAAATACGTATACAGTGCGTCTACGTTTACAGTCCGACCAACTATGAATCCAGCTTACCATTTCCTCAGAAGTTCCGCAAAATAGTGATACTGGCAACGCTCCGATCACTGGGAGTGCCAGGAATTACAGCGTTACCAAGCGTTATTCATAATATTCCTCTACAATGTGAGCAGGCCAAAAAAATTGTGACAGCACTCGTTATACATATATATATATATATATATATATATATACATATAAATATATATCAAGAATCACTAAATCAAAAACAGCTACCAAATACGAAGTTTTCATTTCAATATATCACATGCTGACACCAGTTCTGTTTCATTCATAGCATGAAACAGAAGTTCTGCAGAATAGTGACACTGGCAATTCAGGAAGATGCCAAATCAATGACGTCCAAAGAAGCGGCAATAACGCTGTGTGTGAGGGTTTTAGAGCAGTGTTTATTCGAATATTACACAATATCTTTTAGGAAAAACTATGCATACATAATATTTTATCACTATATTTCAACTTCAAGCACATATGAAGAAAATTTGTGAGTTTGTGAACTCGCCTATTGAATACAAATATTTTTCAGTGAATTGAAAAATCCTCGATTCTTGTGAATATCTAACAGAACACAACTACTTCCCCGGATAAAGCTACGCTGGACACACATCTGATTTTATGAACAACCTGTTTATATTTTTAAACAAATTAATATAAAATGTAATCAGTGGGAGATATACCGTTTAGAAGTGGTTATTCTCTTTATAAACATAACTCCATACATGTGTGAAAAAGAAGGTTGATTGATATCAATATAAAAACAAATTGACTACTAAAAGATATATTTGCTTTCAATTTGTTGAATATCAACAAACGTAGGAGGAACGATGGCTGTACAATTATTCATAATTTGGTCATTCATGGGGCAACGGGAAGATGGGCGCCTGTAGCCCTGAATCCGTCCTGGTCGGCAACGTAGACAACTTCGTAGAGAACACCGTCAGGTCCTGGATAACTGAATTTACCTTGAACGGCGATGAATTCGTCTTTTGTTCCAGGGTTGACTAATTCTCCCCTTTCTTCTTTCTTTTGCCCGTCACTGGTCTCAACACTGCAAATTGAAAATTAAATTGAATATTAAAAATAGCAAAATACTTGAAGAACATTGGGAAACGAATAATTTGTTGAATACTAGGATCAATTCCAATGAAGTTATTCTCCGATTTAATTTTGAACTGGAACAAGAGTGTTGAAGGTTCAGTGAATATTCCATTGTACCATGTAATTGAAGGGGGCAGATTAATGTGAATTACTTCCATATGTACCAGACTTTATTCGTCTGAATTGGTATTGAATGATTTGATTATCAAAAAATGGAAAATTATAGGGGAAAAAACTGATTTCATATTATTGAATTGAATATTTGAATTCAATTGAATGAACAGTTATAGAAATTATGATTGTGGTTATGACAAAGTAAAATCAATGAACATATCCTTATGTATTTGAGAAAGAGTTGTTGATTACAAAAATTAGACAATTCATTTAAAAAAAAAACAGATAATTTTTAATAAAGCTCTAGATATAAATTGTTCTGAGATACATTTCTATAAATGCGCATTGTGACCAAGAGAAAACCTTTCTCAACGAAGTTGTTATTTGACAAGCAAAACCAAGAGCTTCTGGAAAAAAATACACACAGTCCCTTCTGTGGTATTTGGATGACCAAAATTGGACTATTACTAATTCTTATTTCAACCGACGAAATCAAAAAGGAGGTTCTCTAGTCGACGCGTATATTTTTTTTTAGTATGACCACGCTAACTTTTTACAGAGTGGTCCGATTTTGATGATAATTTTTTTAATAGATAGGGTATACTACGAAATTGGTCCCATTAGAATTTGATGGAATAATTCTATTCCTAAGGGTAGGAAAATGGGATGATTGTTGGTTCACCCACTGAATTTTTACTTCTCAAGCGATTCTACCACGCATAACTTGTTCTGGGTTATCCGATTTAGATGATTTTCTTTTATTGTATAGGGATGCTTCACCTAAGGGTGGAAAAATAGGGATAATTTGATTGATTTTCCACTTGTGAACCGATTTTGTTGAAACTTCGGCACACATATGTAGTTCTAATGACACTACAACATGATGGAGGCCCGTAGTTGATTTGATGATGGAGACGGAAGACAGTCGAGGGATCTCCTCAACGGTTCACAGCAGCCATCTCGTGTTTGTAGTAATATATACATAAATAATTACATGTCCTGACTAACTGACTCACCGATTGACTGATATACGATTAAACCACAGGTCCTAAGAGCAAAAATTTGACGGCATTTTTTTTATATTCAATCCGTAATGGGGTGAGAAGGTGGGTGAAAAGGGGGATGAAAGTGAAAGAACAGTTGATTTTGAAATTCGAGTCATGGAAATTAGTATTTGGGCTCTTCTTCACAATGAAGATAAATGTGTTCAGGTTTCGAAATTCAACCCTAAATGGTAAAATGGGGGTGAAAGTCTTATGTTAGTTTTGAAGTCAGAATAATGAAAATTGGTATTGGTGGGTGTTTGTTACAAATAAAGAAATACATGTTTCAATATTTTTAGAAATTTCGTCCCTGAAGGGGTGAGTAAATTTGTAACAGTCGTCACAAAAAATACAAAATTCAACGCGGACGAAGTCGATGGTACCAGCTAGTTATAGTTAATAGTTGAAGTAAGGGGGGTAAGTAAGTATTTTAAAAGTAATCCAAAGTGAGTAGGTAGCAATGGTATATTTAGTACATGAATAAATTAAAACTTTAACAAAAACGACGAAAACTGAAACGAATAAAATAAACTTCTTAGTTAATATATGAGTCTAAATATGAAAACTAATTTGAGTCAACATAGCAATTAATTAGCAACGTAAATATGGCGGATGCTGGGCGGAGTTTGATAATTTGTTTAAAGTTTGAGATCTTTGTATGTTTGTTCACTCAAAATTAGTTACTCATTGGTTGGAGCTCAGCTATTGAGACTAAGAAAGTTTATTTATTTTGCTTTTCACTTCTCTTATTTAAAGTTTACAGAAAATTTCGATGGCCAGTAGAATTGTTGAGTCACATCCATATCGGGCAAAACCTTTGGCGGTTAAAACAAAATGAATAAGTATCTCTTGATGATATGATGATATCGGATTTGACCACAAAAGACCGCTTTTCAGATAACTGTGTGTCGGTGCGATGATCTTTGGATATTAGGCAACATATGCATTAATTAAAATGCTGTTTGGATCAGAGGTAGTGAGAAATCCTGAAAAACAAGAAAAGAGGATAGGGACCAAGGCGAGAATTGGATTGGAAAGCACAATAGGTATTTGTCCTGTTGAGATTCCACATAATCCCCGATATGGCATGATAATATTACTTTCAATGAATAGATAAAATATTTTTTCTACTAGTGTTCATTTTGAAACGTTGAAGCGAATTCCTCTGATATAGACCAGTAAATAATTTGAAATCATTTGTTTGTACTTACTTGTAGCCGTATGAGCCGAGTCCAATATTGTCACTATCGTATCGTACAATCACAGCATCTTTTGAGGCACCACTGTTGGGGACTAACCTGACCTGTGGTGGAAGTGGTGTTGAGACCAATCCGTATGGGAATTGGGGGGCGGCAGCAGCTACTGTTACAAGAACAAGGACAAGGGCGATCTGAAAAAATTTTTTTTTGAATTGATTCAGAGATTTGGTTCCCGAATAGTGGATGGAGACCAATTATATATTCTGAAAAAAATTACTAGTAGGGGGGACAATTTATTCATCGTCGATTTTTGGTGGTTATTGTTGTTCAACACTCCAAAGGTGATATCAGAATGTAATGACGCAATATTTCGATTATTCCGAAGTAATTTGAGCTTCATGAATACTTTTTCTCTCAGTTATAAATTTGCAGCTATGGATTATTTTGTCAGTCATGGCGGAAAATCCCCATGCAAAATATTGAAACTAATGATATATCAATAACTATGAACATTGATAAGGGGAGCTATATGTGAAGCCAACACAATTGAATATTGATTTTCCAAAACGTGTGCTCATAAGTCATGTGCGCTAAGTTTTTGATTAAAGACGCAATTTCGTTCGTCCATCCATTCTAGCAGTGATTGTTTCACGAGAAAAATTATTGGAGTATGACATAACAACAAAATTGGTCATTGGCTATTGCTTGAAAGTGAAACAAACTAAAAAATTGTATTAATTTCATATCATCCAATTGTATTCAAAATGAATAATTTACCAATGAAATTGAAGAACTTGATTCTTCTCTGACCAAAATGTCAAATAAATAACAAAACCCTATTTATTTATTGAAAGTTATGTATGTGTAATGGTTTTTGGGTACCCGTACGAAAAGGGGTAGGTACATACTAATTTTTTTGAATTCACTCAGTTTATATCGAGTCTTATGGTATGTTATCAATAGTTACTCAATAGACAGATATATCCTATTGTCAAGTGATTTCAATATGAAGTGATATTTTGGTGGTCAAACTGGAATAATTTTGAGATGCAGAGTTGATTCATATTTATCGAAAGCCACTTTTTGTGAAGGTAAATTCATACCAACCAAGAGGATTTAGAAAAAAAAATTATTTCATTCTTGCTCTGATTTGATCATCTTTACACACAATAGTAATTGTGATTTGATTCTTTCAAGTGATGATATATTGAAGGATAATCATTGAATTCCATCATTTCCAAGTTCCATCTTTGCGTACAATCACTCTTTCCACACATAATAGAGGTTTACGATTGAAAGATATTTTTTTCATACTAGCAGCTCCTCAGTTTTATGAAAATGTGGATTATTTTTTTAATATCATCAAAATTTTCATGACAAGTCATCGAATTGTTTACCTGGATTCATCTTTTTGATTTTCTTTTCGAGAAATTCCATTGTGCACATTATTTTGATTATTTCTCAAATGAATTAAAAGGTATAATATAATTTCAGCATGAGACGAACAAAGTGTGTATTTACGATTTCAATTCAATCCGTTAAAAAAATTAGAAATTAGATCAGACGATACAAAGTGTGTATTTAATTTCAAAAATTATACAATACTTTGAGAACAAATTCAAAAATATAAAATATTTCAGAACCATTTATCAACTCAATGCCTTAGATTTAGGAAACAAGCAAAACAGAAGAATTCGAATCTGCCCTATAAAGTATTTCACCTGTTATCATTTATGTGGCATCATAGTTTGTCAATGCAGATCCTCTCAATTATATATGAATTAAATGTTCTAAAAACCTAATGAATCGTTAATACGTATATGGTTGCAGTGGTATATCAAAATCCGATATTAAAATTCAGAAATTAATTATTTGTGGCAAGTGATATAGATACTGGAACGAAACCAAATGAATTGGAGCAACACGTTGAACATTTGAGGTTTTATGCATACAATTTTAATGTGATATGAGACCATGAAAAGTAACAGCAAAAACACTTTTGGTGATTTCAAGAAATATGCTAATTATTCATAAAACCTACTCACCACTTTCATTTTGATGATGATGAGTTAACAGACGTTATGAGGAGAATCTGTCCTTCCAAACATTATATTTTATTCTTTTTCAAATTCGGAGTATCTGTCATTCGTAATTCAAATCATAGGACCTTATAAACTGTTTGGACGTAGTGTATTATTTTGTTAATTTGAATTTTCAGATATATTATTATATAATGCTATCGAATTCAAATGGTAATCGAATTCTGGATAATCTCGATAGTTCATTATATTCTCGTTTCTGAGTGATAGGTATTGAGTGTAATCGCTAGATTCACAAAACAATAAATCTGGAATTTTTGATGTGATATTATAGAATCATGTTCGAAATTTGATAATGTATATTGTCTATCCGTACAAAATTGGAAGAAGCTATTTCGCTGTAGTCATCTTATTATTTTTCATTGTAATGAGCCTTTGTATTGAAAACAAAAGGACTAATCAATATATTGATGAAGCTTTGATAAATTGCTGATTGCCAATATATATTGAGACTTCGACCATCACTTCTGATGAAAAATAAGACTAAAATCAATTGTAGTTTTATTTAGTCATCAATTACTTCTGACATCTTATGTAGTGTGATCGCTTTGATCACTAGAGTCAAAGATGAATCTACTTGTGATACGAAAAATTTACTCACATGAAGTTCATTCTGTCATTGTCCTTCAGTTGATTTGAGAGTCCTATGGGCTTGACATTGTGAGCTTTTTATCGGGAGGTGGAGAAAATTCTTCATGGACAGCTTATGGTAGTGTGGGAGTCGCTGTGTCCTAGAGTCTATGCACCTCTTGTACCTCAGATGTACTCACAGAAAACTCTGCCATGTTGTCACGTCTGGTCGTGACCTCCTATGATACAAAGGCTTTTGGCCAATTAATTGCATCTTGCCTGTTGTGTTCTCTAACAGTATCCATACCAGTAATTCCGTACCTAGTTCATTTTATGGTGAGAAAGACATTCACGGCAATTTCGGAATCCAGTGTTACCCATATCCCGGAAAATAGATTGAATTATTACCAGAGGTTACAAAAATTGTTCAACAATTTTGGACAGATGCACGGGAATATTTTCGGAATTACAGTCTAGATTTGAATGAAGGAAAATGCACCAAACCTTATCAAGCACCATTGTCTTAGTCAAGGAAGATAATGCACCTCCAGGAGAAGAAGATATTGTCGAGTAATCTCCCTGATAGTCAACGGCAGTGTTATGAAACGTGCTGAGACAAAACTGTGTTAGAAAGAGAAACTGGAAAGCAAGTTTCATGAACATTTTTAACCGACGAAATAAAAAAGGAGGAGGTCCTCTAGTCGACGCGTATATTTTTAACCGACGAAATCGAAAAGGAGGAGGTTCTCTAGTCGACGCGTATATTTTGAACCGACGAAATCAAAAAGGAGGAGGTTCTCTAGTCGACGCGTATATTTTTAGACGACGAAATCAAAAAGGAGGAGGTTCTCTAGTCTATGCGTATTTTTTTCATGTATGACCACGCATAACTTTTTAGAGAGTAGTTCGATTTCGATGATTCTTTTTTCATTGGATAGGGTGTAGATCGAAGTTGGTCCTCTTTGCATTTGAAAAAAAATCGAAGTCTTAATAACTAAGCTCCTAAACTAATGTAAGTAACTAATTTTGAGTCGGCGCTAAACAATCAATCAACGAAGATCATTAAATTACTTGAAAAAAATTATCATAATGTCACCACGCATCTCGATTTCATCATTTTACGATTTACCTAACTCATTTGCTTGTTTGTTTGGCGCCGACTCAAAATTAGTTACTCACATTGGTTTAGGAGCTCAGTTATTAAGACTAAAAAGGTTTATTATATTTTTTGCTTTTCAGTTCAATTTATATATACACCAAATTCAGTTATTGCTCATATTTGTTTCATTGTAGAACATTTTCAAGTACGTTGGAAATGTAACATACATGCATGTTTCGAGGCTGCCGACTCTTGCTAGTTCCGGTGGGATGCAACAGGCAGAATGTATCAACTGGGGTTGCAAGCTAGACATGTTCGCTTTGGTTCTTGTAAAAAATCACAGTAACAAACCATTCTCAATTTCGAGTTCGAGTAGTGATTATTACTAGAAAAGAAGCAACTCCATTCCATATCCACTCAAGATTAAGAGGCATGTTTGTAATAGTTCGATATATGATTTGGTCAAATATCACTCCTATTTTGGGTAGACTATACTTTGATATTTTCCCTCCAATATTGTTGCATAAATACCACTCGACCAAATTACTTTGATTTTGTTTTAAAGAAATTTGGTCTCTTAAATTTCTTGAACAATATTGACACACAAATGTAAAAGTATACTCACCAAAATATCCATCACTTGTGCTATAACAACTGGAAATCACGCGCGATGTATCAGAATAAATCAATGATTTCTGATTTCACAAAAAAAATTTAGGGAACAACATAAAGGACCTTAAAATATATCATTTATTTTTTTCCATTTTCAATTCAACAGCATCTTCTATCTATTTCTAACGTGGGAACCGTTTTTTCTCCCCACAAAAGTGCGTCTCCTTCTCAACTAATATTGAGGAAGAGAAAAATTCAAGTCGTTTAGAATTACCTGTAAAAATGCCACAGATGTTAAAAACTGCTTTTTTGTGAAATTTTAGTAGAGTTTTATTGTGAAAATAATTTTTTTTCTAAAAATTTATGAGCTGCAACTTTCAACTCTCATATCTTCTGTTATCAGAATTCAACCAGTGAATTATGGCATCCAAAGACTATTCATTGACTTCTTAAGAATCGGTTCATTTCCAACGACTTATTCAGAGAAACTAACACAAAAGTCGCAATCAAAATACATATGAACCTGGGATTCAGAACTAATATATGACCGGTTGACGATTTCTCTGCCGCTGGAGCTGGAATATATTCCGCTGTAGAATCCGTAACCAGGATTTTCTTATTTGACATTCACAAGACAACTAGCATGTTGCCAAGCCCGTCAATATAATTACGAATTTCTAGGTTGATTTTTCTACCTTTGTTGGACCTCATAATAATTGTTTAACATTGTTGGATTATATCATCAAATAATGTTATTTCGGAATAATTTCTTCACGAATCATTTCTTCCTGATTAATTTCCAAACCAAATTATAATTGAAAGGCAGCTATTACATGGAGTATGTAACTTTATTGGCAACAGTGCCTGCCGGCCAGTTCTCCGGCTATTGCCTCGTACTAGAAATTAGTTTCGTCTATAATTACTCATTTGCACGGTTGGAGACTTGATAAATATTCACTACAATGCATGGTGCTTCTTTTCAGATTAGTTTTACAAGCCATATATGTCCCAACCTTAACTTCTTGCGAGTAATCGCGAATGCACATAATCTGAGCCGTTGGCTGTTGGTTTTTGTAACGCTCAAAAATATATCAATGGTGCGTTCTCAGTGTGGACCGGTTTAGTCTGCAACAAATTTCGGGAACAATGGTCGGAATTGATTGCTTCGATACTCTGAATACATACTGTAAGAGTGTATGAGACTGAGTCTGGGGTCTTTTTTATAATTTTGTCCAATGCTATTATTGAATATTGAGAATCCTCTGACGACATGATACTGTTCAGAATGCAACTGCCATAAAATTTTAAGGCCCCCAAACATATTCGGCTTCTATACAGGGTGTCCCTGGACGTCCTCTTTTCCTCTCGGTAATGTATCGATGGGGTCAAAATATCACCAGTAATTCATATAACTTTTGTTCCTAAAAGCCTTCGTTACCAAGTTACGGGCCCTCAAAGTTACGAAATGTTTTTCTTTGATAACTTTCAAAGTAAATATTCAAAATCATCTAAATTTTGCTGATTGATTAAACAAATGAATTCCTTCGATGAGCTTTCATGCAGGAGTCAGTTGTTTTGCTACAAAGTCACGAACGGACTACCCCCGATGGTCCACACCCCAAAACTTTGAAATGACAGATAATTTTTCAATAGTTTTCAACAAAATAAGGTTAAGTAGACAATTTTCTGAATAAAAATACTCGTGTGGAAAGTCGATCGGAGCAACGATTCTTGATAAAAATTCAGTTTTACTCGACGACATACATCAAACCCGATCGTCCACCATTATTTGAAAGAAACATTTTTACAGTAGAAATACTAATGCTAACGTTAATTCAACAACATTTGTAACAGGGATAATACAAAATATGCTAAAATAAAGTCGTAAACAAAAAGTACAGTACCTAGTTGAAAGTTTCATTCACAATGTAGATATTTCTTCAAATGAAATATCAAGTTATGTAGATTCGTGGTGTTTTTGAACTAACAAGCTACTCCACTATGAAATATCGAATTCAGTCCATATTTTGTATGTACGCGTGGAATAAGCACGTTCCGTGTTGTGTTATCTGAATCTCACGAAACTCAACATTTGGATGTTGCAAATTCGTATTCACAGCTTGAATGTTGAGGAGTTTCACTGATAAGTATAATTTCATGGGAGAAAATCTTTAACCCGAAGATGAGTTCGGCTGAAAAAACACACATCGGAAGACATAACTAATAAAAATCAAACGGATAAACTACAAAAACGGCTGCACATGAATAGGTGAAAAATATCCGGTGAATAAATTTATATTCCATTTCTTCTACAGATGTTGACAAAAACACCTTCTAGAAAGAAATAAAATTAGTGTGGATAAAAAATGACAACTGGAATGCGATTTTGTTTTGTTGAGTAGTGCGTTGTCATTGTATTGTCAATATTCTAATAGGACAGTTTGAAGTGTTTTGATATGGCCGAACAGTTTACATTCAACGAATATGCAGATATGCATGCATTGTATGGACGAGCATTTGGTGATGCTGCAGAAGCCCGTCGTCTGTATGCCGAGTATTTTCCCAATCGAACGTTACCGGAAAGAGAAACGTTCGAGCTTGTCGATCGCAGCTCGAGGGAGACAGGTATGTCTAATCGATAATTAATTGGAGCCTGTTGTTTTATTTCGATATTATTGTAGGTTCAGTTTTGCCAAAACGAGGTGGTAAGGGCGCTCCTAGGGCTATGCGTACCGTTGTATTGGAGGAAAATATTTTGGAAGCTGTCGCTGATGATCCTTCAATGAGCATCAGAAACCTATCAGAACAGTTCCATACATCCAAGTCCACTATTCATAGAATAATTAGGGAACAACTGCTCCACCCATTTCACATCCAGAAGGTACACCTGAAGATTTTCCAGCACGACTGGAATATGCCAATTGGTTCCTGGATAAGCAAAGAGAGGATATTACTTTTATTACTGGAGTTTTATTCACGGATGAAGCAGGTTACAGTAGAGATGGAGTAATCAACTCTCATAATCCGCACATATGGGCCGAAGAAAATCCCCATGGAAAATTGCAAAACCAACGGAAATTCAACGTGAATGTTTGGGCTGGCATCATAGGAAACCATCTTATAGGACCATTCGTTCTACATAACCGATTGAATGGAGAACGTTATTTGGAGTTCATTCAGAACGATTTGAATGGACTTTTGGAACATGTTCCATTGCAAACCCGAAGGGATATGTGGTTTATGAATGATGGCGCTCCTCCTCATTTCAGTTTGATTGTGCAGGACCATCTGAACCAGATTTTCCCGAATAGATGGATTGGTAGAGGTGGGCCATATTTATGGCCACCGCGGTCTCCTGATTTAAATCCATTGACTTTCTTCCTGTGGGGGCATCTTGAAAGCCTCGTTTACGCTACACCTAGTCACACCAGAGATGCCTTGTTGAATAGAATTACATTACATTGTGAAGCCATACGAAACGACCCTGGCATGCTATTTCAAGTGCAGAGAGGGTGTTTGCGCCGACTAAGAGAATGTATTGAGAGAGACGGGGGTCATATCGAGCAGTTTTTGTGGCGGATTTTGCATTTCTGTTTGCTCTTGAAGCTTGCGATTGATTATTTACACCATGAGTTTTGTAAGGTAAACGTGTTTGCATGATAAAAATTCGTTATGAACATTGTACCTATCATTTCTATTTTCATTACAAATTAATCTTTTCGAATAATGGTAGACATCTCAGGTTGGATGTCGTCGAACAAAAATGCATTTTTATCAAAAATCGTTGCTCCGATCGATTTTCCACACGAGTACTTTTATTCAGGAAATTGTCCAGGTAACCTTGTTTCGTTAAAACATATTGACTAATCCCAGTCGTTTCAAAGTTTTGGGGTGTGGACCATCGGGGGAAGTCCGTTCCTGACTTTGTAGCAAAACAACTGACTCCTGCATGAAAGCTCATTGAAAGAATTCATTCGTTCAGTCAATCACCAGAATTTAGATGATTTTGAATATTCACTTTGAAAGTTATCAAAGAAAAACATTTTTCATTTTGTAACTTTGAGGGCCCGTAACTTGGTAACGAAGGCTTTTAGGATCAAAAGTTATATGAAGTACTGGTAATATTTTGACCCAATCTATACATTCTCGAGAGGAAAAGAGGAAGTCCAGGGACACCCTGTATATTCCGTGGATCCACAATCGCTTTGGTTTTTTCATTTTTCTTTTTTTTTATAAATTAGAAATCACCATAGTGCCGTGCCAAAACCTACAGAAAAATTCACTTCAGACCCATTCAAGATAACTAACAAATTTTCTGCCAGTCGATTCCTTAAGCTTTAGCGCATCACTTGTGTATCTCATTTTGGAACATCCTGTATACGAATAGAAATATTTTTAGAATGTGTCTCATTGTCGGACCTATCGTTTGAAAAAAATCAAGTGATGGCTTGGATATATTTTTTTTAAGGATTTTGCACAACCTCTGGGCCATTTTGTATGCCGCAACGTCAAATAAGTTCAACTTTAACCGCGCATAAAGGTTACATGAACTAATTTTTTTCTGTGGGGTGTCCAGATGTTTCCTGTTTTCTAGTGAGACATTTAAGTACTGGATAAATGGTGTTGCGGGACGATTGGTTATCGTCAGTTGACTCAATTCACAAATAATTAGTTATCCTTTATATGTATCCTACATAACATGAAACGAATTGTTAAAAATTGCGCCGGTAATGTCGGCATTTTTTCCGTCTTTATTACACTGTAACCAGTGGATATTCTCTTGTAAACATAACTCCCACATATGGGTGAACAAGAAGGTTATTGATATCAATATAAATAAAATTGATTACTAAAAGATATAATTGGTTTCAGTTTGTTGAATATCAACAAACATAAAAGTATCGATGGCTGTACAATTATTTATAGTTTGGTCATTCATGGGGCAACGGGAAGATGGGCGCCTGTAGCCCTGAATCCGTCCTGGTCGGCAACGTAGACAACTTCGTAGAGAACACCGTCAGGTCCTGGATAACTGAATTTACCTTGAACGGCAATGAATTCGTCTTTTGTTCCAGGGTTGACTAATTCTCCCCTTTCTTCTTTCTTTTGTCCGTCACTGGTCTCAACACTGAAAATGAAAATTGAATAATAATTCACCAAAACTTGAAGAACATTGGAAAACGAATGATTCGATTGATTCGTTGAATCTTAGTCTGAATTCCATATGAAGTTGTTTTCGGAACAATAATGTTGAAGGTTTAGTGAATATTGCATTCAACTATGTTATTGAACTTTCATATGTACCAGACTTTTTCCGACTGAATTGCTATTTGAATGATTTGATTATGAAGAATATGGACAATTATAGAGGAAAAACTGATTTCATATTATTGCATTGAATATTTGGTTTATTGAATTCAATGAATAAGTTATAGGAATGAATAGTTGTTGTTATGATAGAGTGAAATCCATGGCAAAGTTGTTAGTTAGCAAGCAACACCATTAGCTGTTGGAAAAAATATTCTATAATTTTCCAGAATAAAACAATTTTTTTTAAATTTTTTCATGATAAGTTGTTTTTGAATCATCCAGCGGTGTTAGAATAAATAGAAACATGGTCAAGAATATCTGAAGTACGTTTTTCGACAATCATAATTTTGGCATTTCCCTCAGCCGTATAAAGAATCCAAAGTTGAGATGAATATTTACAATTACTTTGCCAATTTCCATTATGATATGATTGTATAGTTCGGTGGAGGTTTGGAAAAGTGAGCTTTTGAACTTATATTCATCAAGAAGACCTAATCGACATGAAGCCCCCTAGCGGCATTATTGAACCAATTGATGTATCTCCAAACAACATCATCGAGTTGAAAGAAACTTATTTGGGTAAGTGAATATTTTTTGGATTTTCATAGTCATGGATAGCAAGGCTCTCTCAATTTGGCAAGTATACACCGTTGGACAGTCAGCGGTTAGGTATACACTCTTAGTTTCAGCCAATGAAGTTGGACACGTCGCACATTGCTATGGTTAGCAGAAAAACGGTGAAAAGACATTTTTTTGTTAATATAGAAATTTTGAAATAAACTGGTCCTTGGTTTCGATATGTATTGCCTTAGCCTAACTTTCAATTTCGTATATTTTCAAAACCAATCATCGGATTTTGATGATTTTTTGTGCATGAAAGCCATTAACTATACATTCGAAATCCGTAAAGATTATGAATTTTTGAAACAGAATATGGCCGACAAGTTAGATTTTTTATCAGTAATGTTGTATTTTTTTATCTTAAACAATGCGAACGCTTTTCATTTTTCATGGATAAAAATCATAGCTATTTGTAAGATGTGTTGCGGCTAATATGACGTTTGCCGAATATTTTGGTGATAGATTTTTTAGGAAAGGAGTAGAATGAGATAAAAATAATTCCTTGTGATTTTTTATTTTGACATGGTTGCTATACAGGGTGTGATCTGATTTTTCGATCACCCTTGAGAGACGTGTGTATAATGCCATTTTTTAACGAATCAAAGTGGTTAAAAATAAAAAAAAAGGGGAAAATTGGAAAAAAATGGTCAAATTCGTCCAAATTTTGGGAACCGCGGAACATTGAAGTTTTGGTAGTTAGTGCATATTATTTTTTTTCTCCGACTCATTAACGAGTTATGGTCAAAATTTAAAGGACAAAACATTTGATTTATTGATGGACTATTAACTGTGGGCAAGAAGTTAGATTACACCTGTAGATAAATGCAAATTGTAGTCAAGGGAAAATTAATGTTGAAAACAACACGTATGTATGTTTCTTTTTTTTATTGAAATTCTTTGTTTTCAACCACCATGAAAAGCTATTTCATTTTTATTATACACACTGGACATAAAAAGTTTTGTTACAGTGTAACAGTATCATCTTCAGAATTATTTCCTGATTTTTCATAGATTTCAGTGTGAAAAACATCAAACAGGCGGCTCGGGGCAAGTAAATCACCAAGTTACACCAACTAGGTAAGCCTTGAGATATTTCACCTATATACCAGCTAGTCGGACCAAGGTGGACCTTACAAGATCTAGCCTATATTTTGTCAGAACTCCTTTAAAAACAGTGTTTTTCAGATTTTTCAGCACAAAGACCAAAATGGCCCCAACATTTTTTTTCTAAGTAACAGCACAGTCCCTATCCTACACGCAGATGTATTTGGTTTCTTCCACAAACGATTTCTGCTTCAGTTGTTGCCAATCAATTGTTTCAACTCTTTTTTCCGGCTTACAGTGCTCACGCTCCAAACTAATGCAAATTCAATCATATGTAACTTTTAGAAAAACATTCAATGAAGCGTATACTTGGGGTCATTCAAGATTCAATCAGTATCTCTTGAGGATCATATGAGGATGTCGGATTTGATCACTAAAGACTGGTTTTCAGATCGATGTGCGTCGGTCGGATGATCATTAGATATTATCCAACATTTTCATTAATGAAAATGCTGTTTGGGTCAGAGCTGGTAGCTAAAATAAAAACTTTTTAACAAAAAATTAAACCGACGAAAAAATCAACTGAAAAGCAAAAAATAAAATAAACCTGCTTAGTCTAAATGATAATTGAGCTCCTAAACTAATGTAAGTAACTGACTTTGAGTCGGCGCCAAACAAACAATTATCGAAGCATCATTATCTATGAAAGAAGTCATCAAAACGCAGCCGTGCATCTCGCTGCCATCATTTTATGCTTCACCTAATTCAATTGCTAGTTTGTTTGGCGCCTACTCAAAATCAGTTACTTACATTAGTTTAGGAGCTCAATTATCATTTGGACTAAGAAGGTTTATTTTATTTTTTGCTTTTCAGTTGATTTTTTCGGCGGTTCAATTTTTTTGTTAAGAAGTTTTTATTTTTTACTTTTTAGTTCCGTATTTCGTCGGTTTGATTTTTTGTTAAAAAGTTTTTCTTTTTCAATTTTTTGTGGCTAAAATCTACCAATTACTACCTACTTGTTTTTTGATTATTTCCAAAATACTTACTTACCCACCTTACTTCAACTATTACCAGTTAAATAATATGATTATCTACTTTTACTATTTGTTGTAATATGAATTATTTCCGTTGTTCTGGTTAGTTTATTTCATTACTCTGTATATCATTCCATCCTCTCATAAAATATACTGATTTTGACGGAACAAGAATAATGTCAGTAGCGATCTGTCATTGTCAACTACGTATGTGTGAAAAATCAATTATCCCCTATTTTTCTACCCGTGAGGATGGCTAATTCCTTCCGAAATCCAAATATAAGGTATACCCTATCTATTAAAAAAAGAATCATCCAAATCGAAGAACCCAGTACAAAGTTATGCCTGATAGAATCGGTTAACGGACCAGAATTCAGAGGGTGAGTGATCAATATCCTTCATTTCGCTACCCTTAGGGGTGGATTCCATCTTTAAAATTCAAATGGGACTAACTTCGAAGTACACCCTATCCACTGAAAGAAGGATTATCGGAATCGGACGTCTCAGTAAAAAGTTATGCGTGATCATACATAAAAAAATATGATGGAAAAATATAAAATATACGGGTCGAATAGAGAACCTCCTCCTTTTTGGTTTCGTCGGTTGAAAAGGAAAAACAGGGAAAGGGAATAGGGACCAAGAGTGGAAGTAGGAATGGAAAGCCCAATAGGTATTTGCCATACCCGTCAAGAATCCACATAATCCACGATATGGCATGAGAATATTGTCTTCCAATTAAATATTTTCTCTACTTGCTCAATTTGATGAAGTATCACGTTGAACCGAATTCCTCTAATATAGGCCAAACATTAATTTGAAATCATTTGTTCATACTTACTTGTAGCCGTATGAGCCGAGTCCAATATTGTCACTATCGTATCGAACAATCACAGCATCTTTTGAGGCACCACTGTTGGGGACTAACCTGACCTGTGGTGGGAGTGGTGTTGAGACCAATCCGAATGGGAATTGGGGGGCAGCGGCAGCTACTGTTACAAGAACAAGGACAAAGGCGATCTGGGAAAAAATATTTTTGATATTTATATAGAGATTTGATTCCTACAGAGTGGATAGAGATCATGATATATGCTGAAACGAATGGCTAGTAATGTGGGCAATTTATTCATTGTTGATTTTTGGTGGTTATTGTTATTCAACACTGCAAGGGTGATCAAAATCCAATTACGCGATATTTCGATTTTTCCGAAATAATTTTGAGCTTCATGAATATTTTTTCTCTCAGTGTCAAATTTGCAGCAGTGGATTATTTTTTCAGTAAATGGCAAAAAAATCCCATGCACCATATGGAAGACTTACATGATATATCCATACCTATGAATATTAATAATAATATATATATCATATTGTCAAGTGATATTCAATAAGTGATATTTTGTAACAGTGGGCAAACTTATTTCATTTTTGCTCGATGATTTTATCAGCTTTATACACAAAAAAATTATTGTGATTTGATTCTCACAAGTGATGATATATCAAAGGATAATCATTGAATTCCATCAACTCCAAGTTTCATATTCGCGTAGAATGAAAATTTACCTATTGCACTCTTTCCACACATAATGCAGACGTTTACTAATTGACAGATTTCTTTTTTCCATACCAGCAGCTCCGTCAGTTTTCATGAAAACGTGGATTATTTTTTTAAATATCATGACTGTACAAAATTTTCATGACAAGTCATCGAATTGTTTACCTCTTTGATTTTCTTTTCGGGAAATTCCATTGTGCGCAAAAAAGTTACATTCTTTTGAGATTTCTCGAATGAAGTTGAAAATAGTATAAATGTAATTCCAGTATGAGACGATACAAAGTTGTATTTACGATTTCAACGTCAATCCGTATCTCCCATTTATGAAATTAAAAGACAATTGATGTATAATCGTCTTTTTTTATAGATATAAATACTTCTAGGATATTCATGTCGTGATATGAATTCCAAATATCGCATATCTATAGAATACTTTGAGAACAAATAAAAAACATGAAATGATTCAGAAGCATTCATCAACCTAATGACAATCACTTTAAATTCGAAACATCCATTCTCAAGCCTTAGATTCAGGAAACAAGCAAAACAGAAGAATTCAAATCTGCCCTAGTAGTACTACAGTACTACAGCTATTATCATTTTCATGATAAATGGTATGTGAAATCCTAGTTTGTCACATAAGATTCCTTTTAATTATATATAAATAAAATCGTTAATATGTATATGGTTGCAGTGATATATCAAAATCTGAAATTAAAATTCAGAAATTATTTATTTCGGGCAAGTGATTAGATACTGGACTTCAATGATACGATTAAATAAAATTTGAGGCTTGATACATAAATTTCAATATGATATGAGATCATGAAAACGTACACAGCAAAAATCACTTTTGGTGATTTCAAGAAATATGCTAATTATTCATAAAACCTACTCACCACTTTCATTTTGATGATGATGAGTTAACAGACGATATGAGGAATAATCTGTCCCTTCCAAACTTTTATATTCTTTTCAAATTCGGAGTATGTGTCCCCACCTTCGTTAATCGTCTAAAATTGTTCATAGTTGACCTTATAAACTCGTTTGGACGCCCTCATAGTGATTCCCAATTTTGTTATTTGAATTTCTTGTTAGATTATACTTATTATATAATCCATCTTTTTTTTTAATTATGTATTAATCGGGCTGAGATATCAAACCAACAACCAATAAATCAATGGAGTTAGTTATGGCACATGTGGTATATTTAAATTTGAAATCATAAAAAAGTTCAAAATCTATTCAGAAAATGTTAATAATTGTGCCAAAAGTGAAAACGAAGCCCTCAGTACTTTTCGCCTGTCTGTCAGTTTCTTCGATGTTCTGTCTCTCGATTGTGAATCGCAGCCTTCTGGAATAAAAAAAACGGAATGGATGTGAAGTTGAACAATATATTTCAAATGTGATGATAATATTGTATTCCTTCATTTTCATTTTGGGGGTCGAATTGGGCAGCTGAAATAGCTATTTATTATTATATATAACACTTATATGTTCGTTATTGGAACTGGTCAAAAGGACCAATCAATAATTTGCTTTGGATAAATCCGAAAACCTAATACTTATCATCTGAAGGTCATTCGTCAATGTCCTCTAGTTGTTTTGAGGGTCCTATGGGCTTAACATTATGAGCTTTTTTCGGAAGGTGGGGAAACACTTTATGGTTGTGTGGGAGTCGCTGTGTCCTAGAGTCTATGCACCTCCAGCACATCAGATGTACTAACTGAAAACTCTACCCTGTTGTCTCGTCTTGTCGTGACATCCTATGATACGAAGGCCTTTAGGCCAATTAATTGCATCTTGCCTGTAGTTTTCTCTAACAGTATCCATACTAGTAATTCCGTGACTTGCTAATTTATTGGTGGGAAATACATCAACGACAATTCCGGAATCCAGCGTTACCCATATCCCGGAAAATAGATTGAATTATTACCAGAAGTTACAAAATATTATTCAACAATTTTGGACCAATGGTACCGGGAATATTTGTCGGAATTACAGTCTAGTTGAATGTAAAGAAAACGCACCAAACCTTATCAAGGCACCATTGTCTTAGTCAAGGAAGAAGTGAGTATTTTGGAAGTAATAAAAAATAAATAGGTAGTAATTAGTAGATTTCAGCTACAAATAATTGAAAAATAAAAACTTTCTAACCAAAAATCAAACCGACGATAAACGGAACTGAAAAGCAAGGAATTAAACAAACCTTTTTAGGCTTAATAACTCAATAAGGTCCTAAACTAATGTTAGTAACTAATTTTGAGTCAGCGCCAATCATTTTCATGATTTCACGCTTTACCTAACTCACTTGCTTGTTTAGTAAGTTACTTACATTGGTTTGAGAGATTAGTTATTGAGGCTAAGAAGGTTTATTTCATTTTTTGCTTTTCAGTTCCGTTTATATATACCAAGTTCAGTTATTGTTCATATTTGTTTCCTTGTAGAACATTTTTAAGTACGTTGAAAATGTAACATACGTACATGTTTCAAGGCGGCCGACATGTTAACGCCCTTGTGACAAGTCTACGCCAATGTGGTTTGTTTATATCTATGCCAGTTGCGTTGGGATGCAACAGGCAGAATGTATCAACTGGGGTTGCAAGCTAGACAGGTTCGCTTTGGTTCTTGTAAAAAATCACACTAATAAACCATTTTCAATCTCGAGTTCGAGTAGTGATTATTACTAGAAAAGAAGCAATTCCATTCCATATCATACAGTCCACTCAAGATCAAGAGGCATGTTTGTAATAGCTAGCTCGATATAGAATCTGGTCAAATACCACTCGTATTTTGGGTAGAATATACTTCGATATTTTCGCGCCAATATTGTTGCAGAAATACCACTTGACCAAATTTTCTTAAAAAAAAAAATTAAAAAAATTTGGTCTCGTGAATTTTTAAAACAATATTGACACAAAAATGTCAAGATATAGTCACAAAAATATCCATCACTCGTGATATAACTACTGGAAATCACGAGTGATGTATCAGAATAAATCAATGATTTCTGATTTTACAGAAAAATTCAGCGAACAACATATGGACGTTAAAAAATAATCATTTATTTCTTTCTGTTTTCGATTCAACAGCATATTCTATCCACGGAGGGTTGTGACATTTTTCCTTAGAGATAGAGTTGTTTGATTATTTTCTCCAGTACACAATCCATATAAAATATTTGTAACGTGGGAACCATTTTTTCTCTCCACGTATATCAAGGAAGAGAAATATTCGAGTCGTTCATAATGAACCGTAAAAATGCCACAGATATTTGTTACTGCTTCTTTGTGAAATTTGTTGAAAACATATTTTTTTTTATTTGTTTTTCTCAAAAATTATGAGCTGCAACTTTCAACTCTCATATCTTCTGGTGTCAGAATTCAACCAGTGAATTATGGCATCCAAAGATTATTCATTGATTTCTTAAAAATCGGTTGATTTCCAACGACTTATTCAAACAAACTATCACAAAAGTCGCAATCAAAATACATGTGAACCTGGGATTCAGAACTAATACATGACGGTTCACATTGCGAGATTTTCTCAACCATTATTGGACCTCATAATAATAGATATAACAACATTGGATTTTATTTTCAAATAATGTTATTTCGGAATAATTTCTTCACGAATTATTTCTTCCTGATTAATTTCCGAACCAAATCATGATTGATACTTCAAGACAGCTATTACATGGAGTATGTAACTTTATTGGCAACAGTGCCTGCCGGCCAGTTCTCCGGCTATTGTTCGTACTAGAAATTAGTTTCGACTATAATTACTCATTTGCACGGTTGGAGACTTGGATAAATATCCACTTTAATGCATGGTGGCTCCTCTATCAGATTAGTTTTACAACCATATTTGTCGCCAACCTTGACTCCTCGCGAGTCATCGCGAATGCACATAATCTGAGCCGTTGGCTGTCGGTTTTTCGGTACCGCTCAAAAATATATCAATCGTGCGTGCTCAGTGTGGACCGGTTTTAGTCTGCAACAAATTTCGGGAACAATGGTCGAAATTAATTGCTTCGATACTCTAAATACATACTGTAAGCTAGTGTATGAGACTCCAGTTACTAAAAAGCAAAGTGTTATTGCTGGACGTTCTTGATCCGGAACACCATGCCTGAGTCTGGGATCTTTTTTATAATTTTGGTCCAATGCTATTAATTGAATATTGAAAATCCTCTGACGACATGATACTGTTCAGAATGCAACTGCCGTGAAATTTTAGGGCCCCCAAACATATTCGGCTCAAATACCGGGTGACACAGGATATCGGGCCACCCCTGTAACTTCTGCATTCGTGAACGGATTTCCCTGGAATTCGGTACAGTTATATAAGCAACCATTTCGGATTTGATCACATTACAATACAATATGGCGGACTTCGGTTTTTCTGGAAATGCCAGTACCTTTGTTTTTTCGAACGGAACACCCTGTATATTTTTACATATTCAAGTTCAACATGTCAAAACAAGTCCAAACCTTATGGCAAATGTTATTTTTTCTATTTTTTTTATTTACCCCGTGGATATATGAGATTTGGTCGAAGCTATTCACAATGAGTCGCAAATAACAGAAAAACTTAATTTTTCTGCAAATTTATTTTTTGTGTCATTTACAGGTTAATCAATTCAGTCACATCACATTTTAATCAAAAATTCATTTATTTCAAATGAAACCCCTATGGGCCACCTAACTGTCTCTCTAGAACATTCATTAAGGGAAAAGTTGACATATCATTTTTGTATTTCAGTGCAGTACCAAATTGTATAAATTCAAAAATCTACAACTAGTTCATGAGTTTTCTGGCAGTTCGAATAATTTTTCAACTTAGTAGGCTTTGGAAAACCACATTCCTGAATCTTGTCAACTAATTGTGTACGTTATACTTATAAGCACGATAATGGTGTTTTTTTAAAATTCTTCTCGCGTTTTCTCGACTGACATTGCATTGGTATTCCAATTCCCGCTCCGAAGCGGTTGGATCAAAATCAACATAAGCAAAACATTCATTTCTGCCTCCTCACTTACGATCATCTTCTCCATTGTTGGGTTCTTTTGGGAATCTTCTCTCCACATTTTTGAAGAAGGTTTTTTGTGGGTGTCTTCTGTGTGGGTATCGTTCAGCGTATAACTGACAAGCGGCGACAATGTTTTCAAAACATTCTCCGTAAATTAATAACATATCAACCTGTTAACTTCTTGTGAACCTATGATTTTGATTTTACATTTCTACTAAGCTAATTCCCGGAAGTTGACTAATTTGCGAGAGTTGAGATGAAAGATGACTGCGAAACACAATTAGTTGACAAGATTCAGAAATGTTGTTTTCCACAGCTTACTAAGTTGAAAAATTATTCGAACTGCAAGGAAACTCATGAACTAGTTGTAGATTTTCGAATGTATACAATTTGTTACTGCACCGAAATACGAAAATGATATGTAATTTTTTTCCTTAATGAATGTTCTAGAGAGACAAAATTTTTGATCAAAATGTGATGTGACTGTTGACTGTATTAATTCATCAATAGATGACACAAAAAATTATTTTTCAGAAAAAATTATGTTTCTCTGTTATGTGCGACTCATTGTGAATAGCCTTGACCAAATCCCATTTATCCACGAGGTAAAATAAAAAAATAAATTAATTTCGATGGTTTCAAAAAAATTACATTTGACATGAGGCTTGGACTTGTTTTGACCTGTTAAACTTGAATATGTAAAAATATAGAGGGTGTTCTCTTTGAAAAAACAAAGTTGCTGGCATTTGCAGAAAAACCGGAAGTCCGCCATATTGGAATGTAATGTGATCAACTCCGAAATGTTGCTTATATAACTGTACCGAATTTCAGAAAAATCCGTTCACGAATGCAGGAGTTACAGGGGTGGCCCGATATCCTGTGTCACCCGGTATATTCCGTGGATCCAGAATAGCTTTGGTTTTTTCCATTTTTTTTTTAAACATTAGAAAACACTATAGTGTCGTGAAAAGAACCATAGAAAAATTTATAACTTCAGACACATTCAAGATAACTCAACAAACTTTCTGCCAGTCGATTACGTAAGCTTTAGCGCATCACTTGTGTATCTCATGTTGGGACATCCTGTATATAAATAGAAATATTTCCAGAATGTGCCTCATTGTCGGACCTATCGTTTGAAAAAAAATAAAGTCGATAGTTCGGATAGATTTTTTTTATGGATTTTGCACAACCTCTGGGCCTTCTTGTATGCCGCAACGTCAAATAAGTTCAACTTTAACCGCGCGTAAAGGTAACATGAACTAATTTTTTCTGTGGGGTGCCCAGATGTTTCCTGTTTCTAGTCAGAATTTTAAGTACTGGATAAATGGTGTTGCCGGAGTCTTTGGTTATCGTCAGTTGAGCTACTCAATTCACAAATAATTAATTTTCCTTTATATGCATCCTACATAACACGAAACGCATTGTTAAAAAATTGCGCCCGTAAAGACGGCATTTTTTTCCGACTATTATTACACTGTAACCAGTGGATATTCTCTTTGTAAACAGAACTCCTACATATGGGTGAACAAGAAGGTTGATTGATATCAATATAAAAATTGATTACTAAAAGATATAATTGGTTTCAATTTTGTTGAATATCAACAAACATAATAGTATCGATGGCTGTACAATTATTTATAGTTTGGTCATTCATGGGGCAACGGGAAGATGGGCGCCTGTAGCCCTGAATCCGTCCTGGTCGGCAACGTAGACAACTTCGTAGAGAACACCGTCAGGTCCTGGATAACTGAATTTACCTTGAACGGCGATGAATTCGTCTTTTGTTCCAGGGTTGACTAATTCTCCCCTTTCTTCTTTCTTCTGTCCGTCACTGGTCTCAACACTGAAAATAAAATTGAATATTAACAATACACAAAAACTTGAAGAACATTGGAAAACGAATGATTCGATTGATTCGTTGAATTCTAAGATGAATTCCATATGAAGTTGTTTTCGGAACAATAATGTTGAAGGTTTCGTGAATATAGCATTCAACCATGTTATTGAGGGGCTCAGAATCACGTGAATCACTTTCATAGGTACAGACTTTATCCGACTGAATTGTTATTTGAATGATTTGATTATAAAGAATATGAACATTTATAGGGAAAAACTGATTTCATATTATTGAATTGAATATTTGAATTATTGAATTAAATGAAAAGTTATAGGAATGAATGTTGTGGTTATGATAGAGTAAAATCCATGGAACACGGTCCTTATGTAGTACTCGAGAATGAGTTGTGAAATGCAAAAATTAGACAATTCATTTTTTTTCGATAATTTTCTATGTCAGCGCTAGATATAATTTGTTCTGAGTTCATTTCTATAGATGGCATCATGACCAAGAGAAAACCTTTTCTCAACAAAGTTGTTATTTGACAAGCAAAACTGAAAGTTTTTTGGGAAAAAATACACGCAGTCCTCATGTGGTATTCAAATTACCAAAATTGGACTATCATTTCTTCATATTTTTTCAGATAATTTTCTATGTTGGCGCTAGATAGACATTAATGTGAGATACATTTCCATAAACGAATCGGGCCTAGAGAAAACCTTCCTCAACAAAGTTGTTATTTGGCAAGCAACACCATAAGCTGTTGGAAAAAATATTCTACAATTTTCCAGAATACAGTTTACTTTGGCATTGTTTCATAATAAGCTGTTTTTGAATCATCCAGCGGTGTTGAATGAATAGAAACATGGTCAAGAATATCTGAAGTATGTTTCCCGACAATTACAATTTTGGCATTACCCTCAGCCGTACAAAGAATCCACAGTTGAAATAAATATTTACAATTATTTTGCAAATTTCCATTATGATTTCCATCATAGATTTGTATTGAGAGAAAAACTGACATATCATCCGTTGAAAGCTGCCGGTGGACTACTATATAAAAGTTATAATTGTTATAGTTCGGTAGAGGTTTGGAAACGTGAACTTTTAAACTCATATTCATCAATAAAAGAGTAGAATACCTAATCGACATGAAGCCCTCTAGCGGCATTATTGAACCAATTGATGTATCTCCAAACAACATTATCGAGTTGAAAGAAACTCATTTGAACTCATTTGGGTAGGTGAATATTTTTGGATTTTCATAGTAATGGATAGCAAGGCTCTTTCAATTTGGCAAATATACACCGTTGGACAGTCAGCGGTTATATCACTCTTAGTTTTAGCCAATGGAGTGGGACACGTCGCACATTGATATGGTTAGCAGAGAAACGGTGAAAAGAAATTTTTTCGTTTATATAGACATTTTTAAATAAACTGTTTTGGTTTCGATATGTATTACCTTAGCCTAACTTTCAATTTATTATATTTTCAAAACCAATGATCGGATTTTGATGATTTTTTGTACATGAATAGCTAATTAACTATACATTCGAAATCCGTACAGATTTATAACATTTTTGAAACACAATATGGCCGAAAAGTTGGATTTTACATCAGTAACGTTGTATTTTTTTTATCTTAAACCATGAAAACGCATCCCTTAGCTCTTCTTTTTTCATGGATCAAAATCATAGCCAACTAAGTTATTTGTAAGATGTGTTGCGGATTATATGACGTTGGCCGAATATTTCTGTAATAGATTTTTTAGGAGAGGAGTAGAATTAGATAAAAATAATTCCTTGTTTTTTTATTTTGACATGGTTGCTATACAGGGTGTGATCTAACTTCTTGCACACCCCTAAGAGACGGGTGTATAATGCCATTTTTTAACGAATTACAGTGGTTAAAAATTTGAAGAAAAGGGAAAATTGGGAGAAAAAAGTCAAATTTGTCAAAATTTTGAGAACCGCGGACCACTGAAGTTTTGGTAGGTAGTGCATAGTATTTTATTTTTTTTCTGACTCATTAAAGAGTTAAAGGACAAAACATTTTATTTATTGATGTACTATCAACTGTTGGGCAATGAGTTAGATTACACCCTGTAGATAAATGCAAATTGTAGTCAAGGGAAAAATGAATGTTGGGAACAACACGTATGTATGTTTGTTTTTTTATTTAAAAATTATTTAAATTTCTTTGTTTTTCAACCACCGATTTCTTCGCAAACTACTTTCAATGAAAAGCTATTTCATTTTTATCATACACACTGTACATAAAAAGTTTTGTTACAGTGTTACAGTACCATCTTCAGATTTATTTCCTGAAATCTATCATTGTGAAAAACATCAATTATTGGTACTCATGTCGTTGTCAGAGACGGGTCATGGCAAGTAAATTACCAAGTTAGACGAACTAGGTGAGTTTTCAGATATTTTACCTATATACCAGCTAGTCGGACCAAGGTGGACCTTACAAGATCTTTCTATCTATTTTGTCAGAACTTCTTTTAAAAAAGTGTTTTTTAGATTTTTTTGTACAAAGACCAAAATGGCTTCAACATTTTTTCCTTGAAGCCAATCAATTGTGTCCACTTCTTTTTCAGGCGTATAGTGCTTTCGCTCCAAAATTATGAAAATTCAGCAATCTGTAACTTTCAGGAAAAAATTCAATGCAGCGTATCCTTGGGGTCATTCAAGATTAAATCATCCTCAATATGAGGATGTCGGATTTGATGACCCAAGACTGCTTTTCAGATCGATGTGCGGCGGTGGGATGATCATTGGATATTAACCAACATTTGCATTAATGAAAATGCTGTTTGGGTCAGAGCTAGTGAGAAATCAGGAAAAACAAGGAAAGGGGATAGGGACCAAGAGTGGAAGTAGGATTGGAAAGCCCAATAGGTATTTGCCATACCCGCTGAGAATTCACATAATCCACGATATGACATGAGAATATATTCACTTCCAATTAAATATTTTCTCTACTTGCTCAATTTGATGAAGTAGCACGTTGAACCGAATTCCTCTAATATAGACCAAAAATTAATTTGAAATCATCTGTTTATACTTACTTGTAGCCGTATGAGCCGAGTCCAATATTGTCACTATCGTATCGAACAATCACAGCATCTTTTGAGGCACCACTGTTGGGGACTACCCTGACCTGTGGTGGAAGTGGTGTTGAGACCAATCCGTATGGGAATTGGGGGGCGGCAGCAGCTACTGTTACAAGAACAAGGACAAGGGCGATCTGGAAAAATTATTTTTGATATTTATATAGAGATTTGATTCCTGAAGAGTGGTTGGAGCTCATGATATATTCTGAAACAAATGGCTAGTAATGGGGACAATTTATTCATTGTCGATAATTGGTGGTTATTGTTATTCAACTCCAAGGGTGATATCAAAATCCTATGACGCGATATTTCGATTAATCCGAAATAATTTTGAGCTTCATGAATATTTTTTCTCTCATTGTATAAATTTACAGCTGTGGATTATTTTTTCAGTAAATGGCAAAAAAATCCCATGCACCATATTGAAGACTTACATGATATACCCATACCCATGAACATTAATAATAAGGGTGACGCCAACACAATTGATAATTGATTTTCCAAAACGGGTACTTATAAACAAATTCACATGCGCTAGGTTGAAATCATAGTTTTGATCAAGACGCGATTTCCTTCGTGCATCTCATTCTAGCAGTGATTGTTTCTCGGGAAAAATTATTGGAGTATGACATAATCAAAAAATTGGTCATTGGCTATTGCTTGAAAGTGAAACTCAAACGTTGTATCAATTTCACTGTCAACCAATTGTTAGTTCAAAATGAATAATTTACCAATAAAATTGAAGAACTTGATTCTTCTCTGACCAAAATGTCAAATAAATAACATAACCCTATTTATTTATTGAAAGTTACGTAGTGTAATGTTTTTGGGTACCCGTACGAAAAGGGGTGGTACATACTAATTTTTTTAATTCACTCTGTTTATATTGAGTCTTATGGTATGTTATCAATAGTGGTAAATACTCAATATAAATATATCATATTGTCAAGTGATATTCAATATGGAAGTATATTTTGTACATTGGGCAAACGGAATTATTTCATTCTTGCTCGATGATTTATCAGCTTATACACAAAAAAATATTAGATTTGATTCTTATCAAAGGATAATCATTGAATTCCATCAACCCCAAGTTCCATCTTCGCGTAGAATAAAAATTTACCTCTTGCACTCTTTCCACACCTAATGCAGACGTTTACTAATTGACAGATTATTTTTTTTATACTAGCAGCTCTTTCAGTTTTCATGAAAATGTGGATTATTTTTCTAATATCATGACTGATCAAAATTTTCATGACAATTCATCGAATTGTTTACCTCTTTGATTTTCTTTTCGGGAAATTCCATTGTGCGCAAAAAAGTTACATTTCTCGAATGAAGTTGAAAAGAGTATAAATGTATTATAAGATACAAAGTTGTTTTTACGATTTCAACGTCAATCTGTATCTCCCATTTACGAAATGAAAAGACAATTGATCTATAATAATAATTTTTTTATAGATGTAAATACTTCTAGGATATTCATGTCGTGATATGAATTCCAAATATCGTACCCTCGCACAATACTTTGAGAACAAATTAAAAAATATGAAATAATTCAGAACCATTCATCAACCTAATGACAATCACTTGAAATTCGAAAAATCCATTCTCATTGGATTTAGGAAAACATCAAAACAGAAGAATTCGAATCTGCCCCATAAAGTACTACAGCTATTATCATTTCCATGATAAATGGTATGTGGAATCATAGTTTGTCACATCAGATTCCTTCTAATTATATATAAATAAAATCTTCCAAAAACCTAATGAATCGTTAATACGTATATGGTTGCAGTGATAAAAAATTAAAATTAAAATTTCTGGAATGATTAAATACTGGAACTTCAATGATACGATAAAATTAAATTTGAGGCTGGATACAAAATTTTAATATGATATGAGATCATGAAAACGTACACAGCAAAAATCACTTTTGATGATTTTAAGAAATATGCTAATTATTCATAAAACCTACTCACCACTTTCATTTTGATGATGAGTTAATAGACGATATGAGGAATAATCTGTCCCTCCAAACTTTTATATTATTTTCAAATTCGGAGTATATGTCCCCACCTCGTTAATCGTCCAAAATTGTTCATAGTTGACCTTATAAACTCGTTTGGACCTCCTTCATAGTGGATTCCCAATTTTGTTGATTTGCATTTTTTCGTTAGATTATACTCTATTATATAATCCATCGGAATTCCAAGTGGTCATCGAATTCATTGGGATTAATCCCCGTTAGCTATTTATTCTTCGTTTTGTGAACAATAGGTATGTGAGTGATAATCGGGCTGAGATATCAAACCAACAACCAATAAATCAATGGAGTTAGTTATGGCACATGTAGTATATTTAAATTTGAAATCATAAAAAGTTCAAAATATATTCAGAAAATGTTAATAATTGTGCTATCCCGTACCAAAAGTGAAAACGAAGCCCTCAGTACTTTTCGCCTGTCTGTCAGTCTCTTCGATGTTCTGTCTCTCGATTGTCAATCGCAGCCTTCTGGAATAAAAAAAAACGGAATGGATGTGAAGTTGAACAATATATTTCAAATGTGATGATGATATTGTATTCCTTCATTTTCATTTTGGGGGTCAAATTGGGCAGCTGAAATAGCTATTTATTATTATATATAACACTTATATGTTCGTTATTGGAACTGGTCAAAAGGACCAATCAATTATTTGCTTTGGATAAATCCGGAAACCTAATACTTATCATATGAAGGTCATTCGTCAATGTCCTCCAGTTGTTCTGAGAGTCCTATGGGCTCAACATTATGAGTTTTTTTTCGGAAGGTGGAGAAACACCTTATGGTAGTGTGGGAGTCGCTGTGTCCTAGAGTCTATGCACCTCCTGTACATCAGATGTACTCACTGAAAACTCCGTCCTGTTGTCTCGTCTTGTCGTGACCTCCTATGATACGAAGGCCTTTTGGCCAATTAATTGCATCTTGCCTGTAGTTTTCTCTAGAAGTGTCCATACTAGTAATTCTGTGACTTGCTAATTTTTTGGTGGGAAATACATCAACGACAATTTCGGAATCGAGCGTTACCCATATCCCGGAAAATAGATTGAATCATTACCAGAAGTTACAAAATATTATTTAACAATTTTGGACCAAATGGTACCGGGAATATTTGTCGGATTTACAGTCTAGTTGAATGGAAAGAAAACGCACCAAACCTTATCAAGGCACCATTGTCTTAGTCAAGGATGATAATGCACCTCCAGGAGAAGACGAGGTTGTACGAGTCGTCTCCCTGATCGTCAACGGCAGTGTTATGAAACGTGCTGAGACAAAACTGTGTGTATTGCGTTTGAGAAAGAGGGACTGGAAAGCAAGTTTCATAAACACATTTAACCGACGAATAAAGAAGGAGGAGGTTCTCTAGTCGACGCGTATATTTTCAACCGACGAAATCAAAAAGGAGGAGGTTCTCTAGTCGACGCGTGAATTTTTTCCCATGTATGACCACGCATAACTTTTTACAGAGTAGTTTGATTTTGATGATTTTTTTTCTTCGTATAGGGTGTACTTCGAAGTTGGTCCCACTTGAATTTGAAAAAAAATCCCTGCCCTAAGGGTAGCAAAATGGAGGATATTGATTGTTCACCCTCTGAATTTTGGTTCGTTAACCGATTCTTTCAGGCATAACTTTGAACTGGGTTTTCCGATTTGGATGATTCTTCTTTTATTAGTTAGTGTATACCTCATATTGATTATATTTGAATCTGGTATGGAACGATCCACCCCTATGGGTAGAAAAATTGGGATGTTTGATTTTTCACTTGTAAACATTGGCACACATATGTAGTTGACATTGACAGATTGTATTGTGATTATTTTTGTTCTCTTACATCCGTCACAATAATCACATCCTATGGAAGGATGGAATTATATACAAAGTGATGAAATGAACTAACTAGGACTACCAAAAATAATTTATATTATATAACAATAAATAATTAAAGTAGATAATCATATTTTTAACTATTAATAGTTGAAGTAAGGGGGGTAGGAAGTATTTTGGAAGTAATCAAAAATTAATAGGTAGTTATAGTAGAATTCAGCTACAAATAATTAAAAAAGAAAAACTTAAAAAAAAAGAAATTAAACGGACGATAAACGGAACTGAAGAGCAAAATATAAAACAAACCTCCTCAGTCTTGATAACAAACCTCCTAAACTAATGTTAGTAATTAATTTTGAGTCGACGCCAAACAAACAATCAACGAAAATCATTGAATTACTTCAAAAAAATCATCATAATGTCACCACGCATCTCGATGTCATCATTTCACGCTTCACCTAACTCATTTGCTCGTTTCTTTGGCGCCGACTCAAAATCAGTTACTTACATTAGTTTAGGAGGTTAGTTATTAAGTCTAAGATGGTTTATTTCATTTTTTGTTTTTCAGTTCCGTTTATATATACCAAATTCAGTTATTGTTCGTATTTGTTTCGTTGTAGAACATTTCTAAGTACGTTGAAAATGTAACATACGAACATGTTTCAAGGCGGCCGGCATGTTTACGCCCTTGTGACAAGTCTACGCCAATGTGGTCTGTTTATATTATGAAAGAAAGTTGCCAGTTGCGTTGGGATGCAACAGGCAGAAATTATCAACTGGGGTTGCAAGCTGACATGTTCGCTTTGGTTCTTGTAAAAAATCACAGTAATAAACAATTTTCAATTTCGAGTTCGATTAGTGATTATTACTAGAAAAGAAGCAACTCCATTCCATATCATACTGTCCACTCAAGATAAAGAGGCATGTTTGTAATAGCTAGCTCGATATATATTCTGGTCAAATACCAATCGTATTTTGGGTAGACTATACTTTGATATTTTCGGGCCAATATAAATTTCTTCAAAAGAGATTCAAAAAATAATTGGATTCGTGTATTTTTAAGACAATATTGACACAAAAATGTCAAAGTATATACACCAAAATACCCATCACTTGTGATATAACTACTGGAAATCACGCGCGATGTATCAGAATAAATCAATGATTTCTGATTTTATTTTACGAAAAAAATTCAGCGAACAACATATAGGGCGTTGAAAAATATCATTTATTTCTTTTTATTTTCGATTCAACAGCATCTTCTATCCACGGAGGGTTGTAACATTTTTCATCCCTTGGAGAACGTTGTCTGATTATTTCCTCCAGTACACAATCCATATGAATATTTCTAACATGGGAACCATTTTTTCTCCCCACAAAAGTTCGTCTCTTCCTCAAAGAATATCAAGGAAGATAAATATTCAAGTCGTTTAGAATGAACCGTAAAAATGTCACAGATATTGGTTACTGCTTATTGTGAACTTTTAATGAAATTTGGTTAAAAAAAAAATTTTTTACAAAAATTATGAGTGCAACTTCAACTCTCATATCTTTTGTGTCAGAATTCAACCAGTGAATTATGGCATCCAAAGATTATTCATTGATTTCTTAAAAATGGTTCATTCCAACGACTTATTCAAATAAACTAACACAAAAGTCGCATTCAAAATACATATGAACCTGGAATTCAGAAATAATAAATGACCGGATAACATTGCGAGATTTCCAAAACATTATGGATAATATGAAAATTCAAAATCCAATAACGATTTATATGCCGATGGTGCTGGAATAATATATTCTGCTGTAAAATCCGTAACCAGGATTTCCTTATTTGACCTTCACAGGACAACCCAATTATAATTACGAATATCTAGGTTGATTTATTTAACCTTTGTTGGACCTCATAATAATAGATATAACAACGTTTGATTTCATTTTCAAATAAGATTATTTCGGAATAATTCCTTCAGGAATCTTTTCTTCCTGATTAATTTTCAAACCAAATCATGATTGATACTTCAAGATAGCTATTACATGGAGTATGTAACTTTATCGGCAATAGGCACTGTTGCTGGTAGACAGATAGTTCTCCGGCCATAGTCTCGTACTAGAAATTAGTTTCGACTAGAATTACTGATTTGCACGGTTGGAGACTTGGATAAATATCCACTATGATGCATGGTGGCTCCCCTATCAGATTAGTTTTACAATCCATATTTGTCGCCAACCTTGACTCCTCGCGAGTCACCGCGAATGCACATGATCTGAGCCGTTGGCTGTCGGTTTCTTGGTCTCGCTCAAAAATATATCAATCGTGCATGCTCAGTGTGGACCGGTTTTTGTCTGCAACAAATTTCGGGAATAATGGTCGAATTAAATTGCTTCGATACTCTAAATACATACTGTGAGCTAGTGTATGAGACTCCAGTTACTAAAAAGCAAAGCATGCTGAGTCTGGTGTCTTTTTTCATAATTTGGTCCAATGCTATCAATTGAATATTGAAAATACTCTGATGACATGATACTGATGAGAAAGCAACTGTCGTGAATAATCAGAGCCCACAAACATATTCGGGTTCTATATATTCCGTGGATACAGAATTGCTTTAATTTTTTTATTTTCTTTTTTTTTTATAAATTAGAAATCACTATAGTGTCGTGCCAAGACCCTAAAAGAACTCATAACTTCAGACCCATTCAAGATAACTTTCTGCCAGTCGATTCCTTAAGCTTTTGCGCAACACTTGTGTATCTCATTTTGGGACATCCTGTATATAAATAGAAATATTTTTAGAATGTATCTCATTGTCGGACCTATCGTTCACAAAGAATCAAGTCGATAGTTTGGATATATGTTTTTTTTATGGATTTTGCACAACCCCTGGGTCACCTTGTATGCCGCAACGTCAAATAAGTTTGACTTAACTGCGCGTAAAGGTTACATGAACTAAATTTTTTCTGTTTCTAATGAGAATTTTAAGTACTCGATAAATGGCGTTGCCGGAGGATTGGTTATCGTCAGTTGAGCTACTCAATTCACAAATAATTAATTTTCCTTTATATGCATCCTACATAACATAAAACGCATTGTCAAAAATTGCGCCAGTAATGGCGGCATTTTTTTTCCGTCTATTATTACACTGTAACCAGCGGATATTCTCTTTGTAAACATAACTCCTGCATAAGGGTGAACAAAAAGGTTGATTGATATCAATATAAATACAAATTGATTACTAAAAGATATAATTGGTTTCAGTTTGTTGAATATCAACAAACATAATAGTATCGATGGCTGTACAATTATTTATAGTTTGGTCATTCATGGGGCAACGGGAAGATGGGCGCCTGTAGCCCTGAATCCGTCCTGGTCGGCAACGTAGACAACTTCGTAGAGAACACCGTCAGGTCCTGGATAACTGAATTTACCTTGAACGGCGATGAATTCGTCTTTTGTTCCAGGGTTGACTAATTCTCCCCTTTCTTCTTTCTTTTGCCCGTCACTGGTCTCAACACTGAAAATAAAATTGAATATTAACAATACACAAAAACTTGAAGAACATTGGAAATCGAATAATTCGATTGATTAGTTGAATCTTAGGATGATTTCCATATATATATATTCCATATATATATTTATATATACATATATATATATATATATATATATATATATATATATATATATATATATATTTTTGTTTCTCAACCGATTTTCACAACTGATACGTCAAACTACTTCCAACGAAAACTCTTTCATTTTTATTATATACACTGTACGTAGAAGTTTTGTTGCGGTGTTACAGTATCATCTTCCGAATTATTCCTGATTTTCATGGATTTCAGTGAGAAAAACATGAATTATTGGTACTCATGTCGTTGCCAGAGGTGGGTCGGGGCAAGTGAATTATCGAATTAGACCAACTAGGTGAGTCTCAAGATATTTTACCTATATACCAGCCAGTCAGACAAGGTGGACCTTACAAGATCTAGCCTATAAACTTGATATTTTGTCAGAACTTCTTTCATATAGCTTTTTAGTTTTTTTAGTACAAGATCAAAATGGCCAACATGTTTGCCTTTCCTAGTACAGCCATCCCTACCCTAGACGCAGATGTATTTGGTTTCTTCCACAAACGATTTTTGCTTCAGTTGTAGCCAATCCATTGTTTTAATTTTTCATTTTCAGGTGTATAGTGCTTACGCTCCAAAATTATGCAAATTTAACCCTCTGTAATACAGGGTATCCTTAGGGTCATTTGAGGATTCAATCAGTATCTCCTAATGTCGGATTTGACCACTAAAGACTGCACTTCAGATCGCTGTGCGTCGGTGCGATGATCATTGGATATCAACCAACATTTGCATATGAAAAGCTGTTTGGGCCAGACTAGTAAGAAATCGAAAAAAACAAGAAAAGAGGATAATGACCAAGAGTGGAAGTAGGATTGGAAAGCCCAATAAGTATTTGCAATACCCGTTGAGAATTCACATAATCCACGATATGGCATGGCATTTCCAATTAAATATTTTTTCTACTTGCTCATTTTGAACCGAATTCCTCTAATATAGACCTAAAATTAATTCGAAATCATTTGTTTATACTTACTTGTAGCCGTATGAGCCGAGTCCAATATTGTCGCTATCGTATCGTACAATCACAGCATCTTTTGAGGCACCACTGTTGGGGACCAACCTGACCTGTGGTGGGAGTGGTGTTGAGACCAATCCGTATGGGAATTGGGGGGCAGCAGCAGCTACTGTTACAAGAACAAGGACAAGGGCGATCTGGAAAAAACATTTTCGATATTCATATAGAGATTTGATTCCTACACTTTTTGTGTAGGTAAATTCATACCCACCAAGAGGATTTAGGCAAGCGAAATTATTTCATTCTTGCTCGATGATTTTATCAGCTTCACACACAAAAAAGTAATTGTGAATTGATTCTTTCAAGTGATGATATATCGAAGGATAATCATTGAATTGAATCAACTGCAAGTTCCATCTTCGCGTACAATTGATATTTACCCATTGCCCTCTTTCCACACATAATTCAGAGGTTTACTAATTGAAAGATAATTTTTTTCATACTACTAACTCCGTCAGTTTTTATGAAAATGTGGATTATTACAAGCTTTCATTTTAGTTTCACCTACGGTGACAATGCATTATGAAATTTTTGTTAAGAAAAAAAAAACAGAATGGCGGCTCCAATATGCTGGACAATTTTTGTGATTATGCTCTGATTCTATTCAAAATTGGTATCTAGAGGTTTTCAGGGTCGGAGATCATGATTTTTTTGGCAAAATTCAAAAATTTAATATGGCGACTTCAAAATGGCGGACGAGTTTTGTGATTATGGGCCGATTCTATTCATAATTGGTATGTGGGTGTTTTTGTGGTCAAATATTTTTTTTTACAAGCTTTTATCTTTAGTTTCACCTGTCCCGGTGTCTGTCTGTCTGTGCGTTTGTCTGTAATCGAATCTTGCAAGTTAAATTCAACTCACTTCTGATCGTAAGATGGATTTGAAATTTGGAAAACGTACATAATTCCGGTGACAATGCATTATGAATTTTTTGTTGGGGGAAAAAAATGGCGGCTTTCATATGGCGGACAATTTTTGATCCGATTCTATTCAAAATTGGTATCTAGGGGTCGGGGTCGAAGATTATGATTTTTTTGTCAAAATTCAAAAATAAATTAGATAGAGATTACTGAATTAGTTATCGAACGTTATGAATACTAAAAAATAAATAAGCGAAACATAAATTAAAAACAAGCTTTTATTAGTTGGTAATAAAATCAACTAAAAAGTTGAGAATATTTTTTTTTAAAGACAAGCTTTTATTTATACAAATGCACTAAAAAGGAAAAAATACCTTATTCCATTGTTTTATCTGGGTTATTCTGTGAGTAACAGATTCATTCAAAAGCTTCACGCGGATACAAAATAGGTAATCTTGCGCGGCAAGATTTTGAATCTGTTACTCTCAGAATAACCTAGATCAAACAATGAAAGAAATAATTTTTTTTCTTTTTAGTGCATTTTATAAATGAAAGTTAGTCTTTAAATTTTTTTTTATGTTTTTTTTTAAATCATGAAGGATCAAAATTTTCATGACAAGTCGAATTGTTTATTTGGATTAATCTCTTTGATTTTATTCTCGGAAAATTTCATTATCTCAAAAAAGTAACATTATTTCGAGATTTCTCAAATAAAGTTGAGAAGAGTATAAATGTAATTTCAGTCATGAATCCTCCTAGTATTAGACGATATAAAGTGTATTTACGATTTCAATGTCAATCCGTATCTCCTATTTATGAATTGAAAAGATAATTGATCTATATTAATTTTTCTTTGGTACATGTGAATACTTCAAGGAGTTTCATGTCCTGATAGGAATTTCAAATATTATATCCTCGCAAATCTATACAATACTTTGAAAAAAAAAAAAAATATTTCAGAACCATTCATCAACCTAATGACAATCACTTGAAATTCTAAACATCTATTCTCAAGCTTTAGATTTGGGAAACAAGCGAAACAGAAGAATTCGAATCTGCCCTATAAAGTATTATTCCTTATTTCTTTTTATCTATCTTTCTCTTTCTTTCTCTCTATTTTCATCTTTATACTCTTCTCTCCCTTTTTTAAGGATCTAAGTTAAATATAATCATATGTTATCTGCTCTGTTGAGTTTATTTGGTTGCTCGCTACAATACAAGCTTGCTTAGGTAGCGTCAATCGCATTAGACTCAACAGAAATACACCTAATTTGTACCTCGTTGCTGAGGACGACCTGTAAACTTTTTTGTTTATCTGAATGAATAAATTACTTACTTACTTTACACCTGTTATCATTTCCATGAAAAAATGGTATGTGAGATCATACTTTGCCATTGCAGATTCCTTTTGATTATTTGTAAATAAAATCTTCCAAAAACCTAATGAATTGTTAATACGTATATGGTTGCAGTGATATATCGAAATCCGAAATTAGAATTCAGAAATTATTTATTTCTGGCAAGTGATATAGATACTGGAACGAAACCAAATGATTAGAGCAACACGTTGATAACTTCACTTATGGATAAAAAAAATTTGAGCCTGGATGCGTAGAATTTGAATATGATTATGAAAACTACACAGAAAAAACACTTTTGGTGATTTCAAGAAATATGCTAATTATTCGTAAAACCTACTCACCACTTTCATTTTGATGAAGATGAGTTAACAGACGTTATGAGAAAGAATCTGTTCTTCCAAACTTATATATATATATACTTATAATTCGGAGTATGTGTCCCCACCTTTGTTAATCGTCTAAAAAATTTGAATGATTTTCAATTCGGATTCACTTTGTTTATAGTTGACCTTATAAACTCGTTTGACACCATTCATGGTGGATTCCCAATTTAGTTGATTTGAATTTTATTGTTAAATTATACTCTATTATATAATCCATCGGAATTCCAAGTGGTCATCGAATTCATTGGAGATTAATCCTCGATAGCTTATTTTGTTCTTTGTTTTGTGAACAAATTGGAGATGTAGTGATAATGGGGCTGATATATCAAACCAACAACCAATAAATCATTTCAGTTAGTTATGGCACATGAGTGTTTTTAACTTGATATCATGTTAATAATTACGCTATCCCCCACCAAAACTAAATCGAAGCCTCGGTACTTTTCTTCTTGATTTCGTCTGCCATTTCTAGGTCTTGATGATAATCTTTATTTCTCACGTTTTCTCACGTACCATGGGACATTCAAAACTTTTATTTCGAAAGGTTTGGGTAATTTTTCGAAAAAGTCTTCATTTAGATGGAGTTAGTTCTAACTAAGTGAGTGGGAAATAACAAATAAAAAACTTCTTGAAAACAAGCTTTCATTCAAGCCGTATACTGAAACGTATGAAATAAGTATGAGTCATCGCTGACAATGATTTAATCATTTATAGAGAATTATTTGATTTCAAAAAGCTTGTCGCGCGAAGTGTTCCTAAAAGTGGCTACCAATTAATTTGATTGAGCAGTGATTGGTTGGTAAGTAAGAACTTGTCAAATTATTTAATTTCTACAAAGTTTTCATAAACGTTGGACAATGATTGGTTGGTAAGTAACAACTTGTCGAAGTTTTAATTTTATAACAATTCGAGCGACAAACTTTTTGAAACAAAAAATAATTAAATAATTGTCAGCGATAACTTAAACTTATTGTATACGTTTTAGTGTACGGCGTAATTAAAAGCTTGTCTTTAAAAAAGGTTTTCTATTAGTTATTTTATTTTTTGATTTTTAGTTAGTTTGCTTCAATCTGTTTCTAATAGAGCGTGGTTATTACAAGGTTTCCCATTTGTAAATTTGGAACTGAAAAAAATCATTTCTCCGACCTCAAAAACTCCCACACACCAATTTTGAATAGAATCTCACCATAATCCCAAAACTCGTCCGCCATCCTGAAGTCGCCATCTTAAGTTATAGATTTTCACAAAAAATTCATAATCTCTGAACCTGAAAACCCCCACATACCAATTTTGAATAAAATATGGCCATAATCAGAATATTCGTCCCCCATCTTGAGTTTATGGATTTGCCCCCATCTTGAGTTTATGGCTTGCCTGCCATCCTGGAGTCGCATTTCTAGTTTATGAATTCTGACAAAATTCATAATCTCCGACCCCGAAAACCCGCGCATACCAATTTTGAATCGAATCGGACCATAATCACAAAACTCGTCCTCCTACTTGAGTCGACATCTAATTCATTAATTTCAACAAAATATTATCTCCGACCCCGAAAACCCCCACATACCAATTTTGAATCAAATCCGGACTATAATCACAAAACTCGTCCACCATCTTGGTGTTGCGCCATCTTGAATTGATGAATTTTGACGAAACATTCATAATCTCCGACCACGAAAACCCCCACATAACAATTTTGAATCGAATTGGACCATAATCACAAAACTCGTCCGCCATATTGGAGCCGCCATTCCAAATTTATGAATTTTGACAAAAAATTCATAATCTCCGACCCCGAAAAGCTCAAATACAATTTTGAATCAAATCGGAACATAATTACAAATCTCGTCCACCATCTTGGAGCCGCCATTTTGTTTTTTCCCTAACAAAAATCAGATAATGCAATGTCACCGGAATAACGAACACCTGCCAAATTTTACATCAATCGAATCACTAGAAGTGGGTCAAAATTCACTTTGACACAGATTTGACTCAAACTAACAAACGAACGAACTAACAAGTGAAACTAAATAAAAGCTTGTAAAATGAGACTCTGCTACACAATGAAAGGTATTTTTTTCTATAATAGAGTTTGGAAGCTACCCATATCCGGGCACACTCAGATTTATATTGAATGAGATGGGATTGTTAATTATAAAAATAAGTGGAAACTTGCTACAAAACTTAACAAATCGGCACTAACCTCAAAAATAATGAAGATTGAATGCCTACCGATAAAGATAAATAGGTTCCGGAATAGATTAATATTTATTTTGGTGAATGGAGTATGTAACTTTTGAATATGAAAAGGTGAAGATAGGTGGCGTGGTATGATTTGTTATAATGAATTAATCAAGTTCAATCATACGTGAGAAAAACATGAAGATTCGGAGTTGTGTGTGTTAGATTGTATTCGTTTGTATTAGCGTTTCTGTTACTGCGTTTTTGCGTTATGGCTTGAGAAATGAACTGAAAATAATTTTCATTTTCCAAATTTGTTTGTTTATTACCGCATGTATAATTTGGTGATTTGATGTCTTTATTAATTTCTCATATTTAAGTTGTAAATATATGTAACTCCTCCGTATCTGAATGTTGGTCGAATTCATGTTTAGAGTCGATAATATAGTTGGCTAATGAAGATGAAGTATTGATATTGTGGCTATTGTTATATTTTCGAATTCGTTTTGAATGTTCATTGACGCTTGTTTCGATTTTGCTTCCACTTTGTCCAACATAACACATATCATATTGAGGGTGTGAACAAATAAATCATTACACCCCAGATCTGCGTGTAGAAGGTACCATATCTGTCGTGTTTACCAGATGTATTGAAATGTTAACTGTTTGGAAGTAAATTTGGGTGTTTTCTGATTGATTTCAAATAGTTTCGCGATCTGTTGGTTATTGTGCCGTGGTATCTCAAATATCTCTAGTCAATAGTGTTGATGTTTGTTCAAATGTTTGTTGTAGTACAATTAGTTCATAAGGTTTTCTGGATATCCATTTTGTTTAGCTATTTTATTCATAATATCTAGTTCTTTTCTAAAATTGGTTGAGTTCGAAGAAATATTGAATAGCCTATCGAATAAGGAGTGGATGGCACGGATAATTTTTGGTTGTGGGGTTGATAGGATGAAAATGGAATCATGGAGTCAGTAGGTTTTCGAAAGACCTCAAATTCAATTTTACACTCATTCCTGGCAATCACAAAATTTCACCGAACTCCATACTAGTGTCTTTTGAAGTCACGAATTTGCCTCCCAGTATACCCCCGGATGATGGTTTGGTAGTATTGAGAGAACTTCTTTTTGAACATTTTTCACTACCAACACACATTATTCTTGTACTATGTTACTTCGCAGACCTTGTTCTTGAACATATTTTTCCATTTCGATAACAAATATTGAAGAATAAAAACTGGACTCTCCATGGGCTCTGATCTATCTCCTTTCTTGTCTTGTTTTCCTCCGAATAGAAAGTTCCAAACACATAATTGTTCAAAAAACACATACGTTATTATTGTCGTATGTCGACGATTTCCAAAGGAAAGAAATACAAACCCTGCCTGATTTTTGAATTCCATATAGGCTTCTATGAAATTTCCCTTCGAAATTGAAGAGACTAAAAACGTCACCAAATCGTTTTGGCAAGTTTGTTATTCTCAACCCCATATGAGCACATATAACCATAACTCCGATATTTGATTCTGGGATCTCAATTTTTTTCGACAAAGGGATTGCGATCAACTTGGAGAGTAACTTTATCAGAGTTGATTCGGTCCATTTTTACACGCTTTATATTAGCTTCACTTGTATGTTTGTTTGTAACCGACTCCTTTGGGCGCGATTTTGACCCACTTCCAGACGTCCGAATGATTTGAAATTTGGCAGATGTACATAATTCCGGTGACAATGCATTAAGAAATTTTTGTGTGAAGAAAAAACAAAATGGCGGCTCCAATATGGCGTACGAGTTTTGTGGTTATGGTCCGATTCGCTTCAAAATTGGTATCCGAGGGTTTTTGTGGTCGGAGATTATGATTCTTTCGTCAAAACTGAGAAATTCGGAATGGCGGCTCCAAAATGGTGGACGAGTTTTGTGATTATGGTCTGATTCCATTCAAAATTGGTATGTGGGGGTTTTTGAGGTCGAATATTATAATTTTTTTGTAAAAATCGGAAAATTCAAGATGGCGGTCGCTTTCTGTGATTATGGTCTGATTCATTCAAAATTGGTATGTGGGGGTTTTTGGGGTCGAATATTATGATTTTTTTGTAAAAATTGAAAAATTTAAGAATGGCGGCCGAGTTTTGTGATTATGGTCGGATTCTATTCAAAATTGGTATGTGGGGGTTTATGAGGTCGAATATTATAATTTTTTTGTGAAAATTGGAAAATTCAAGATGACGGCTTTATAATGGCGGCCGAGTTTTGTGATCATGGTCTTATTCTATTCAAAATTGGTATGTGGGGGTTTTTGGGGTCGAATATTATGATTACCTAATTTGATAAGATTATTCCATTTTTTAATTTGCACAAAAATTATAAAAATAATAGTTTAAAAAAAAACTAAAAAAACACGCTTCTATAAATAAACCACACTAAAAAATGGGAAATAAATAATAGTTTAAAAAAACTAAAAAACACGCTTTTATAGAAAACCAGACTAAAAAAATAGAAAATAAGGAAAAAATTTATTTTATTTTAAAAAAAGCGTGGGGTGCATGGTATCAATAATTATATAGTACATTACACACCGAGGCCATACCATGCACCCCACGCTTTTTTTTTAAATAAAATTTTTTTTTCTTATTTTCTATTTTTTTAGTCTGGTTTTCTATAAAAGCGTGTTTTTTAGTTTTTTTAAACTATTTATTATAAGATATGGGGCACATAAAAATGACTGTTGTCAAACAGCCTGAGGGATAAAAACCTATTGCCATAAACAACAATGAATATCAATTGAATTTTATCAGAATAAACCTGGAGAGTCAGGCTTTATAAGAATTTACTCATGTATTGGATCGTCATTCTTTGTTTTTCAATATCTCGTGAATGTGCAGAAGAAATATTTGGATGAAGCAATTGATAGTTGTGACCCATAGTTATTGAAGTTTGTTATAGTGTCATCATATTCAGAGTATGCACCATATGGAAAACTTATGTAATAAGGGATTTTCGACAAAAAGTTAATCTTGGTAAAAGTTTGTGCATGCCCTGAAACCGAACATGCACCCACAAAATATATTAAAAAACACGCTTTTGAAAATTTGATTTTGAGACAGGAGTAAAGTACCCTTATTTTGAAAAATCTCGTGAAATGGTATTCAGAAAAGTTGTTCAGCATCAGAAAATACATCTAGATTTGAAGTCATGGCCATCTAAGTGAAGTTTAATTTTTTAACAAGTTTTTAAAATGGGGACTACGAGAAAAAAAAGTTGTTTAAACGATAAATAGACAACATTCTGTATACGACGGTTCATTTAAAAAGCCTGTAATATTACAAATTACACAACTAAATTTTTTTAATTTTTTGTTAACGCCGAAAATTGCTAACAATTTTACAGTATTGTAACAGGAACTTAATATTCAATAATATCAAATCACAAAACATCAAAATAAAATAAGTATTTCGGCACAAACTCTTGGATTATCTGGAGATTTTCTTGTCCAAAATACTTCTTATATTCGCTTTGAAAACAAAAGCATGTTTTCGAAAGAAGTATTTTTGAACACTAGCTCCATCTAACTGATACCAAATTCTGTGTCTTTGACTGCGCGGCATTTGACTTAAAATTGGTAATAAATCTTGTTTTGAAAATTGCAAATATCGGTTGGCATTAAGGTTTCCATCAATGAAGAAGGGACCAATCACAGTATTGTTCAACAGTCCACATAAGACATTTGCCTTAAATGAGTCCTTGCACTCTATAGTGAAATGAGGGTTTTCTGTGAACTTACTGTTCCATTAGTTGTAAATGTTGACGAAGCACTTATATTTTTTCGAAATTTTTTGTTCAGTAGTAATAGGTACATCATGAGATGTCGATATTTGTTCAATTGATGTCTTACCATTTTCGATAACTTTTAAACACACTTCCTCTTCCACTTCTATAGATACTTTTGCAGCTGTATGAGGTTTTTTGAAATTGTTATTAATGCTGCCTGTTTCTTTAAATTTATTCAATAAATACGGATTAATGTAGTGTGATTCACATTGCGATTAGGCTGCCTGGCATTAAAAATGTCTGTAACTTGTCTGCTTGGGGTATTTTCCCCACACAACACTATAATCGCAACTTTTTCTTCTTTTGTAAGCATTTTAATATTATTTAAACAGTACTTATTATCAAACGCTACAAAATAAGCAATAACATTAACCACGTAATGAATATTCAGCAAATTTGTCAAGTACTTAATGTCAAACATTCGTTTGTTTTCAAAGCCATCTTAAAACAATTATTTTGGACAAGAAAAACTCCACAAAATAAATTTAATAAGTTTGTGCCGAAATACTTATTTTATTTTGATGATTTAATATTATTGAATATCAAGTTCTTCTTACAATACCGCATAATTTTGAACAATTTTCGGTGTTAACAAAAAACCACACTACACTGAAAGGCCAAATTGTAAAGCTGTAACATGGCGGGAATTTTTAAATGAAAGCAGAAAATGAGTGGATTGGTCATTTGGACATTGGTTTTTATTATAAATAATGAATAATATTGGTTTCATTTGCTTATGAAAATATAAGAATGTTGTTTCTGTCCTGTGTAAAATGGGAGGTATTGGTATCAAAATGAATGAATACAAACTGAAATAAATAGTTTAAAGTGAGTGGTCGAATAAATATAAATATTCAAAGATTTAATTCACATGAAATGTTTAACTTTTTGTTGCGTTCACTGATCAAGTTATTAAACGAAATTATTAAATGAAATAATATCTTGGAATAAATGATAACATTTGACACTTTTCCTTTGAAAGATTAGCCAATGACATGAGTATGACCCGTGGCTGAATTGACAACTGTACTTTCTGCCAGAAAAGTTCGCGGCCTATTATTAGTCTAGTCGAGGAGTGAGTTTCCCGCGAAAAATCGTTCCAAGTCTATTGAAAATATGAGCGATGGCTCATTCGATTCGGGAATGTCATTCTGGGAAAGATTTATTTTTCGTTTTTTGCTGCCAACGAAAATGTCCTTTTTTTTTGACAAAAAAATGGCCTTAGTTTTTTTGGCAATAGCTCGAAAACTATTGATGAAAGAGAACATAATGAAACAGATTCCTGAAGAGGAGGAAAGGACCTCGCACCCCATCAATAGGAAATTGGCTTTTGGTGAATTTGCTCGAATTTTTGTATGTTGCATAACTCGTGATGCTGATCAAATGTCTCCATTGCACCACCGCTCTAAATTCAACAGTTTAGATTATATCGGGCTAAAGATAACTTTTCCAAAATTTCAAATGGCCATTGTGAAAAGACTTTTTCGAATATATACACCAAATCGAATATGCATCAATTGTTCATACGGCCGATTTGAATACACTATAGAGAACAATATTCCTGCACGTTCAGACGATATACAGGGTGAGTCCAAAGATAGCAAGTTTTTCAGTGATTTCCATTAAATTGAGCGGTGGAATTTTATTGATTTTCAGATACCAATATCAATTGCGATTGATGATTTCAGCATCTCCTGAATTAAACTGACATATCTATCATGTATTTCTCATGAAACTGCACCAGTCCTGCTTATTGATATATCCAAATGCCTGAAATTAGAGAAAAGTTGGTTGCAAACTCGATCGTTCACGGTGAAAGTTCAATCTGCAGATACATAAAATATACAGGATGGATCAAAACTTCCTTTTTTCGAAGTAGTTACGATTGATATTGATGTCATTGAAGCATTTCCACAAACATGTGTTCGACACATATCTGTTGAAAGATTTCGAACAATTTTTTCTGGAATATTTTGAATGATATGTATAAACCTATATATACTACGAATATAAAACGACTCGAGTGAAGGTAGAATAATCTAGAAAAATATCAGAAAATAAAACAAAATCATTGAATACAATATTATAGGTAACTGAATATGCTCATTTTTCTTTACAAAAAATGTTTCGTACCTATACAGAGGTGATACTTTCTGTATAGGTACGAAAAAATTTTTGTAAAGAAAAATGAGCATATTTGCGTAACAATAATCAATTTCAATATCCCTTGGAGAATTTCTAGATTCTAGATATATTTTGCATATGGAATTTCAGAATAAACCACAATCAACCAATCCAATCCAATAATATTTATTTTAAGTATTATAAATACATTTCAAACTGTCTTACAAACTAACTATTTACAATACATTCATAATTATATATACAGAATTCAGCTTGTGGTCCAGATAATGATTTTTCTTCGGCTGTATGTTTTATCGGCCTCCAACATATTGTTTATGCCAATGTTTGATGTTGCTTTATATGTGGCGGGTTTTGTGTTTTTGTGTTAATTTCCAGGAAAAGTGTAAATTAAAAAAACCTGGTTAAGGGTATGGAGATTTGAATGTTTGAGTGTTGTTGAAATTTATTTGAAGTATTATTTGAGTAGTGTTAAATTTGAAGTTGTGTGGTTATTTGAGTTTTAGTTTTGAGTTTTTATTTGTGTAGTTATTTGAGTGTTGAGTTTGTTGTTTTACTGTTTGGAAGTTATTTGTGTAGTTATTTGTGTTTTAATTTGAAGTTGTGTGGTTTTGTGTTGTTCGTTTTGGTAGTTTGAATCGTTTGGCTGTCTTATGTTTGTTCTCCATGCAGTATCTCGAGCCCCTAGACCTCTTATGGGGCGAGTAGGCATTCTTGAGCTGTTGGTTCTTGGTCCTGAAGAGCTTTGCTCTTGGTTTTTTGCGGGTTGTGTCATGGCTTGTGTTCTTTTTCAGCCAATTTTTCTAGGTATATTCACACTTCCGGTAGTTGGCCGGGTGGTCTTCCATGCAGTTGGTTTTTTACGCATTCATAAGTTAGGTGATCTTCGGCACATTTGAGTCATCTCGGTGTGAGATTGCAGTTGCATGCTGCATGCCCCCACCTCTGACACCTCCTGCACTGAGTCATGGCCCCTTCCGTTTTTCTGAGTTCCCAGTCTATCCTGTTTTTTTTTCAGTGTTTTCAACCAATTACTAGCAAAATTTCCAATTCGCAAAACATACTCGTTACTCGAATTCACACTTCAATCGGTGGAGTGTCGATTGATTGGTAATTGAAACTTCCTGTATATGGAAAGGAATACATGTTTAGTAGCCTGCTATGAACCATTTGTGGTCAATGTAATCTCATATAAATGATTTCTTTATAAAAAAAATATGGACTCACACTTTCCATTTGTAAGCCTATGCCATGAAATGTTCACTCTAAGTCATCCCGGCACTAAGTTCATTTGGAAAGTGCCCACACTTGGAGAGGAGATGGACTAGCTGCAACTCTAATTTGATCAGAATGGCTCTGGTTTGGAATCACATATAGCAACCATATCCAAATATGATAGTCATTTTGCCATAATTGCATATGTTGAGTTCTTATTGGAATCATATCAATTATTGAAAAAATTGTCACCGATTGAATTGTTTTACGTGTGATGTTATATTTAATACACAAAATATGTAGTGACTCGATGGAGAACCAACTGAATTGAAACGAGAAATTACCATTGAAAGACGCGACCAAAGGGGACTCCCACATGTCGCAGAAATTGATGGAAATAGAATCTGTTTGATATGCAACCAATCAATTATTCAAGGGATTCATCACCTTCAAGAAGATCCAGGATGTTTGATATTGAATATTTATACACAATCCTCAAGGCGGACGTGTCTCATTTGCAATGGTGTAGCTGATCTCAAAGACTGACAATTGAATGCAGAGTGAACGTGTTCACAAATCAGAACATCTATATAACAGACAATACCCGTTCCTGTAGAATTCATCTTGATGATCGTGGGTTTTCAATTCCCATCCTACAGATAGGCTTAAGATATATCAATACACCTTACGCTCTGAAAGGTCAGAAAATTTAGTCATTTTTAAACGAACTCAGAACTGCCGCTAAGCGTAAATTGGATTACGTAGACGAGAATAGTTTTTCTGATGAAAAATTCAAATCCATTGCTCCGCTCACAAAAAAACAGTTTGGTGAATTATTGTGTAACTGTACCCAGACAAGATAGAGGTGAAAAAAATATTTCTAAGAAAGATTCATTGGCATTCTTATGCAAACTCCAACAAAGTATTTCTGATGAATTTTTAACCATCATATTCAATTATTTCGCCAGGCAAATAACTGAAATGCGAGAATCTTTGATGACTCGTTTCGTAGCCGATAATGAAGGATTTGCTGCAATAGCAAAAGAACAATTTATAGAACGACATGTTAGTGTTTTTGTGAATCAATTGTATAATCCACAACCCAATGAACCAAAAGCAATAGTTTATATAGATGGTACTTATTTGTACATCGACAAAAGATGCATCTTCCGAGTATTACGGCAATCATATTCTCAACACAAAGGAAGACATTAAATCAAACCAGTCCCAATTGTGGGTACTCATGGTAACATTTTGGATATTCAAGGCCCATATTTCGCAGATGCGGGAAATAATGATGCACACATACTTCAGAATGAATTGAGTATAGATGCTAACCAAATGAAAAGATGGTTTCATCTGGGTGATATTGTATTGTAGATAGGGGCTACCGAGATGCTCTTCCTTTTCTTCAGAATATTGGCATTCATTGTGAAATGCTTTCAGTTCTACCTCGAGGACAAAGAAATTATAACTGACAAAGCCACCAATCTGGAATCATAACAAAAACTAGATGGGTAGTTGAGGCACGGAATGGTCACTTGAAGACAATGTTCAAATTTTTTTATCACAAAATTGATAAACATCATATTAGAAATATAAAATGTTTCTTACAAACAGCAGGTGCGATAAAATGATTAAATGAGAGATGCCTTCCTAGAATTAGCCAATATAACGTTGGAAAAGGCTAATAGAGTCAACGTAGTTCAAGCCAAAGTTGAAGCAGAAAATCTAAATATGAGACGTGGTCAGTGGACATTATTCAGACAGGATCATTTCAATAAATTCCCAAGATTAGATTGCAATTGGTACGAGATATAACTGTTGGCATAAACCAGGTAGAATATCGTCATCGTATATACAAATATATATATATCATAAAAGATAAAAAAAAAAAAATATAATAAAATATCGTTTAATCACATGTTAATATAATACAAAATTGACGATGAAAATTAGGAATAGAGTTCATTCCAATCAACTTGCAGACAATGTTCTTCATAACCATCTGATGAAAATGTCAATGCATGGATTTTCACGAATGAAAGTTCATTCCGTAATGCCACCAAATATCAATTAATCATAGCATTCAGAGCAAATGTAGAGGATATTGATTAAATCAATATTTGGATATTATTGCACTTGTAAAATTTGGAGCCAGGACCCTTGGATGTTGTGCCCATGTGGCCCGTGTTATCTGGTACCTTGGCCACGCACGTCATGAACAGTATTATAAGGTATCCATCAAAGGTCCTTCTCATCCATATAGAGGATGCTGAACATAGAGAGGTACAAGTTAATCAGGTGTTCTGACTCTATCTTCCTCTTCTGTACGTTGTTCATGTCATCATTCGTTTCAGTTAGTTTTCCCTTTCAAAGAATTCTACAGTTTTGATATTGAAGTAGGTAATATAATACATCATCAATAAAAATTAATTTACAGTTGTCTGGCTGTGAGCCCAAGGTTCCCAACAGGATGTCATCTGAACACTGAAACTTGAATAATTTGGATTTCCATTCGTTCTCCATTAGCAACCTATACATTCCATATAGGTACGTTTTTTAATGGAGTACGAGCATATTTATTTCCCTATTTTGTTGTAATTCAATGTTTCTTTTAATTATTGCAATATTTCTCGAGAGTCTTCTACCATCATTCCAGTTGTTCTACTGATCGTAGAAGATACAGTTTCTTTTACTAATAATATTATTTAAAATCTTTCGGCAGATGTGTGTCGAAAAGAATGTATTTTTGAAAATGCTTCAATGACATAAATATCAATCAAAACTACTTCAAGGCAATCATCAGTAAGAACACTAGTTTTTGATCCACCTTGTATATTTAGCATCTACAGAGTTAACTTTCACCGTGAACGATCGAGTTTGTAACCGACTTTTCCGGAATTTCAGGCATTTGGATATATCAATAAGCAGGACTGCTGCAGTTTCATGAGAAATACATGATAGATATGTCAGTTCAATTCAGGAAAATGCTAATACCATCAATCGCAATTGATATTGGTATCCTACAAAATATCAGAAAATGAATGAAATTCCACCGCTCAATTTTTCGGAAACCACTGAAAAACTTGCTATCTTTGGACTCGCCCTGTAATCTCTGTACGTGAGGAATCATTGTTCTCTATGTGTATTCAAATCGGCCGTATGAAAAATCGATGCATCTCGATTTGGTTTATATATTGCAAAAGTCCCTTCACAATGGCCATTTGTTGAAATATTGTAAAAGTTATCTTTAGCACCCTATATAATCTGAAATTTTGAATTTAGAGCGGTGATACAATAGAGAAACTTGATCAGCATCATGAGTTCTGCAATTTATAAAAAATTCGAGCAAATTCACCGAAAGCCAATTTCCCATTGATGCGGTGCGAGGTCCTTTCCCATGGAATCTCCCTATTTTTTTGGTATTTTTCTAGAAAATTCTATAAAAATAACAAAAAGTTTTTTTGAACAGTTCGTCGTATATGGTTATTTTTTGTACCATTAAAAAAATATAATGCCAATCAAAGTTTGTTTATAACTGATTTAGCTGAATAAATAATTACATTATTAATGAAAACAAAAATTCCTAGTAGGAAAAAAATAACCAATATAAATTTAAAAAAATAATTCATATTAAATTATATAAATATAAAAAAATAAAAAAAACTATTGTAATTTAAAAAAAAAAAAAACCAAAAAAAATTTTTAAAAATATTCCACTTATCTATTTGTTATAAATATTATATAATCAAATAGAATAATTTATTTGTCAGACATAAAACTGATAATTATATATAATAACAATATTTTTTTTTGACAAAATTCTCCGGATTTTTCATATTTTGTTAACTTCAGAAATTTATAATTGAGAAAATAATCAACTTTTAAACAATTTCATGGAGTTATATCATTGAGTACAACGTTAAATGTGCTCCAGGAAACAAAAAAATCATGTAGTCATTCTGTAAACAATTATTTGGTTTTTAATAAAATCGGCGATTCCAAAAAGTAAATGTTCAGATGATACTATAATAATTTTTTTGAATTTCTAAATTTATACTTAATAGTATTAAAAAAGAAAAATATGTTCTCTGCTCTCTCGAGAGGTGCTGTACTGCTGTCATAACGCGGAGCCCTATTGTCAATGTTGAATTAAAATTATAAATAATTGAGGTAGTGTTCCGGGAATACAGACATTTCCATGGAGAATCAGTTTTTTTATTTTATCTATCATCAATAGTTTTTGAGCTATTGCCAAAAAACTAGGGCCATTTTTATTTTCTTTGTTTTTTGTTAAAAATAATAGCAAATTTTCGTCAGCGGAAAAATCGAAAAATACATCTTTCTCAGAATGACATCCCGAATCGAATAAGCCATAGCTCATATTTTTAGTAGACTTGGAAATTCACTTCTCGACTAGGCTATATAGAGATCGGGTTGTCACAGGCAACTACAGAATGAACGGTCTCCGGGGCACTATAGTGACCGGTTGGGCTGAAGAAACAAATAGTAATAACCCAAACAACGTACAAGTCAGCTACATTGATTTTCAGGAGATCTTTCTATCTGACGAGTAGACTGTGGTGTTTGTTTTCGGCCTGTTCAGATGGTTATTTTGATAAAATTCGGTGGTCAAGGGTTTTCACAGCTTTGGTCTGTATCGCCCACAATTTCATACAGTGGCAATTTTTTACGCGTCAAGATTAACATTGAATGACTTTCAATGGAACTGGTATTCACGAAAAATAATCCTGATACCAATGTTCGATAAAGTGGAAAATCCAGGAAACATAAAATTATTTTTGTCTCATTGCCTCAACAAACGCGAAGATGGCGCAGACTACCCAACACTTACTGAATATTAGACTTCTGTATGAATCAAATAACACTTACTGAATACGAAAGTATTGATTTCACAATGCTCAATGTGTTTGGAGGAAGTGGCTTTATGCATTTCGAATAATTGGTATTGTGAAAAATATCTGTAATCATCAATCCGCGTTCACCTGATGCCATTTCTCACCTGTCATAAATCTGTGCGGGCTTCTAATATATTTAATAATTATTATGGTATTATATAATGAACACTAATAATCATGTTTGAATAGCTTTACTGTAATAATGTATCTATTACTCATGGATAGGAATTGTGTGTACTTATATCAGCTTGAGTTGTGGTATAATAATTTACCGTGTTGAATCTTTTTTCATGTGAACTATTCCATCTATTTCACAAGCTTTTGTTTGGTTTCACTTGTTAGTTCGTTCGTTTGTTAGTTTGGGTCAAATCTTGCAAGTGAATTTTGACTGACTTCTAGTCTTCCGAATAATTTGAAATTTGATAGGTGTTAATAATTCTGGTGACAATGCATTATATAATTTTTTTTAGAGGAAAAAACAAAATGGCGACTCCAAGATGGCAGACGAGATTTGTAATTATGGTCCAATTTGTTTCAAAATTGATATGTGGGGATTTTTGGGGTCGGAGATTATGAATATTTTGTCAAAATTCATAGATTCAAGCTGGTGGCTCCAAGATGGCGGGCGAGTTTTGTGATTAGGGTCCGATTCGATTCAAAATTGGTATGTGGGGGTTTTCGGAGTCGGAGATTATGAAATTTTTGTCAAAATTCATAAACTAGAAATGCGACTCCAGGATGGCAGGCAAGCTTTGTGATTATGGTCAGATTCTATTCAAAATTGGTGTATGGGAGTTTTCGGGGTCGTAGGTCATGATTTTTTTCAGCTCAAAATTCACAGGGAAGAGACCTTGCAATAACGCTGCTCTATTAGAAATGAACAAATAGAGCGAACTAACTGAAAAGCAAAAAATAAAATGAATAATAAAAAACCTTTTTAAAGACAAGCTTTTATTTAAGCCGTGTACTAAAACGTATTAAATAAGTTTAAGTCATGGCTGACAATTATTTAATTATTTTTTGTTGAATTATTTGCTTTCAAAAAGCTTGTTGCGAAATTGTAATAAAATTAATACTTCGACAAGTTGATACTTACCAACCAATCATTGTTCAATGAACATTAATTGCTAACTTCTTCTATGGATACTTTGTAAAATTGAATTCTTTGAGGAAGTTCTTACTTACCAACCAATCACTGCCCAATCAAATTAATTGGTACCTTCTTTTATGACCTTTTTTGAAACCAAATAATTCAACAAAAAATTATTTAATCATTGTCAGCGACTTAAACTTGTTTTATACGTTTTATTACACGGCGTAAATAAAAGGTTTTCGTTTAAAACTTTTTTCTATTAGTTATTTTTCAAACATCATCTCCATAGAATAACTATGACATAAATATTATGTGAAGTTAAGGATACAGGGTGATTCAAAAGTACTTTGACAAACTCCAGGAGGTGATTCCTTATAATATTCTAATATGAATTGTTTTGATGGATATATGTCCGGAAACGCTTCGTTTCCAAGATACAGGGTGTTAAAGTTTTATTTTTATTTTAGTTTTTTTCAAATTACTTTTAATACTGACTTTAATAAACGAAAATTGGTATTGAGAAGTTTTTTGAGGTGTCGAATTCGAACCTGATGTTATTATTGCTCCTACTTGTAGGGGGCGCCACCTACGCGTCTTTTTCTTTTTTGAAAATTCATAACTTTTTTGAGCGTACTTCTAGCACAATTTCCAGTAAAAAAATCAATCCTTCTATCATATCTACTTAAAAAAGCTCTCCCTGTTATGAGTCGCTATGACCAACCGTTTTCTAGAAATTTCAAGTCAATTATTTGATAATCGATGCGTGTTATTACCATTATTTTGCATTTTTCACAAGAATGCTTAGGAAATGAATTTGACGTGTAAGTAAGTAATTTTGGTTTTTTGTAAGGGGGCGCCACCTATTCTATTCACTCGTTTGAAATGGTTATTTTGGTATCAAGGGTGCAAAATCTCTATTTGTTTTAATAAAATTTCCAAGAACTATCAACATTTTATTTCAAGAAATTTTGAATATGTAGGATAAAATAAAATAAAGGGAACTAAATGGTATTCAAATAAATTGTTCAAAGTGTCCACCTCCAGCGAAGATACAGGCATTCAGTCTTCTAGTCATTGAATCTCGTACCCGTGTGTTTCTTATTGTTTCACAGGCGTCTACTATTCGGTTTTTTGGATCTTCCTCGTTCGCTACTGGAGTTTCACAAACAAGTGACTTCAAATGTCCCCAAAAATAAAAATCTAGCGGGTTTAGATCTTGGTGCCCACTCCTGGTCAGGTTCTTTTACACCCCACCGATCCATGAATGATGAATGAATTCCCTGGCTACAACGCTCAAATGGGCCGGAGCCCCATCATGCATAAACCACATGCGGATACGAATTTCTAATGGTACATTCTGAAGTAGTCCCGGCATTTCATTTCCTTAAAAAGACTCTGTTAGTTGCGCCATTCAGTTGGAACGAAAGAAAGAAAAGGACCTATCAAGTAATTATCAATTATTGCCGCCCATACATTTACAGAAAATTGATACTGATAATGTCTTTCACTAACTGCGTGCGGATTTTCCAGAGCCCAAACATTGTTGTTATGAAAGTTTGTCATACCATTTCGGGAGAAGTTTGCCTCGTCCGTGAAGAGTACATATCTTAAAATTGAGGATTTTCAGCCAATTTTCTCAAAAATCACTGACACATAGTAATGCGTTGGGGAAAGTCTCGTGGCAAAAGAGCTTGTACCCTTTGAATATGGTATGGATAAAATTGTTGATCGTGGATAATTCTCCAAACTGTGAACTGAGTAGAATTGAGAGCTTCAGCAATTATTCTTGTACTTGTTTCTGGATTCTGGATTCTCCTCGAGAGCGTTCAAAACAGCTTCTTCCAATTCTGGGGTTCGGACTACTCGTGGTCTTCCAATAATATCAGCTGCCCTCTTAAAGCTACCTGTTTCTGCCAAGCGACGGTGGAGACTGGTGAATGTTGGAGCTGAAGGCAGTACTCGATTAGGAAATCGCTTCTGGTAAATAAGTCTTGCTTCGCGCGCATTGTCATCCGCAAGGCCATAAACGATATGCATATCGGCTAGATGAGCAATTATCCATTTTTTCAAAATTACTGTTTTGAAACTTACAGAAACTTCAACAAAACAAAAAAACGTTTAACTGTCACATAATATGTAATTATCAAAACTACTTACTTAACCGTCAAATTCATTTCCTGAGCATTCTTGTGGAAAATGCAAAATAATGGTAATAACTTAAACATGCATCGATTATCAAATAATCGACTTGAAATTTCCAAGTCCAAATATCTAGAAAACGGTTGCTTCTAGCGACTTGTAATAGGGGTAGATTTTTTATGTGGATATGATGGAGGAATTGATTTTTTCACTGAAAAATGTGCTAGAAGAACGCTCAAAAAAGTTATGTATTCAGAAAAGAAAGAGACGTGTAGGTAAGAGTAATAGTAATAATAACATCAGGTTCGAATTCGATACCTCAAAAAACCTCCCAATACCAATTTTCGTTCAATTAAGGTCAGTATTTCGAAACGAAAATAAAAATAAGACTTTAACACCTTGTATCTTGGAAACGAAGCGTTTCCGGACATATATTTATTTAAACAATTTATTTATTTGTGAAAAATCGCCTCCTGAAGTTTGACAAAGTACTTTTGAATCACCCTGTACAAAAGACCTGATTGGTGATCTCCGTTAAAACTTCCCAATGTTTCGTTATTACCGGCGGCTTTTTATCGGTCTATTATTGCTAAATGTTTAATTCTATTCACAGTTCTTGGAACAATTTCAAGAGATTCAAAATATCTCTTTCGAGACCCTTAGTCATTAATCTATACACATAAAATTACATGCTTGAATGATTCATCAACGCCAAGACCAAACCACTTGACCTAAAAAGCTGTAATGTATTCCCAGTATTCCAATAATGACAGATATAGATTAGTTTTCAGGTAGATTTCAATAGAAATACTACCTATTGGTCCCGCCTTCACAAGACTTTCAATAAATTTTGATAATTTTCACCGAGCATGGTCCAGAACCAAAAATTCCACAGTTAAATGTATATATATATATATATATATATGTGTGTGGTCATTTAAGTGTGCAACATATGGGAATTTTTAAAATTAATTGCACAACCAAATTACAAATATTGCCGAAAGTTGGTGCACGTGCGACAATCATATTAGGTATACTTAGAATCGTTGTCAGGGTAGGTCAAAAAATATAAAAATTGTACAAGAGTAAAAAATAATTCAGCAACATGTTATGAAGAAAAGTTGTAGAGAATTGAAAGTTATGCCTAAATAACGAAACAAGGCCTCCCAAGATATATTTTTTATTTTTTGTTATATAAATAATGAAAAAAAAATTATATTCACCTCAAACACTTTCATAACTTAATCAATTTCGCCTGTGTTCTAATTCTAAAATATTTGTAAAATCAACTTTGATTTTTAATTTTTTAGGGAATCACAAACTTTATGTATGTTGCAATGATATTAAACACAACTTTAAAATTTCGCATTTTTTTTAACAAGGTTAAACAGTCGTAATATTATGCATATTGATAAACTCCAATTTAAAGTGCAAACTTTTTATTATAAATATTTATTGAAAAACTGTACAAATCAATCGACAAATATGAAATCCTACTGAAATAATTGTGGATGACCATGGAAAAAACAAATGAGTGTTGAAAGTAAATGAGAGATAAGTGCCATGTGAAGTGGAATGAATAGAAAAATCGAATTTAAACGGTTTTCTTCACATAAAGGATTCAATATAAAATTGAACCAGAGAAAGGTAGATCTCAGGTGAAAAACAACTACTTTCCTGGCAAATACCACGCAGAACGTTGAATGATATTCACCTGAAAATCCATGCATACTTCCATAAAATATCAATGGACATTGAATGCAAATGTTTCTTTCTGATAAGCTCGATTATGTTTAATTTAAGTCGTGTTCACCTAACAATTCGCATACCGGTTTCAGGCTTCTTGGCCCTCATCAGTACGGAGTAGTCAACCAGCCAAAGGTCCAAAGAACTCTGGCTGAAGTGAGACACAACGTAAACAAACCATCATCGAGTTTGTAACACTTATAGGTACGCCGGAAAAGATAAACTTTAACTGACGGTACCTAGTGACAGAAAGAAACACTCCGAAAATCTCCCACCTCGATAGGTTTCTAAATAAAAGATTCCTTCTCAGTAGGAGTGGCAAGCCCGTCTAGCATATAGTGAAAGATAAGTGCCATGTGAAGTGGAATGAATAGAAAAATCGAATTGAACGGTTTTCTTCACATGAAGGATTCAATATGAAATTGAACCAGAAAATGGTAGATCTCAGGTGAAAAACAACTACTTTCCTGGCAAATACCACGCAGAACGTTGAATGATATTCACCTGAAAATCCATGCATACTTCCATATAATATCAATGGACATTGAATGCAAATGTTTCTTTCTGATAAGCTCGATTATGTTTAATTTATGTCGTGTTCACCTAACAATCCGCATACCGGTTTCAGGCTTCTTGGCCCTCATCAGGTGAATATCATTCAACGTTCTGCGTGGTATTTGCCAGGAAAGTAGTTGTTTTTCACCTGAGATCTACCATTTTCTGGTTCAATTTTATATTGAATCCTTTATGTGAAGAAAACCGTTTAATTCGATTTTTCTAATAATAATAATGTTTACTTTTAACCCTCATTTGCTTTTTTCCATGGTATCCGCGATTGTTTTAGTAGGATTTCATGTTTGTTGATTAATTTGTATAGTTTTTTAATGAACATTTGAAATAAAAATGTTGCACCTAAATTATAGCTATTAATATCATATTATCATTACTACTGTTTTACCTTCTTAAAAAGAATCTTGGCGAAATTTAAAGTTGTGCTTAATGTCATTGCAACAAACATGAAGTATGTGATTCACAAAATTATAATTTTACAAATATGCTTGAATTTGAACAACGTTATGTGAAACTGATTTGATTTTGATTAATTCTTGTGTTGTGTTTGGGGTGAATATGAAAAACAAATTTGGAAAATTATTAATGTTATCGGTTCAGTAGTTCCGAAATGGCGGCAGTTGAAAGATTAAAAAAGAATTCAGTTATTCATTTTCATACCAATATTGGCAAACTATAGGTCTTTTGATAGATCTTCCTACAATTTCCATTATTTTTTATTCTTTCTCTGAGAGTACACACAAATAAAAAAATAAAAATCGCTGTAAATTACCATTCATGAGAATTAATAAGTTCACCCTGAATGCTCCTTTCATTTGAAGTTCATTCGCTCTTGTCAATTGGATACTATTCGATTTTTCCTTTCTCCGACAATCTGAACATCAGATAGCGGCTTGACGATTTTGAATTGAATTGATTAGCGGCTTGACAAACATTAGTTTCCAGGTTCAAATCCCAATTCAACCAAATTGAATTTATATTATGTTTAAAATTCACACTACCTTTATTTTTTCTATGCATTTCTCCCAACCCCAAGAAAAGTTACAAAATGGGGTAAAAACCCTTGAAAACACCATTATTTCATGCCGGTTTTTTGTATAATCTTTTTCCGGAAACATACACAGGAACTCAATGATAATTCTATATAAATCTCAATCAACTATTTCAAATCGATATCGGGAAAAACCCGAAAGAAGTGTCTGACACGGATACGCTCCCTTTGTTTAGTTTTGGGTTAAAAAGTGCCTGTTATTGGTCTCTCTTGAGTATTCTCGAGAATCCTGGAAGTGTCTTTGGATATTGGAGTTTGCAGCTTCACTGTGGAAGGGTCCCCTTGATGTTGGCAACGTCACGGATGGGAATTTGGCTATATTCTGGAGGTGAGTGGTTTTTCTTGATAGTTTCTACGCCTATTGGTCTCTGGACATGTTTTAGATTGTCAAATGGTTGAATTGCTTCCGTTCTTGGTGTATTTCCGTATTTATTGATTAGCATAATTTGTTAACGGCTTTCTTTCAAACATAATTTTTTATCTTTTCTCAAAACCTCATTATTTCTTTTCCTGGAATCCATCACTTCTTTGTTTTTTCTCACAAATTTCAGGTGTTTACTCACTTTCTGGGACACTTTTCCTTATTCTAAACTATTCTATGGATTTTATATACAATTTACATTTCTATAGCTCACATAATATATATAAAGATTGTTAAAATTCATATCTGACAATTTTCTGTACTCAAATTTTTATATTTTATAATTTTCCATCGAAATGTTTCACATGTCGCTGTCATGTTTCTTCTGATTTGATTTTATCATACAGGATGTTCCAACTTAATATTATTTTTGTCTACTTGAGATCTAAATTTTATTCATGAATTTTGATTTCTATATTTTTCATAGGTTGTGCGAATTGAATGAATTATTAGCAACATACTTATGACAATAGAAAAGCTCCACTGCTGAACTCTAGAGACATCTGCGTCGACTAGAAAATGGTACAAGGCGATATATGACATTATCCGAATACGAATAATCTTACCGAGTGGCATTACCGAATTTGGGCATCGAATGAATGTTATATATGTTTTTCGATTACTCCGAGGAACTCATGCGGTTTATTTGAAATGTGTATTCGTTGCCAATCTGTGCACTAGGTAGGATTGCAAAATATTCACATGTTATAAGTATGTGATTCGTATCTAAATAAGCATCTCCGAAAAAATACGATTCTATAGAGGAAAAACGCCAAGCAAAGCTCGGTCGCCCAGGTACTATAGTAATACAAGCGCATCGCGCGCAAGTTGAGAATCTGCTGCTCTAACCCCACTACTCAGCCACTTTCACGCTTTCGCCCGTTTTCCACCTATTTTCGCAGCACTTTCACGCAAAATGAGAATATACGTTATACGTCTTCTGGCAATATGTTTTTGAAAAATTTGAATCGGACTACCTATGATGCATCCAGGCTTGCTTCAATGAAGTGCATTAAAAAATTGCAATTATGCAAAAACTGATGATTCGAACCTAAATTTTTTACACATGATGAACATATCAATTACTACAATGTCGCGAAGCCTGCGCTACAAATTAAAAAATGTTGTGAATTTATGAAAAACGCCGATTTCTGTTTTTTCCCGGATTTTTTCCGTTACGAATAATACGATCGGGTCGTGTTAGGGCTCATTTTCCCATTTTGATTTTCTAAAATTCGTCCATTGAGAGCATCAAAATTGCTTCATTAGTTTTCATGTTACAAGCAAAACACGAAGGAAAATCAAAATTTTTTGCTCTTGAATATTTATAACAAATTAAGAAATGATTTGCGAGTAAGAAACATAACAGGATATTACTACGAATCGTCTTTCGTCTGATGACACAGTCGTTTTCTTGGTACTATTTTTGTCACAAAAAAAAGTCAATGATTGGCCTAAGTACTTACTTTCGATCCTAATATTACTTTGAAAAAGAATATCAAATATTTAACTTTGAAATCCAGATATGTCAAAATACAATGATGTTCTGTTTATCGGTGGAAGGAAAACTCAAATAGTATATAAAAACTTCAAATGAAAAAAGCATACAGGGTGAACAAATATTGTTAATTCTCATAAATGGTAATTTACAGCGTATTTTGATTTTTTGATTTGTGTTTACATCTAAGAGAAAGAAAAAAAATTGTTGTAGAGCTCATGGATCTATCAAACAATCTATAGTTTGCTAATATTGGTATGGAAATGAAAGATTGACAATTTTTCAAATCTTTCAACAACCGCCATTTTGAAACTACGGACCGATTTGATCCATCTCTGAACTTATCCGAGGCATTGATAGAAAATATTGTTGTTCCCAATTTCGTTCCGTTCGGTTGAAAAATGTGCCCTCCAGTTTGTTGACAAATTTCGTTGAATACGGGTGTAATCTACCCTCTTGCACACCCGTCAATGACGAGTGTATAATGCCATTTTATAACGAATTACAGTGGTTAAAAATTTGAAAAAAATTGTAGACATGTTTTGGGTAGATCCACTCGCCTAATTTCAGGTGACCTGCTCAGAGGAAAACTTCAGCAATTGCCGAATGCAATAAACATTTAACTCGACATTTGAATAGGGTAGAAGATGGAGAAGGTGTGGTAAATGTATACATTGCAGCCTGCCTGAGATATAAATTCAATTTCAAAGTGAAGAAACCATCTAACCTTGTTATATCCAAACTGATGATAAAGTTAGATGACTTCATACTCTGCTTTGAGGCACTTATCATAATTATCACAGTCAATGGTAAGACACAAACGACACAAACACTATTGGAAAGGGAAACATTCATTCGCAATTGCATATTGATTTTAAAATTCTCGGCCATTGTAAATTGTAATGATTCATGATTGTGAACTGAACACTGTTGCCAAGCAAGAATTCTCGCATGCATGGTTTACGAACAGAAGTTTATTACATTCTACTAGTGTTTTCTGATTGGCTGGTGAATAAACTAACGTAATTAGCAACCAATCAAGTCCTATTTTATCTATACTAAATCTTATTTATATTTTCCATGATGATGATTAAGTCGCATTCAACATCAATCACAACTTTCTATACAAATTTTATTTTATATACTTGATTTTGTACAAAACAAGTGCAACAGCACACAGCTATTTTATGTAGCATATTTTGAATTTTCCATTGCTTATTATGTGTACTTATTAATAACAACCACATCTTATATACCATAAATTTATTTTATGTTAACTTTAATTGTTTAATATGTGTACTTATTTGTTATTATCAATCACATTTAATATTTTAACTTATTTTATATACTATATTTAACTTTTTCATTCCTTTATTATGTGTATTTCTTATTATCATCACATTTTATATAGCATAACTACAACTTTTTGCGTAACAAGTGCAACAGCACTTATAGCCCAACAGCTTTATTCACTTTATTCATTGTGTAACATACCCCCCTTCGTATATATTTATTATTATTGAATAAAGATTATTATTAATCAGAAAACAGTACGCGATGTGCAGGAGAATCAATTTGAACGTTATTGTCTTCGTCTTTTTTGCTCTTAAAACTAAACACCGAGCTGTTCCGTGCGTATTTTGAAGAGTACAAGACAAGATGAATTACTCCTCGCATTCATGAATGAAGTTGTGAATTTCAATTCAGGTTGGACTCCGGAGTCGTCAATCACTGTGCGGGAGTTCACTAGATATCTAGTACGAAAACGCCAGCACAATGATTGGCGCCTCCGCAATCCAACCTGAATTGAAATTTACACTTTATTCATAAATGCTAGGAAGTGATTCATTCCCAGCCAGCCAGCAAGAGACAAAGACAATAATGTTCAAATTTATTCTCCTGCACATCGCGTACTGTTTTCTGATTGGGTGCTAATTACGTTCTCTTATTCACCAGCCAATCAGAAAACACTGATAGAATGTAATATACCTTTATTCGTAAACCGTGCATGTGAGAATCTCGCTTGGCAACAGTGTTCAGTTCACAATCATGGATCATTACAATTTACAATAGCCGAGAATTTCGAAAACAATATGCAATTGCGAATGAATGTTTCCCTTTTCAATAAGGTTTGTGTCGTTTGTTTCTTATCAGTGATGAGTGCCTCAAAGCAGAGTATGAAGTCAACAGACTTTATCATCAGTTTGGATATAACAAGGTTATATGGTTTCTTTACTTTGAAATTGAATAAATATATCAGGCAGGCTGCAATGTATACATTTACCACACCTGCTTCTTCTACCTCATTCAAATGTCGAGTTAAATGTTTATTGCATTCGGCAATTGCTGAAGTTTTTCTCTGAACAGGTCACCTTTAAATTAGGCGAGTGGCTCTACCCATTTTTTTTCTCGAATTTTACAAAGAACAAAACATGTTTTCAATTTTTATTTTCAGATTTTTAACCACTGTGATTCGTTATGAAATGGCACTATACACTCGTCATTTACGGGTGTGCAAGAAGGTAGATAACACCCTGTATATATATTGTTATGATAGGAAATTTTCGTTCAATGGAAAAAGAATAAAAAGTGATATAATGATACCTATATATCACATAAATACCTGCTATGTTTGTTTTGCAATTTTTCTGTACATTTTGCTTTTCTGAAACCTTGTACCATTTTATAGTCGACACAGATGTCTCAAGAGTTGTCAAAAGTATGTTGCCAACAAATCATTTGATTTGCACAACCTATGAAAAATATGGAAATCAAAATTCATGAATGAAACTTTAGATCTCGAGTCGACTAAAAAATAATATTCAAGTTGGAATATCCTGTATGCTAAAATCAAATCAGAAGGAGACATGACAGCGACATGTCAAAATATTTCGATGGTTGATGATAAAATATGAAATTTTGAGTACAGAAAATTGTTAGATATGAATTTTAACTAACTCTGTTAATATTATGTAAGGTATAGAAATGTTAATTGTATATAAAATCTATAGCATAGAATGAGACAAACTGTCAAAGAAAACCACTTACCTCCAGGACACAGCCAAATTCCTATCCGAGACGCGACCAACAACAAGGGGGCACTGCCACAGTGAAGCTGCAAACTCAAATAGTCAAAGAACACTTTCCAGGATTCGAGAGAAGTCTCAAGCTAAACGAATCACAGGTACTTAAAAAAAAATAACCAGAACAAAGTGAACGTATTCGGGTCAGACTCTTTTTCACTGTCTTTTTTTGACAGTATTTCTTGTTACCGACGAAACCAAAAAGGGGAGGTTCTTAGTCGATGCGTATATTTTTTTATGTATGATGACGCATAACTTTTTACTGAGACGTCCGATTCCGATAATTCTTTCTTCAGTGGACAGGAAGTACTTTGGAGTTGGTTCCGTTTGAATTTAAAAGATGGACTCCACCCCTAAGGGTAGCAAAATTAAAGATATTGATCACTCATCCTCTGAATTCTGGTCCGTTAACCGATTCTATCAGGCATAACTTTGTACTGGGTTCTTCGATTTGGATGATTCTTTCCTTATTAGATAGGGTATACATCATAGTTGATCATATTTTGATTTTACATGGAATTATCCACCCTTACGGGTAGAAAAATGGGGAATGATTGATTTTTTACTTGTTAACATTGGCACACATATGTAGTTGACAATGACAGATTGCTAATGTCATTATTTTTGTTCTACCTCCGTCACAATCATTATATTCTATGAGAGGATGGAATGATATCAAAGTAATGGAATAAATTAACCAGAACAACAAAAATAATTTATATTACAACAAATAGTAAAAGTGGATAATCATATTATTTAACTGGTAATAGTTTAAGTAAGGTGGGTAAGTAAGTATTTTGGAAGTTATAAAAAACAAGTAGGTAGTAATTAGTAGATTTCCGCCACAAAAAATTGAAAAATAAAAAGTCATTGAGACTATTTATTTTTCACTTTTCAGTTCTGTATTTTGTCGGTTTGATTTTTTGTTAAGAAGTTTTTTGCTTTCATAATTTGATATAACCCACAATTATTGAAAAGAGAAAGCAACATAGCCGGATATTTTATTTCTGTTATGATAGGTATTTCTTTTCAAAATTTTCGAATTAAAAATAAATCAATTAATCAAACTTATCATAACAAATGGCAAATATTTCTATTATGATAACTAATTATAAAAAAAAAATAAAAAAAAATAATACCAATTGAAAATAATAAAAATCCTAAATACTAGCAATAATACTATCATCAAATTAATTGTCGCTAACTAATTATAAAATAACTTAAATAATATCAAACTACTAATATATCAAATTAATAAATATAATATATATATATATATATATATATATATATATATATATATATATATATATATATACATATATACTAGCTGACCCGACAAACGTTGTCCTGTCCAAATTTCTATGTTCCCTAAAATGTTTTTCCTGAAAACTCCCGTCCGCGTAGAATTTCTTCTTTTCTATATTTTCCTTTATGTTGTTCCATCTAGACTATGCTTTTGAATCCTTTCGCTTCCTGTTGTCCCGTTATCCCGTTTTCCTGTTATCCCGTTTTTTTTTCCCGTTATCCCGTTTTCCCGTTCCCTCCCTTTCCTCCCATTATCCCGTTTTTTTGTTATCCTGTTATTCCCGTTATCTCGTTATCCCATTTTCCTGTTATTCCGTTTTTTCCTTATCCCTTTATCCCCTTATCCTGTCATCCCGTTATCCCGTTTCTTCGTCATCCCGTTATTCCCGTTATCCCGTTTTCCTGTTATCCGATTTTTTCATTGTCCCGTTATCCCGTTATCCCGTTGTCCTGTTATCCTGTCATCCCGTTTTCCCATTTTTTCGTTATCCCGTTATTCACGTTATCCCCGTTATCCCGTTATCCCGTTGTCCTGTTATCCAGTTTTTTATTTATCCCGTTATTCCGTTTTCCCGTTATTCCCTTATCCTGTCATCCTTTTATCCCGTTTTCCCGTTTTTTCGTTATCGGTTATTCCCGTTATCCCGATATCCCGTTTTCCTGTTATCCCGTTATTTCTTTATCCCGTTATCCCGTTCTCAATTTATCGTACCACAATTATCATATTCGATTGCCATCTTGCAACCCTATTGCGAGATCTGTGGATAAAATAGAATGAAATGAAAATCGCGATGGAAAAATAGGGGTTGATTGTAGAAGGATGAAAATTCAGGATGTTATGTAATTTTGAATGCTGTATCATAAAAAAATAAAAACAACAAATTTTATCTGAAAAATAAAAATAAAAATTGAGGGATGGACCACCCTCAACATTTAGGGGGATGAAAAATAGATGTTGTCCGATTCGCAGACCTAACCGATATGCACACAATATTTCATGAGAATCGGTCGAACCATTTCGGAGGCGTTTAATTACAAACACCGTTTCACGAGAATTTTATATATTAGAGATAAGATATATATATATATATATATATATATATATATATATATATATATATATATATATATATATATATATATATATATATATATATATATATATATATATATATATATATATTATGATGATACTAATATTATTGTTATTGCCCGCGTTGGCGACAATTAATTTGATGATTATTATTGCTAGTATTTAGATTTTTATTATTTTCAATTGTTATTTTTTATGATAAGTTTGATTATTTGATTTATTTTTAATTCGAAAATTTTGAAAAGAAATACCTATCATAACAGAAATAAAATATCCGGCTATGTTGCTTTCTCTTTTTAATAATTGTAGGTTATATTAAATTATGAAAGCAATAAACTTCTTAACAAAAAATTAAACCGACAAAATACGGAACTGAGAAGTGAAAAATGAATAGTCTCAATGACTAAGCTCCTAAGCTAATGTAAGTAACTGATTTTGAGTCGGCGCCAAACAAACAAGCAAATGAATTAGCTAAGGCGTAAAATTATGGCATCAAGTTGCGCGGTGACATTCTGATAATTTTTTTGAAGTAATTCAATGATCTTCGTTGATTGTTCGTTTGGCGCCGACTCAAAATTGGTTACTCACATTAGTTTAGGAGCTCAGTTATTGAGACTAAGAAGGTTTATTTTATCTTTTACTTTTCAGTTCCGTATTTCGTCGGTTTAATTTTTTGTTAAAAACTTTTTATTTTTCAATTGTTTGTGGCTGGAATCTACTAATTACTACCTAATTGTTTTTTCATTAGTTCCAAAATACTAACTTATTCACCTTACTTCAACTATCACCAGTTAAATAATATGATTATCCACTTTTACTATTTGTTGTAATATAAATTATTTTTGTTGTTCTGGTTAGTTGATTTCATTACTTTGATATCATTCCATCCTCTCATAGAATATAATGATTGTGACGGAGGTAGAACAAAAATAATGACATTAGCGATTTGTCATTGTCACCTACAAATGTTTGCCAATGTTCACAAGTAAAAAATCAATTATTCCCCATTTTCCTACCCGTAAGGGTGGATGATTCCAACTGAATATGATCGACTATGAGGTATACCCTATTTAATAAAAAAGAATCATCCAAATCGAAGAACCCAGTACAAAGTTATGCCTGATAGAATCGGTTAACGGACCAGAATTCAGAGGATGAGTGATCAATATCTTTAATTTTGCTACCCTTAGGGGTGGATTTATTTTATTAATCCAAATGGAACCAACTTCAAAGTACGCCCTGTCCACTGAAGAAAGAACTATCAAAATCGGACGTCTCAGTAAAAAGTTATGCGTGATCATACATAAAAAAAATATACGCGTTGACTAGAGAACCTCCCCCTTTTTAGTTTCATCGGTTAACAAGAAATACTGTCAAAAAAAGACAGTGAAAAAGTGTCTGACCCAAATACGTTCACTTTGTTCTGGTTCTTTTTTTTTAAGTACCTGTGATTCGTTTAGCTTGAGACTTCTCTCGAATCCTGGAGGTGTTCTTTGGCTATTTGAGTTTGCAGCTTCACTGTGTCAGGGCCCCCTTGTTGTTGGTCGCGTCTCGGATGGGAATTTGGCTGTGTCCTGGAGGTAAGTGGTTTTCTTCGGCAGTTTGTCACTGGACATGGCTCAGATTGTCAAATGGCTGATTTGCTTCCGTTCTTGGTGTATTTTCGTATTTATTGATGAGCAAAAACTTGTTACTGTGTTCTTCCAAACATAATTTTTTATCTTTTCAAAATCCTCGTTATTTTTCTTCCTGGCAACCATGACTTTTTGATTTTTCTCACGAATTTTAGGTTTTCAATCACTTTCTATGACATTTCTCCTCATTCTGAACTATGCTATAGATTTTATAAACAATTTACATTTCTATACCTTACATAATATTTACAGAGTTAGTTAAAATTCATATCTAACAATTTTCTGTACTCAAAATTTTATATTTTATCATTTACCATCGAAATGTTTTGACATGTCGCTGTCATGTTTCCTTCTGATTTGATTTTAGCATACAGGATGTTCCAACTTGAATATTATTTTTAGTCGACTTGAGATCTGAAGTTTTATTCATGAATTTAGATTTCCATATTTTTCATAGGTTGTGCAAATCAAATGATTTGTTGGCAACATACTTTTGACAATAGAAAAGCTTCACTGCTAAACTCTTGAGACATCTGTGTTGACTATAAAATGGTACAAGATTTCAGGAAAGCAAAATGTACAGAAAAATTGCAAAACAAACATAGCAGGTATTCATGTGATATATAGGTATCATTATATCGCTTTTTATTCTTTTTACATTAACGAAAACTTCTTATCATAACAATATATATACAGGGTGTAATCTACCTTCTTGCACCCCCGTAAATGACGAGTGTATAATGCCATTTTATAACGAATTACAGTGGTTAAAAATCTGAAAACAAAAATTGAAAACATAGTTTGGTTCTTTGTAAAATTCGAGAAATAAAAATGGGTAGAGCCACTCGCCTAATTTCAGGTGACCTGTTCAGAGGAAAACTTCAGCAATTGCCGAATGCAATAAACATTCAACTCGACATTTGAATAAGGTAGAAGAAGCAGGTGTGGTAAATGTATACATTGCATCCTGCCTAGATAGCTATCCAATTCAAAGTAAAGAAACCATATAACCTTGTTATATCCGAACTGATGATAAAGTCTGTTGACTTCATACTCTGCTTTGAGGCACTCATCAACAATGGCAAATATTTATTATGATAACTAGTTTAAAAAAAAAATAAAAAAAATAATAACAATTGAAAATAATACAAATCTAAATACTAGCAATAATAAATCATCAAATCAATTGTCGCCAACGCGGGCAATAACAATAATATTAGTATCATCTAATATATATATATATATAATATATATAATCACAATTATATATTTACAATATATATATATATATATATATATATATATACATTTAAACTGATGGTATTTTTGGGTTCTGGGAACGGTTGTTTAATATGCAAAAAACATGTGATTTCAGGTATGTATGGTGCGTTAGTTGAAGAAATTCGAATTTTGAGTGTTTTCAGTAGCGAAAATAGTGCTGAAAATGATATTCGTTCATCTCCCGAGGGTTCGAGTTTTGACTTCAAATTCGTGTTCAGGAGGCAATAGCATCAAACGACATATTTTCGATTCACCCATCACTCTGATTGATCTGAATTGAGAAATGAATGAGTATACCGAGTTGTCCGGATATGAAGAATATAAAAGTCAAAGTAAACTGACATATTATCGTCTAGTAATCCAGGGGTAATTAAATCACGAAATATTGGAACTTATACATTTTTTGTCTCACTTCACTATCAACTGTTGGCGGAAGTGCAAAAAGTTAGTTTCATAGGAATTGATAGCTGACTGATAAACGTGCGAATAATTTCAGATCATTATCACAGCGGAAATATCCCCAACAGTTTTTTGGATATAATATATTATGATGATGTGTTTTTTTTTTAATATACATTTCATTTCAATTTCCAATATAATATGACTATGCTTCATTTGGACTCAGTTATCACCTTGAGTTGCAGTGTAATACAGATATTCCATACATCAATACATATTCATATAGTTCATCTGGCATATTTATATTCCAAACTTGAATTAATGAATCAGTAAATGAACAAATATTTCAAGATCCACCCATCATATTTCAAGCTAAATAGAAATATAGTAGCTTCATTTGTTGACACTAATTTGGAAGGTAATAGGTGTCATATAAACAACCAACATTCGAAGAACAGAAATCCCCATCAATTTATCTAATGTGTGCAATTAATATTATAATTTATGTGTATTAGGCCAATAAAACATCCAACATCTTTATCGGTATTATTTATTTCGAGTATTCGAAAAACATCTGACATAAGAAGATAATTGGTTTATGATTTTCATTAGTACATTCTAAGAATATGGTTACAAGGTAGCAGCTTATGGTAGTCGATCTATCTGATATCGAAAGGCAACCCTGGTATTATACCATATGTTTTCGGAAGACGAATATACAGTTTAAAAAATTTTAAAAGTTGCCAGTGAAAATATCTCAGAAATGAAAAAATATATCAAGAAATGCCCAAACTCGTTTCGAAGCAAGGTCGTGGGAACCAAAATAGCATATGAGCGAATCTCAATACTCTTACCCACTCGGTTAGGGAGTGAGTTAGGAACAGGCGCCGCCTGAAGAAGAGATACCAGAGAACACTGACCCCAATGACAAGAGAAAGATGAATCAGGCAGGCAGGCAACTGCGGTAAGAACTCAGAGCTCACCAAACACAACAATGGATAAACAGAATGACAGAAATGTGCACAGAAGACAACTCTGTATGGAGGATGCAGAGAGTACTTCGGCAAGGCAGAAGAGAACCATGCCCATCACTCCACGGCGAAAGGGGACTGGTCTACAGTGACAACGAACAGGCAGAAGCATTCGTGGACGCTTTCGAACGCCAGTGTAGAGACAATCAGACCCACCAGACCGACGAAGTGGAAGACCTGGAACTTCGAGCCAGTCAGACTGTCAGGAGAATAAGACAGATCAATGATATCGAGCACGTCCTAGGACCAACTGCGCCAGAAGAAGTCAAGGACATCATCCGAAACCTTGCTACGCGCAAGGCACCCCTACCAGACCAAATCCCGAATAGAACCCTAAAGGCTCCACCGAGAAAAGGAATCGCTGCCTTGACCCACATCATCAAAGCAGTGTTCAGGCTAAAACACTTTCCACGGCCCTGGAAAGAAGCGACGGTCATCATGATCCCAAAACCCAACAAGAACCCTGTGATCCCGAAAAACCACCGACGTATCAGCCTCACACTCTCGATGAGCGAAGTGGCAGAGCGAGTCATCCAGAGAAGATTGAAACCACTAACGGAAGAACTCAACGTCCTAACAGACGAAATGCAGGTCCTAGGGATAGTGGACTTTGCTGTAGCAGGCTTCAACTTAGGCAGAGGACACCACATGGGAGCTTAATTCCTAGACGTTTCCAAGGCCTTCGACATGGTCTGGCACGATGGCTCAATCACCAAAATGGCAGACCTCGGATACCCCACACCCATAGTGAAGCTGATGGACTCCTTCCTGCGGGGACGGTGATGCCAATGTATAGTTGGCACCGACTTCCTTGCAGTGAGGACCCTAGAAGTAGGAGTACCACAAGGCTCAGTCTTATCTTCACACCTGTTTTCCATCTACACAGCAGACATCCCAAATCCTGCTCCTACTCAACAAACTGGCGCTGTACGCGGACGACACAGCACCAGTAGCCAGATCAGTAAATGCAGCACAAGTAACTCGGTACCTGCAAGAACGAGCAGACAAGCTAGAAGACTGGTTCAACCCAAGAGCCAAGCCATACTATTCACCAGCACAGCACGGCACCATCAGGACATGTCATCATGAACGACCAACGAATCCCATGAGCAGATGAAGCCAGATACCTAGGAGTCACGCTGGACAAGAGATTGACATTCAGGCAACACGTGGACAAGAGGCTCGGACTTGCAAGACAACCCGAAGAAACCTCAACCCCCTCATAGGACGCAGAAGCACATGGACCTCCAATTGGAGCTGCTCCCCATCAGGACCATCCTCATCCCCATCATCCTGTATGCGTCTGCCGCATGGAGCCAATGCATAGAAACATACAGTACCAAGATCCAGCGATTCTTGAACGTAAGCATAAGAATGGCAGTGAACGCTCCCGGATACGTCTTGAATAGATTCATCTACAAGGACCTGGATGTCAATCCAAACTTCATAGACAACCAACTGAGGAAACACGCCGACGCAACTTTACAGAAGACGGACACCAACAGGAACCCGGTGATCCAAGACATCCACGGAGACCTAAACTTGGACGACCCCAGGCTTGGAGAAAGGGACAAATACGCGCGACCAGTCTTTGGTTTGACTGACTAATGTCTCCCACTCTTTGGTATGAACATTACTGCATCCTCCCTACAGGCTTTCGGTATGAAACTGGCCTCAAACAGCCCTTTCAAGAAGGGCTCTATTATCTCAATGCCATTTTGTAGTAAGGTGGAAAATATTCCGTCCTTTCCAGTCGATTTGAAATGCTCCTAATAGCCCATTTGACCTTTTGGGTGGTGAAGATATTCCCACTAGGCTCCTGCTGGATCTGTTGGGGTTAGTGACAACAACTCCCAGTCAACAACCAACGTCACCACGGAGGTTGTTGCCCTGGATTGCAGGGTCTGGTAACCGAAACCACAAATGTCCGGCTGGCTTCTGTCTATTGACTCCGTTGATTTGTCGTTTACTACCAAGTGTTGTTCATCCTTGCATTTCTTCACCGTACTGATGAGGGCCGAAAGCCCGAAACAGTGTCTACGGTTAAACTTTTCTTTGAGGGCTATGTCCATTGAATTTCTTCTATTTTATTTTCAACAGTCCCTTCGATATTCCTCCCTTTCATCCTTATAATCCTGGACTCGGATGCTATAGCTGCCTCCGTGGTGACGTTGGTTGTTGCCCTGGAATGCAGGGTCTGCTAATTGAAACCACAAATGTGCGGCTGGCTTCTGTCTGTTGACTCCGTTGATTTGTCGTTTACTACCAAGTGTTGCACTTCTTCACCGTACTGATGGGGGCCGAAAGCCCGAAACATGTTTCTACGGTTAACACTTTTCTTTGAGATGAGATCCTTCCATTTTGTTTTTAATAGTCCCCTTTCATATATATATATATATATATATATTATATATATATATATATATATATATATATATATATATATATATATATATATATATATATATATATATATTTATATATATATATATATGAAGTTGTGAAGGTTAGACGACTGTCTAAGTTGAAGAAGAATCCTTTTTAAATTCGGGTATGCAGTCAACAGGGGTATGGAAAAAAAGTGTACTATTTGTTCTATTCAAGCTTCCGAGTCATTTATTGTCTCTTCATCAGAAACTCTACAATGAATTAAATTGAACATTATAAGATTTGAAAACCAAAAAGGCATATGTGTACTTACAAAAGTGAGGTTAAAAATACCTTTCACTTGCAGCAATTTATAAAATACCATGTCACAACAGACAACACTCTTGGTAAAGTCATATATAGTTCAAACTTTGATCAAAATTGATCAAGATTAATTAAACATAAGTGTATAAACATTTCAAAATTCCAAATGGGCTGATGATAAGATGACAAATGCGGTAAAAATAATATCACCAACCAAATACAGGGTACCAACTTATGTTAATTGAAACGATTTTGGTACCTAAGTCTCATAAGGAGACTGCCAGAGAAAATATGAGTTTTTTAGAAAAAAAGTGAAAAAATTTGACAAAGTGAAAAAAATTTCAATACCCACCCTTCCAGGGGACACAATTATGTTAATGTATTGAATTGTGGTCTGTCTCATACCGAGAACGACTGAGTAAATATGAGTAGATTATGCTGAGATTATCAATGTCCGTTCTCGAATTCATTGAATTAGGTTCTTTGAAAATTTGTGTCATTTCGAGAAAAGTTCTCTTTTTTACATTCGATTCATGTTCCAAGATATTCACATTATCATAATCTGGGTTATGGATCAAAGCCATGGTGTGATGAGCTAATGAACAAGTTTTTTTGAAATTTCTAATATCGCTTTTATGGGAGGTAATTCTGTCTTTCAATTTCCTTTTGGTTTGGCCAATGTACTTCTTTTCACATTGCGAACAAGGGATACAATACACCAAGTTCGAATTGTCTAATAGAGGATCTTTGTCTTTTAACTTTGAAAAAATCTTGTTCAATACTATTTGGTTTTTATACGCTATTTTGATGTTAGGATCTTGGAAAATAATTTGTTGAATTTATAGTTTAAAGATTCTATATGTGGTAAGGTAAGATAAAAGTTGGTTCCAAAATGTTATTATTAGAATTGATTATATTATTATTATTTTATTTGGATGATCAATATCAATGGAAGACCTACTGAAAATCAGTAGGTTAAATTTTTTCACTTTTTTTCTAAAAAACTCATATTTTCTCTGGCAGTCTCCTTATGAGACTTACCAAAATCGTTTCAATTAACATAAGTTGGTACCCTGTATTTGGTTGGTGATATTATTTTTCACCGCATTGTATGTTGGCAACAGGTCTTAGATCTATTTTTCATACTTGTCATTTGTCAACTTCATATACTTCAATAATCATTCATTTTTCATTTGTCACCACTGCCTCTTGAATCCAACATGACCTCCATAAGAGCCATTTGAATTTTAAAATGTTTATACACTTATGTTGTAAGTAATCTCGATCAATTTTGATCAAAGTTTTAACTATATCAGTACTCCTACTGAGAAGGAATCTTCTATTTAGAAACCTATCGAGGTGGGAGATTTTTGGAGTGTTTCTTTCTGTCACTAGGTACCGCCAGTTAAAGTTTATCTTTTCCGGCGTACCTATAGGTGTTACAAGATCGATGATGGTTTGTTTACGTTGTGTCTCACTTCAGCCAGAGTTCTTTGGACCTTTGGCTGGTTGACTACTCCGTACTGATGAGGGCCAAGAAGCCTGAAACCGGTATGCGGATTGTTAGGTGAACACGACATAAATTAAACATAATCGAGCTTATCAGAAAGAAACATTTGCATTCAATGTCCATTGATATTATATGGAAGTATGCATGGATTTCCAGGTGAATATCATTCAACGTTCTGCGTGGTATTTGCCAGGAAAGTAGTTGTTTTTCACATGAGATCTACCTTTCTCTGGTTCAATTTTATATTGAATCCTTTATGTGAAGAAAACCGTTTAAATTCGATTTTTCTATTCATTCCACTTCACATGGCACTTATCTCTTTTACCAAGAGTGTTGTCTGTTGTGACATGGTATTTTATAAATTGCTGCAAGTGAAAGGGATTTTTAACCTCACTTTTGTAAGTACACATATGACTTTTTGGTTTTCAAATCTTATAATGTTCAATTTAATTCATTGTAGAGTTCCTGATGAAGAGACAATAAATGACTCGAAAGCTTGAATAGAAAAAAGAGTACACTTTTTTTCCATACCCCTGTTGACTGCATACCCGAATTTAAAAAGGATTCTTCTATATATATATATATATATATATATATATTTATATATATATATATATATATATATATATATATATGTAGCTCTATAAGCACTGGAATAAAACCGAATTTACACCAAAATAGAGGAATATAGTCAAGGTACTTTTTACTATTAGTCTAGTTCTTTTTACGCGGACAATCTAGTACCAAAATTTTTACGCCAGGAACAAGGCTGCGATGCATTTCCTGGTACCTACGTTGGGTGAAGTTCGGTTAAGAATTGGCAAAACCACGTATGAGCTTGTTGATTTCATATCCAGCGGTGCTACATGAAAGCAAACACACGATGGCTACCTTTACCTGTCATGCCACCACATGCAGTGGGTTACAAGCAGCAAGCTAAGCAGTGAGACAACGGCCAAAAGCAACCGACCCGCTAATTTATGTATTCTTCATTTTCACCTGTAATGATCTCGTCAGTTTGTTTTCTTTCCGTTTTATGTATAACGAAGATATCAACTGAAAGTAGTTTGAAAGTGATTAGTTATATTAGGAATGATATGTAAATTTAACGCCAACGTCTTGTTTCAAACGCTTCGAAACTTATATTTATCCCAATTTGCTGATTCATGGATTAGGAAACAAACATATTTTGCATAATATTTTTAAGCTCTTCAATCTGACACCTAACGTAATAGATTTATATTTTTTCTTTGAGAAATATATCACAATTTCTTGGAATTTAAATACATTATAAATTTCGACATTGATATGAAATTGACGATTCTGACGTTTTCATCTCTTATAAAGTATAGATAAGACACAAGACGAAAAACAATTAAGTTTGCATGAAATTACAGAGAAATTGAAGAAACAATTCTCGAAAGAAGTTTTCCAGATACTTGTTGGCTCCACAAATTATGAATATTCTGTTCTATACGGAAATGAATAATTTCCCCAATTTGTTATTACTCAATTCGAATGTTTACATACGTTGCACAATTTTGTCCACCATCGATAGCGAAAGTTTTTATTGTTTTCTTTCTGTATGTAGTGAAAGCTGCAACAATGGTTCCCTCATTTTGTTTTTCATCCTACATCATTTCTAGAATTCTAGTGTTTTATCACAATTATGTGAAATTAGCAAACCAAATTATGAAATTAACAGATATCAGGGAGCTGTTCGAATGGATGTTCATTTGCGTTTCAAATTTCTAGTTAACCAAACCAATTGATCGGAGTTGACATTAGTATTTGGTTTTTGATGAGAATGTGAAAACTCAGTTTGGTGATGACTCTCATAAATACGAGACGGGAAATACCTCTAGAGTGTCGTCTAGTCAGGTTGAAATATATTCCACTCTCTTTTTCGAGGAAAATAGTCACAAACAGCAAACGATATTCTCAATGAATCCCAGTGTGATCTCGATGACCTGAAAATAGAATAACCTTCCTGAAACATTCTTGGGATATTCTCAAGTTTTCCCACATAGTTAGTCCTTTCTTCATGTATATTTCTTTTCCTTTATATAGTTATGTATTTTTCATTCACAAATGTCTCATGCTGAGGTGTTTAATGTATATTAATTGTTAAATAACCTCCATTGAAGCCTTACACAGATTAGAAAGAGCGATAATGACAACAATATAACAATTCTTCAAGGCAACATAATATAATTCAGTACTTAGTATTTTCTATTCTAGCTCTAATGATTAGCCTGCATCCTCCTAGACACGCCCCATTTCTGGATTTCGTGCTTTCCCAAATATGTTCTATGGGATTTGCATCAGATTTTGGCGACCACCTTTTGCCTCAGCCCACCCCTCCATATAGCCTGCATCCTCCTAGACACGCCCCATTTCTGGATTTCGTGCTTTCCCAAATATGTTTATGGGATTGCATCAGGACTGTTTGGTGACCACTCTTTTGCTCAAGCCCAACAGCCTCCATATTCTGGAGGACTATGCATGTTTACAGGTATTTCATACATTAGTACGGAGTTATCCTACCCAATGAAGTCGCCATAAGGTGAAAAACCATCTTCAAGGATGTTGCGTTGTACCAGTAAGCTTTCATTCTCAAATTAACCCCTGTGAGTTCCGTGCGACTGTCCCAACTGAAGCCACCTCATAGCATTATGGAACTGCCACAAAAAGTGACGTTCTATACAAGGTTACATTTTATAATATCTATCACAAGTGGTATATGACAAGATTATATACCGAGCTGGCTATTACAAACATACACTTAAAAAATGGTGTGTTTCTCCACGTTTTTTCGAATTTCTTCTAAGGAAGTGTTTCCGAAACAGTTGGACATCTTTTTTTTATCTGACAGTGACTTGGACATAATTTGACAGTGACTGAATTATTTTAATAGGTTTGGTATAAAGAATGGTAAATACCTGTTTTATAGCAAGTAGCGTGTATATTCGCGGATATACAAGCAACATGGTCATATATTCAATGCTAGTTGGAATTTGAGTGATTAGATTAATGCATCTGATTGGTTCAATTAATTTCGAAGTATGTAATCACATATATACATACATATCAGATCTATGCCAAAGCACTGTGCTTAGTGCTCGTGAAAGCACTCAAAGCACTTTTGTGCTCGTGAAAGCACTCAAAGCACTGTGCTCCCGCGCACTTTTTTGAACCAGTGCTTAGTGCTTCGAGCATTCTGCGAAAAGGCTTAGTACTTAGTAATCCCAAAGTACTGAGCTTTCTCTTACCTATGAATCTATAAATGTTTTCGAAACATGAAATCGAGGCCAGCGGCAACCCAGGAACTTACTGAACGCATCTGTATCTTTATATTATGCATATTGGAGAGATCACAGACTTGATAAAGGCATTGTTTTTAATGTTTTGCGTTGTGAAGTGAGTTTGGAAGATAACTTTTTTCTCGAATGCAAAAACTAATGAATAGGCTTTCTACAAAGATATATTGTATTGAGAAATCTTTTGAACAGTTATAGTTTGGAATTATATTCGTATACTCTAGGTGACTGGGAAGCCTTCTGACCAGCCAGTATCAACGTGACACAATTTCAATTATTGATTTGTTTGAAAATATGAACAGGGTGTTTATGAAATCAGATGTGGAATCATCTGCGACTCATAGATAATCTTCAGTCACTATTTTCATTCAAGATAACCCTTGTGGGTATTCATGTTGAAAGGAAACATTCTCATTGAATATTGAATAGAAAGTGTTATGTGATCGAAAAATCACAATAAAAATGAGGTTGATCTTGTGAATATCTAAAGACAAAACTTCTTCCCGTAAAGCCACACTGGCTAAACTACATCTGATAGATATTCTGAAAGGACCCTAAAAATCGGAAAGTAAGAATTATATTTTCTATTCCAGTCTTGATCAAGAACCCATATAGATAAATGGGATGGGAAAAAGTATTTTCCAAGAAGAAACACTCACCAGAAATCATTTGTAACATTGATGTGAGATAATCGAGCGGAAGGCCTTCTTCAGGAGGGCCTGAGAAAAGTGAAGTAGCTGAGCGGATCATTCTCCCAAAGTGTCATAAGTCGTTTGAGACGTTTTAGAGAAACTGGAAGTCCGGCCGAACAACACACAGGGCGTGGTCGCTGTATAACGGTACGTCAGGATTTTTATTGTTTAGAACTAGAAGGCAACCTACAATTAAAGCACCTGAATTGGTTACGGAGTTGCAGCAAGTGCATAACATTTGGTCGAGATACTGTGAGAAATAATCTCCACGAAGCCAATATTCGTAGTCGACGACCACTCAAATGTCCACCTCTCTCCAGAGGCAATCCAGATCAGTCTTATGCCACTCATATCAAAATTGGAGATGCAAATGCTTGGGCAACAGTTTTGTTCACCGATGAATCCAGATTTGGATTATATCCAGGTTCTCGTCGGACACGAGTGTGGAGACGATCCGGAAATGTGTAACGTTTAAGACACGTTCAGGAAATTCACACATACAGAGTCGGGGTACAATAATGGTATAGGCGGAATAATTATAGGCGGCAAAACCGACCTCGTTTTTCTAAATGATTTCTTAACAGGTGAGCAATATGTGGATAGTATTCTTCAACCCATTGTGCCTATATTTGCTGGTGCTTTTGGTGGGACCGTCCGCCTAATGCCTGATAATGCTCGTCCCCATACTGTAGAGATTGTGGTGAACTGGTTGGACAATGAGGGAATTGAAGTATTGCTGTGTCCCGCAAAATCCGCAGATCTCAATCCGATTGAGCATGTGTGGGATATGCTTCAACGTAGAATGAATCCACTTATGGCAATATTCACAATGCTTTTCGATTCTGAGAGCTCTGACAACAGAAGGGCACGTTTACCTAAGCGGACATTGACAACATCATTTTGTCTATGAACAAAGGTGTAGAGCTGTGCTAAACCAACGTAGAAGGTCTTTACTTTTTATTTTTTTTTGCAAACTCGACAATTTTTTGTATAAGTCGACAAAACTACGATTTCTATTTAATTTATTTTTCGGAAATTCCTTTTTTTCCTGCAAATTTTGTACCATATTAAACATTTACTAATCACTCGGTATTTCTTTCATTCCCTAAGAATCAAATTAAAAAAAACGCCTGTATAAAAATATCCCTAGCCTTTTCTGAGGTTTATATATATCTATGTGGGGTTGCAGTCAAGTATGGGGCTGATTAGGAAAACTCTTTGGTATCCGTCAAGCTTTCGGCAATCTTTATTGCCTTCCTCAGGACGACTACAATTGTATGGATTACATTATGAAATTATATATTATTTGTCTACTTACTAACGTGAGATTGATGTAAAATTAGCACATTAAATGAACAGAAATTAACTGCAACCCCACATAGAATCAGCTTGTATACAATATGCCAGTCACTAATTCACCACATATATATATATATATATATATATATGAATGAACATGAATCAAATTTAAAAAAGAGAACTTTTCTCGAAATGGCACATATTTTCAAAGAACCTAATTCAATGAATTCGAGAACGGATATTGATAATCTCAGCATAATCTATTCATATTTACTCAGTCGTTCTCCTTATGAGATAGACCACAATTCAATTCATTAAACATAAGCTGGTCCCCTGGAATGGTTGGTATTGAATTTTTCACTTTTTCGAATAAACTCATATTTTCTATGTAATTCTCCTTATGAGACATACCAAAATCGTTTCATTTACCATTAAGTTGGTACCCTTGATGGGTTGATGGTATTATTTTCCACCTCATTGTATGTTGGCAACAAGTCTGATATCTATTTTTCATACTTCTCAATTGTCAACTTCATTTATACTTCAATTGTCAGTCATCTGTCACCACTTCTTCTTGAATCCAACATGACCTCCATAAGAGCCCATTTGGAATTTTAAAATATTTTCACACTTATTTTCAAGTTATCATGATCAATTTTGATCAAAGTTTTAACTATATATGACTATACCAAGAGTGATGTCTGTTGTGACATGTTATTTTATAAATTGCTGCAAGTGAAAGGGTTTAACCTCACTTTCGTAAGTAAACACATGCCTATTTAGTTTTCAAATCTAATAATGTTCAATTTCAATTCATTGTAGAGTTCCTGATGAAGAGACAATAAATGACTCGAAAGCTTGAATAGAAAAAAGAGTTCACTTTAATTTCCATACCCTTGTTGACTGCATACCCGAATTTAAAAAGGATTCTTCTTTAACTTAGACAGTCGTCTAACCTTCACACCTTCTTTATATATATATATATATATATATATATATATATATATATATATATATATATATAGGGATAAAATAATAATGATAATTAATTTCCAGTCTCAAGAAACGGTGAGTAAGGTAATTATAACTAGAACTATGATGTTGACTATAACATGTTCAATTTGTGGATATGAAGTTTTGTAGTGTAGAAATGGTGAAGGCCAAGTTTTAATTTTATTCTTAAACATTTGTAACGAATCGATTCTTTCGAATTCCGACGACAGCTCATTGGAAAGTTTCGGTCCCAAAAAGATATAACATTTTCGTCCTATTGTTTTTTTTGTTCTGGATATTACGACATTGTTTCTATATCTTGAATTGTAAGAGTGTTAAATATGTACTGCCTCAAAAGGATCATCTCAGCATCAGTTGGGAAACATTCATTACCGTTTCTTGGTAAAGTCTTTCAGATCTACAGATCAGTGTTGCTGCGAGAATTGTAGAAAATGTGACTTTCGACCAAAGCGTAGTACAATATCTTCAGATATTTAGTATTGAATTGTATTTTTACAAGCTTTTATATAACTTGCTTTGTTCGTATGTGATTTTGTCATTTTTTCCGGTTCAAAATTTGACAGGTTTTCAAAATTCCGGTGACAATGCATTTTGTGAGAGAAAAAAACGAAATTGCGGCTCCAAGATGGCGGACGAGTTTTGTGATTATGGTATGATTCCATTCAAAATTGGTATGTGGGGGTTTTGAAACGGAGATTGTGAATTTTTTGTCAAAATTCAAAAACTCAAATGTCGGCTTCAAGATGGCGGACAACGTTTTTTGATTATGGTCCGATTCGATTCAAAATTGGTATGTGGGGTTTTTGGGGTCGGAGATTATGAATTTTTTGTTAAAATTCCTAAATTCAAGATGACGGCTCCAAAATGGCGTAGGAGTTTTGTGATTACGGTCCGATTCTATTCAAAATTATTTTGGGGGGTTTTCAGAGTCGGAGATATGAATGTATGAAATGTATGAAATGAAATGACGGCTCATGGAATTTTTGTTACAGAAAAAACAAATTGCCGCTCCAAGAGGCAGACGAGATTTAGGTTTATGATCCGATCCGATTCAAAATTGGTATGTGGGGGTTTTCAGGGTCAAAGATTATGATTTTTTCTTTAAAATTCATAAAATTAAAACGGCGATCCCAAGATGGCCGATGATTTCTGTGTTTATGGTCGGATTCGAATCATAATTGGTATGTGGGGGTTTTTGGGTCGGAGGTTAGGAATTTTTTGTCAAAATTTATAAATTAAGATGGTGGCTCCAAAATGAAGAAGAGTTTTGTGATTATGGCCGATTCTATTCAAAATTGGTTTGTGGGGGTTTTCGGAGTCGGAGATTATGAATTTCTTGTCAAAATTCATGAAATTGAAATGGCGGCCCATAGAATTTTCGTTGGAGAAAAGAGACGCTCGAAGATGGCAGACGGGATTTAGGTTTATGATCCGATCCGATTCAAAATTGGTATGTAGGGGTTTTGAGGGTCGAAAATTATCTTTTTTTCCAAGATGGCCGATGATCTCTGTGTTTATGGTCCGATTGTATTCAAAATTGATTTGTGGGGGTTTCCGGGGTCGGAGATTGAATTTAATTTTGTTTTTGTTAAAATTCATAAATTGAAGATGGCAATTCCAAGATAGCGGATGAGTTAATCTTTAGATGGTCTTCTCATTGAAGGACTAGATAGCTCTGAACTCACAGAAAAAAGTGCCTCATAATAACGATACTATAACAATAATGCATATAGTAAGGCGTACTTAAGTACTGAAAAGCACAAAATAAAATAATCAATGAAAAACCTTTTTTAAAACAAGCTTTTATTCAAATGCACTAAAAAGTAAAAGATAATTTTTTGGATGTGTGACGTAGGTTATAGATTCAAAAGCTTGTCGCTGTTGTATTCGAACTGAAAATTTTGCGCGACAAGCTTTTGTATCTACAACTCACGAAATAACCTACGTCACACATCCAAAACAAATATTTTCTACTTTTCAGTTCATTTAAATAAAAGCTTGCCTTCAAAAACATTTTTTATAATTTTTTTTTCATTATATAGTTAATCTGCTGTTTCCATATCAAGTGTGAGTATGTATATACCCAGATTTTTTATTTTATCAACAGACTAAATTTTTAGATGGTTGCCGTTATCACATTGTATATTGAGTTCATTGTACGGTGGTCGATTTGAAGTGTATGACGTAAAAGTCAAAAAAATTTTTTTTTTCCATCGACAATGTTGAAAAGGGAAACAATCTCAATTGAATATTGAATAGAAAGATTTTTTCTATGAATTGAAAAATCTACGATAAAAATGAAGTTATTTCCACATCTGATTTTATAAACATCCTGTTCATATTTTCGTACAAATTGATGGTCAATATTCTATTGTTGAAAAAATTTATAACATTTCCTTAATCCTCCTCAATGATGTTTTTAAATGAGTGTGTCCAGTCAGGTGCTTTTAAAAAAATTGCGTATCATCTGCGAAACTTCTTTTCTCCTCACAGTTCAAAAAAATAATTAATATACAAGTTGGAAAGATCTGGCCCCAAAACAATACCTTGAGGTTCACCATATTTTATTGTTTGATAACTGCTCATCGTTCCATTGATATTGACGCATTGTTTCCGGTTATATAAATATCTTTGGAACAATTCATGGGTAACTCCTCGTATGTCAATGTTTTCAAGCACTGACATTAATTTAACATGGTCGATAGCATCCAATGCTTTCGCCAGATCGATAAAAAGAATACGGACCAATTGCAGACATGTCCTAAACCGTGAAGAAAAGCGCAGGAAAAAACAATATGTGAACATTGACAACAATCAATGCAACTACTAAATACGCAAAGTAGAATCCTATCTTGAAAAAAAAATTTGAATAGGTGGCCATACTGGCTATAAAAAGAATACTTCCAAATGTGAAAATTTCAGGATGTAATTTCCACTTTAATCAGTGTTTGTGGCATGAAGTCCAGACCATCGAACTAGTGAAAGGGTATGGTAACGATGAATCAATAAGGTTACATATTCGGATATATGCTTCCATGGCGTTCCTTCCAGTCAGTGATGTCGTAGATGATTGGTGAGTCATTATGGAAAATACTCCGAATGGTTCGCAAATTGATTTATCTTATGACTGTTTCGTCAATAATTGGATGGACAACCCCAGTTTTGCAATTGATATTTGGAATGTTCATAACTAAAGACACAGAAAAACGAACATGATTGGAATCCTGAAGAATTAAGCGCTCCATTGGGATTTCATATCCAAACAACATGACCTTAACCTTGAAGGAAAGCGCAGGAAAAAACAATATGTGAACATTGACAACAGTATTGATAAAATTATTATTACATATATGGATAGTGAAATCAACTTTTTCGAATGCTTAACATCTCTTAGTTTTATTCATAAATTAGAATAAGTTGGATATTTGTTATTTATTGTTTGTACCGATGTGATTTGTTTCATAACATTTTTATCGTTTTCGTTAAATATATTTCTTGAACTCTACATATATCCTTTGTTTTTTCATACACATATTTGGCCAATAAGTAGGTATGTACATGTATCTTTAATCTTGCCTAATGAGCGGCCGCAAGTGGTCCGGTTGAAGAAGGTACTATTCTCTTCGGGCCACAAGTGGTGTTTTTGCCAATTACATTTCATCATTTCTATCAATCTGGCAATTGCATCAGATCTTGAATTATTTTCTGGAAACCCCTTTTTTTTTACCGAATTTTGTACTTTTGGAGAAATGAAATCAACTTATTTTGTAATATTTTTTCGAAAACTTCACCAATACTCGATATTCATGAAATAGGTCGGTAATTTGTAATCAAGTTTATCACCATTTTTCAAAAGAGGCTTCATTTCGGCAATTTTCAAGATGTCTGGAAACTATTGACGTTGATCTTTACAAAGAAACCTATATCCTGCACTATATCGACCGAACAATAGATAATCGAACAGAAAGAAAGCTGGTATACGGTATACCTTTCATGACAAGAATCGAGGATGTTCAACCCAGAATAAAATGCACTGTTATATAAGCATTGAACGAATACCCGAAGGAACACGAAATTTTGCATAATACGTGATTGAAGACTTTACTGGGAAGAGATTCACCTTTCCATTGATGACCGTAAAAGGTTAATATCGCTGTATCGCCGTAAATAACGCTGTGAATCAAACCTTGAATCTGACCTGTGTATGACTGTACACCCAATATTATTCGGATTCTATTTGAATTCATAAATATTCATTCGTTGGGAATTTCACTTTCGAGATGAGTCGGAATGTTTCTTCTTTTAGATATGTTACGTCATAACAAATAAAGTTCTCTTCGTCCCACAAAAGGATGAATATAATCTATACATCAAAAATATCGTGAGAGCTATTTATTACAACGAACTGACATCTTGACAAGAACGCATTATGAAATTCATGATACTTGTATAATGGCGTAAATAGTCATCTGATATATCTCACAGAATTAATGTTCTGGGTTCTGGAACGATATATACTCTTGGGATTCCCTTCGGTATCCGTCTGTCCGTTTGTCATAATAAGGACTGTTTGACATAGAAAACGAAAATTTGGTATGGTGGTGGAGCTTATCTACCTGCATAATTTCAATGGCCAACCTCTAAGAAATTATTAATTTGATAATTTTTTGACATTTCTAGAAACCAATGAGAACTTTCAATTCAAATCATTCATGTAGGTTTTGGCTACTCAAAACATTATTATAGTGAGAATAATCTTCGTAGAAAATTGCCGAGAACAGTTCCCTCCTCTCAAAAATCCCATATAAATGGAGTGCAATTATCGCAAAATCACAGCGATAATTGCATTGTAGAAAGCGAAAGAGCCCTGCGATAATTGCACTGTAGACCGATAATTGCACAGTATATATCTATGACAATTCCATTGTACACTTTGATAATACTGCAACAATTTATAAGTGACGTCAGTTGTCAAAAATATTATTTATTGAAAATGTCTCGTTTCGGTCGGGCTTCATTACAAGCTATTGAAGAAAATATGTTGGGAAACGAACCAAATAACTCAAAACAGAACAGAAAATACGTGTGGCGTCAGTTTATGAGCTTCTGTGCTGTGAAAAACTATACTTTGGATGAAAAAACACAAATTAATGTTCTGGCAAAAATATTAACGGACTGGGCATTCAATATGCGTAAGCAGAATGGCGATGAGTACAAATAATTCACTGTTAAAACAATTTGGAAAAATACAACATCAATTTAAACCCTTTTACTGATATTGAGTTCAAAGCAGCGAGAGATGCAAAAAATGCCAAGAGAAAACAACTACAAACAGATCCTGAAAAGAGAAAAGAAAGTGCAGTTTTTCTGAAGTACGATGAATTCCAAAATATGGTTCGTGGTTGTGACGAAAACACCCCAGATGGTTTGCAGAAGAAGATATTTTTTGTTTTTGCTTTTGAATCAGCTAGGCGTGGTGGAGAAGGCCACAAGTGAATAATTTCGTACTTTAAAGAAGAAGAAAATAACGTAGGTGAAAAAACAAGAAGGATTACTAAGACGACGCAAGGAGGGGAAAACCATGCGCTTCATTGAAATGACTAATAAACAATAAAATCAATCCTGATTTGTGTCCAATTCGACTGTACAAAAAATTCCTAGAAAAGCGGGTTGGAATAAAAACAAAACGATTCTTTCTCACTGTATATCCCGCTTGGAAGTTGAACAGGAAATGGTATAAAGATATTCCTCCTGGACGAAATACAGTAAGCAAATGGAATGTTCTACAAGCCAAAGCTTCTGGTTTAAATAGAGAGAATATCAAGCTTACCAATCATTCGTTACAGCCTAGTAGTCTAATCAACAAGTTCAAAAACGTGTTAAATAGATATAAAGCTCCTAAAAATATGAGCGATAGCTCATTCGATTCGGAATGACGTCTAGAAAAATATTTTTTAAGGGTTTATTAGCACGTAAAAAATTGCGATTGTTATTAACAAAATAAGATTAAAAAAGAAAGTATTTCGTTTTTCGTTAATAATTTCTGAAATAATGATATTTAAGGAATTATGAGGAAATTTCCAATAAAAAAATCTATTTTTTTTATAAACAAATGCTTATAACAACTGATAAACAATGGTTACAGAATCGATTTTGAATTCATTTCAAAGATAAATGAATCTCTTATAAAAATGATTGGAATGTCCTTTACCGTATCTCTTATAGTTCAAAAGTTATAACAATTTATAACTTGACAAATTATGGAACGGATGTAATTTCACTATCATATAATATGTAACAATGCTGTAAAACATACAAAAAATTTTTTTTCTATACTTTGTTATACATAGTTGTTTTTGTTATCTTTTGAAGTTTTCGAAAAAAATATAACGGTTAATATTATCTGTTTATAACAAATTGTTAAGTTAATAAACAATGAAATTATTTATAAAAAAAAAATATTTCCCTGTTAATTCATTGAAAAAGGTCAATGATGATTTTTAAGGATAAAATAATTTCTTAAATAATCATTTAAACAATTGAAATATAAAAAAACGATTATAAACAATAAAAAAAATTATTTGAAAATTATATTTTTTGAATCATAATTTTACCTATGCAATGAGACGGTGAATTTTTTTTTTTTAAATCCCAAAATAGTCTGTTTGTTTATAAACAATTTCTTGACAAATGACGTAAAATTTTTTTTTCCAATGTTAATCAATACTTATATCAGATGCAGAAACAGCAATGATAAGATATTACTGAAAAAAAAAATTTTTTATAACATTTTTGAGAAATTTAATTTTTTGTTAATTTAAAAAAATTATAATTAACAAAATAATAAACTTTAATTAAAAAAAATTGCATTGCTTCATTAAGTACCTGAATAAAAAGAGCTCCACGACGCAAAAATTTTTTAGACCAATTATTTAAACTTTTATGTCGTAATTTATAAAAACTGAGATTGGAAAAAAAATAGTTAATTAACAATAGTGTAACTTTTTGAAAAATCGACACGAAATTTTTTTTTACCGAGGTTTTTTTCGTTCAAGTGTCTAGCTCACACCATGATTTATTCAAATTTTTAAATTGTTATTTAATACTATAAAAAAATTATTTTAGATGATATAACGGCTTTTTAGACGGTGCGTCTATGCCGTAACAACCTCGCGGATCCCTATTTTCAGCGTTAAAAAAAAATTATAAATAATAGAGATAAAGTTCCGGGGTTTTATAATTTCTTAAATATCATTATTTTAGAAATTATTAACAAAAAACGAAATACCTTCTTTTTTTAATTTTTTTATGTTAATAACAATCGCAATTTTTTACGTGCTAATAAACCCTTAAAAACATTTTTCTAGACGTCATTCCGAATCGAATGAGCTATCGCTCATATTTTTAGGAGCTTTATATCTATTTAACACGTTTTTGAACTTGTTGATTAGACTATATATAGGCCGTCTCCAACCTCGCAAAAAGGGGGTGGGCGAGCAGCAACTTATAAAAATCACGGGCCATTCAAATTCAAAATCAATAACGCCATATCTCCAATTGGATGAAGATCACCATGGAGAAATAGTCAAAAAAATGCGTGGCAATGACGTACCACAGGCACAGCATCCGCAAACATCCTCTTCAGCCGTTAATGCACCGATAGCTGCATTGTCTAACCAGAATACGTATAATAATTGTGTATTTCACTGCTGTTCCTGCAACTTTTGATTTAGTTTAACCTCGAATAAATAGTTTCATCATATTTTCACGTATACTTTCATGATATATAAACGAAAAATATTAAAACAAACGTATTTCTGCATCTCTTCTTTTTTTCCAGTTACGGGATGGTTATTGATGACAAGCTGAGAATTTATAAATTAATACCGTCGGTTTGACAAGTTGACAGTTTATTCGGGAAATATTCCCCCGAATTACACTCGTGTATCAAAATAACCGGATAATTTCGCATTCCAGCGTGTTGTCTTTGAAACACTGCATTCAGTCATTTTCATATTTTGGAGACAGAGCCCTCCACCTTCGGTGTCGACCTCTTTCTCCAAAAATTAAAATGAACTCATGCAGTTTTTTGACAACACGCTGTAATGCAAAATTATCGGTCATTTTGATGCACATGTGCAATTACTTACGAGAACAGTTTGAGGTATTTTGGTTTTATTCTTTGACAACCTATATTTTTAATTTGACGTTTGTCATCAATTCACATGATAAGTGAGAAATGAGTCAAAACCGGTTCAGTACATTATATCATTTTGCAAGGAAGTGTGTTTGTGGTCGTAAATTCAAAAAATAATCACTTATACTACCACAAGAGCTTCAAAATTATCGGGTATTTCCCGATAGGTTCGTTGCAAACAAATTAAGGAGTCAAGTTTTTCAGGTTAAAAAATCACGAGCGCGAAGCGCGAGTGATTTTTCCTGAAAAACTTGACGACTTATTGTTGCAGGGAACTCTGAGGAAATGCCAGATAATTTGAACTCGTATATTCGAGGATTATTTTTCCGTCCCAAAAGTAGTAAATTGGTTCCAAACTGTTTTTTTGCCTTCTCCGTATTAATGGGAACATTTCCTTTGACTTTTTATCGATGGTGGACAGAGAACAAACTCCAAATCGACTCATTTTCATGCAAAATCTCCAATTGTCACAATTGAATTCAACCTGTCAGTTTGAAGTGTGGTTAATTTGACTGGATCATGTTTTGTTTTTTATATATAGCAACTACCAGAGAAAATTTTCAAAAAATTATCAGTATAATACCATGTAGGTTGTACCACGTGACGTCGAATGGTGCAATTCTATTGGTCGATATTTGGGTCGGAAAAATAATCACTTATAATACCACAAGAGCTTCAAAATTATCGGGTATTTCCCGATAGGTTCGTTGCAAACAAATTAAGGAGTCAAGTTTTTCAGGTTAAAATCACGAGCGCGAAGCGCGAGTGATTTTTCCTGAAACTTGACGACTATTGTTGCAAGGTACTGAGGAAATGCCAGATAATTGAAGCTCGTATTATTCGAGGATATTTCCGTCCCAAAAAATATAAATTGGTTCCAAACTGTTTTTTTGCCTTCTCCGTATTAATGGGAACATTTCCTTTGACTTTTTTATCGATGGTGGACAGAGAACAAACTCCAAATCGACTCATTTTCATGCAAAATCTCCAATTGTCACAATTGAATTCAACCTGTCAGTTTGAAGTGTGGTTAATTTGACTGGATCATGTTTTGTTTTTTATATATAGCAACTACCAGAGAAAATTTTCAAAAAATTATCAGTATAATACCATGTAGGTTGTACCACGTGACGTCGAATGGTGCAATTCTATTGGTCGATATTTGGGTCGGAAAAATAATCAATTATATATTACATAGGAAGTTTTATCGATTCTGATCGTGCGACTTTTTCAAGACTCATATTCAATATTTTTACAATTTCCAATTAGTGGCAATCTCGGATTACTTAACGATAGCATTCTGCGTCTCCAAAATTCATATTTTTACTTGAACTTAATTTAAATTTTCAACTCCTTCAAGGTACCGCTTTCCCTATAATATCTTGAAATTATTTAATACTGCATTATTTTTATAGTTTTGAGCTAGATATCTCTCCATTTTTTTAGTTTGAGGTCGAAAAATGGAAGTAAATTATACACAGTGTGTTCACTTCTCATAGAACACCCTCTATCTTCCATAATTTTTGTCGTAAAATAATGAAATTTTTCTGGATCGATTGATGCACTATATATATATATATATATATATATATATATATATATATATATATATGTATATGTATATACATATATATATATATACATATATATATATATATATAAATGATATGGTATATATGTCAAATAAAAAAGTAAAAATAGGGCACAATGATATTTTAAAACTGCATAAATACCTGCTATGATTGTTTTTAATTTTTTTCTGTACGGTTTGCATCTTGAAAACATTTGGCCATATTCTAGTCGACGCAAATAATTCAAGAGAGTGGCAGTAGAGTTTTTCTATTATCATCATTATGGCTGATCAGTTCATTCAATTGGAACAACCTATAAAAATATACAAATATAAATTCAGAAACAAACATTCAGAATTCAACTAAACATTATATTTATATGCAAGAAACATCCTGTATACAAATTTAGAACCAAACGGAAACATGACAGGCAAATGACATATTTTTTTTCTAAATGATCAAAATAATGGAATTTCAGCATAGAAAAATGAAAAATGTCAATTTTGTAGAAATATTTGTGAATAGTACTTTGTGTATAAATCAAATTTGTAAATAACATAAGTATAATAGGTAAGAAGTTGAAAAATGTGTTTTAAAAAAAGTGCTAATAGTGAAAATAGATAAAAAATAACAAAAAGTGATGGTTACCAAGGAACAAAAAATAAGGGAGCCGAGAAAGGAAAATGAAAAATGAAGCAGAACTGTAAATTTCTATGATCAATTTTGAAGGAAAAATGCTATAACTGAGGCATTAGAAAGACATGTATGCATACAATCAACTTTGTAACAAATCAGGAGCAAAATCTACTAAGAAACCACTTACCATGAAGGAGGTTAGTATCCCAACTTTTCACTTCACTAGCAGTGAAGAGGCCGAAATTTGCAAGACATCCACCTCAAACTAACCACATAATATTCCTGGATTCGTGTGAGTGCAAGAAATACTCATAACAGGTATTTTATCTTCATAAACCCATCAAGTGGAAATATCATCGAATATCACATTCTCGGTTTGATTACAAAAAAACACATTAATTTGAGTGAAAATATTCTCCTTCTGTTTATCAAAAAGACGGAGATTAACCTATAAATATTTATTTTGGAATATTTCTATCATTGCACATGAGTAGGCAAATTTTAAGTATTCAATTTGGTTTGGTTGAAAAGTATTATTAGAATAAGATAGATGTCGCAGGCATAGGTGATTTTAAGTAATATTTCAATAAAAAACAACTATCTTACTATTTTTGGACTCATCATTAATTATTTGATCATTTTCAATCAATCTTTCTAACAGAAACAGTATACTGACCTCAAGAAAACAACTAGATGGCGCTGCTGCAATCCTCCTGAGATTAAGCGAATCATCTCTACCTAGGCGTACCGACTGAGCTGGAAAAAGCGAAAAAAAAAGAAAACTCAATAACAATATATAAATATATATATATATATATATATATATATATATATATATATATAAATATATATATATATATATATATATATATATATATATATATATAAATATATATATATATATATATATATATATATATATATATATATATATATATATATATATATATATATTTATATATATACATATTCGATTATAATGCCACCAAAAGCTATTGCACAATTATGACTTGGTTGAAAATGAATCATGAATGCTTTCCATATCATTTGCACAAAATAGGGATGTTAGATTGTTGAAAGACCTTGTGAAGATCGGAATACAGTTACCAACATCTCTGCGAGCGTTGCTTTCTACCGGAGATAAACATGTATATGATCTACTTGTAAACTACATAACAAAAAACCATATTGAAATATAAACTTAATTTTGAAATTCGTGTGGCTGATGGACAACCGTCCATGGTCATTGAGGAAAAAAATCCCTTATCATCTGAACCAACATCAAGGATTGTATGGTCATGATTCCGCAAATAGAGAGTAGCGTTATGTATACAAATGAATGGATGATTGACGATGATTATAATACTCTAAACAAAATTCTGTTTTGTGATGAAGAAGTTTGAAAACAACGGGTCGGTTAACAGACATCAAAAGCGATGGACGCCTAATGTTGGGGAGGAATTTTTTGAAATCACATTATTGGATGCTACTTCCTCGACAATTTGCTGAATGATGAGGGGTATTTATATTTTCTTCGTGAACATCCTCCCAGAATGTTAGAAGGAGTATATTCGATCACCAGAAGGACCATGTGGTTGCAAAACGATGGTGATGCACTGTATAACCATAGGATAGTGTGGGAATTTGTAGATCAATCCCATCCCAATCGTTGGATAGGCAGAGGAGGTAGTATTCTTTGGCCCGCGCGATCTTCATACCTCACTCCTATAGATTTCGTTGTTTGGGGTTACCTGATGAAGAGGGTTCTCAGAAATCGTCCAACAACTGCAGAATGTTTGCTAGAGTTCGGAGCTCATTTACTAGAAGACTAGCAGTTGTGTGGAATTTAAAAGTGACCGATTTGAGCATTTATAAGTAGCTTTTCCTCGGAATTCTTACATTGTTTTCTCTTGATCATCTTTTCCTGTTCTTGTAAAGATTACTAGAATTGTTTCCTTTGTGATGTACTCCTGTTTTTAATACAACTTCAGATTTTCTGTTGCCTCCTATCCATATTTGAGTCTCATTTCGTCAAAAAGGCCCATATGCCTGATGCTCCAAGATAGAATGAAATTTGTTTTCACGTCCAGAAATTGTAATAATTTTTGTTTTGTTCATGAGCAGGTGGACTATTGAAATACAACACTCTGTATTTACACTTTTTCTTCAGGTCTACAATATAAAAAAGAACAGGCACCACACATTGAATATGATACATGTACGAACAGCATAAAAACATACAGTGCTTCTCAAAAGTCCCCCCCCCCTCTTATTTTTGGAACGATTATACATAAACAAGTGAAATTTGGAAACTGAATATTAAAGGTTGTAAACTTCCCTACTAGTGATGATAGATGACGAAATCGTCAAAGATGATGTCACAAGGCCATTGTGACCAATAATTTTAAATGGAACCCTACGGCAAGCGACACCTCTTTTAAAAGGTATCGAAAAAACCTTTTCATTGATACTAATTTTGTTTGTATTTATGGCAGTTTTGGCAACTCGCTTTCGAAAAACGCAAAGCTGTGATGAGTTAAGTCAGTTAATACTAAAATTCCAAATTCAAGCTCCGCCTCTGGATAGTTGTCAAATAAGCTGATGTTTTTGTCAGTATTCCTAATTCGACGTTTTCATAATTGTCCAAGTTTTTGTACATTCAATAATTTGTGTATTGTTGATCTGTTTAAGCAGCTTTTGGTACTTTTAATATTTTTGTACATTTTAATGATTTGTTAAACTGTTGTGAGCCGAACGTTTAAGATCTTCAAGAAGCGAAATGGTACGTGCTTTAGGTGATAAAGTAGCAGCGATCCTAATTCTTGGTGAAACTGGACAAAATATTCATGCAGCAGAACGCATTTTTAATGAGAGGTTTTCCGATCGCCCCGTTTCGAGGACTCATTTAAGGAAGCTTCTTCGTAAGTTTGAAACAACGGGTAGTATTAATGATGCGAAACGATCTGGCAGACCACAAATTTCTGATGAGAAAAAAATTGATATACTGGCAGAAGTAATAGGTAATCCTACTTCTTCAACAACTCACGTTGCATCTACCTGTGAAGTCAGTCGAAGTACAGTACACAGGGTGTTGAAAAAAAACAAATTTCATCCATACAAATTAAAAATGGTTCATCAACTCCCAGGCGACGACCCAGACCGAAGACTAGAATTTTGTGAAAATATGGAAACTAAAATTAACCAACAGCCAGACTATGTCAAAACATTTTGTTTTAGTGACGAAAGTACTTTTTATCTAAATGGAAATGTAAATACACAGAATGTGAGGTATTGGAGTGACGCAAATCCTCACCTATTTTGTGAAACCCAATTTCCCCAGAAGGTGAATGTTTGGGCAGGTATCCTGGGAAACCACATCGTTAGGCCTCTTTTTTTGAATACTTATTTAACTGGTGAGGTTTATCTGGAGCTGTTGCAAAACGCAATAGAACCGTTAATCCTTGAAATTTTGGAAGATAATCCAGATGAATTCGGCAATTTGGAAATAACATCCCAACAGGATGGTGCTCCTCCACGCTATAACGGTGCAGTAAGACGGTATTTCGATGAGGAGTATCGTGGTGGATGGATTGGACGACGAGGTTCAACGGAATGGCCAGCTCGATCACCGGACCTCACACCTTTGGATTTTTTTCTGTGGGGGTACTTTTAATCGAAGGTTTACGCCACTGAACCAGACAATATTGACGTTTTAAAACAACGTATTGTTGCAGAATGTGAGGCTGTTTTCGCAGACACATTTGCAAAAGTACGAGAAGAGTTTGAAAATAGGATATTCCACTGTCAGGAAGTAAATGGAGGTCACTTCGAGCAATTTCTTCAAGTAAATACCGATTCTTAAATCTGTAATGGAATTTAAATTTTAATGTTTACTAATGAGCCATTAAAACTGCCATAAACACAAACAGAATTAGTATCATTGAATAGGTTATTTCGATACCTTTTAAAAGAGGTGTCGCTTGCCGTAGGGTTCCATTTTAAATTATTGGTCACAATGGCCTTGTGACGTCATCTTTGACGATTTCGTCATCTATCAGCACTAGTAGGGAAGTTTACAACCTTTAATATTCAGTTTCCAAATTTCACTTGTTTATGTATAATCGTTCCAAAAATAAGAGGGGGGGGAGAGGACTTTTGAGAAGCACTGTATACCAGAAAACACTCCAAATGTACTGATTCTTCAATAAACCTACTCACCTCGAATGTAATTTGAGCATTGGTGTCTATGTATATAATCGTGATATTTACAAGAAAGTTCACAAAAACTGTCATTGTTTGGGAATATGTACCAACATTTCAATCACTTTGGGCGATAAAATACGATCAGCAGGACAGCCTCCAAAGATACATTGAAATACACTAATTCGGATGGAATTTATGTTTACTTGTGGCCAACTTATTTTATTCCAAATTATTGATTTTGAGATATTTGTTGTTGAATGAGCCCATTTTGTGAGATAAATCCCACCATAACTTCCGAACCACCTGGTATAAACCCATACAACCCTACATTTCAGAGATTTTTTTTCCAAAGGAATTCAATCGACTGAAAATATGTAGGGTGTTTTATTTAAATATGCATAACTTTGATGTCACACATTTGTCATGCAGAGTATGTTGGTAGTTATTTTTGAACACATCTTTCATGCTCTTTACAACTTTTATTTGAGACATTTTTTTCATCTCAAATATGTTAGCAGCTATCATCGACCCACGCATCGTTGATACACCCTGTATCGCTTATATGTTGAATAGTTCTGTATATTCCCATTCTGTAATAATATTTGTTGATATTGAGTTTTTCAACAGAAATAATCCAAAGGTACATTTTATGTGATCAACTCATCGGAAGATTCATTTATATGCATCAAAAGGTGGAGTAAATACAAATTTAGGATTTTATGACCAGGAAAAAATAGGAACAATTTCACGACTTATGATCCAATGTTCTGAATATTTGAAGTATGAGAAATATTTTATTTCTGTCACTAGGTGTCGCCGGTCGGAAGTTATCTTTTCCGACGCACGTAAAGATGTTTTAAGCTCGATGATGATTTTATTTATGTTGTGTCTCGCTTCGGCCGGATCTCTGGCTGGTAACTACTCCGTACTGATGAGGACCAAAAGCCTGAAACCGGTGTGCGGATTGTTAGGCGGACACGACATGAATTTAAACATAATCGAGCTTATCAGAAAGAAACATTTGCGAACAATATCCATTTATATGGAAGTTTGCATGGATTGTCAGGTGAATATCATTCAACGTACTGCGTGGTATTTGCTAGGAAAGTAGTTGTTTTTCGCCTGTCGGTCTACCAATTGTGTTTCAATTTATATTGAACCTTTTGTGAAGACGACTTTGTGTGCTTTATGCATTTCATTTCATATCTTATCCCCCTTCATATGGCTTTTTCTTTCCTTAAAATATGCCAGTCGGGCAATTTGAGCCACTCCCACTGAAAAGGAGTCTTTTATTTAGAAGCCTATCGAGGTAGGGGAATTTATGGAGTGTTTCTTTCTGTCACTAGGTGTCGCCGGGTGAAAGTTTTTTTTTCCGACGCACCTAAAGATGTTTTAAGCTCGATGATGATTTTATTTATGTTGTGTCTCGCTTCGGCCAGAGCTCTCCGGATCTCTGGCTGGTGACTACTCCGTACTGATGAGGGCTAAAAAGCCTGAAACCGGTATGCGGATTGTTAGGCGGACACGACATGAATTTAAACATTATCGAGCTTATCAGAAAGAAACATTGGCGAACAATATCCATTTATATGGAAGTTTGCATGGATTGTCAGGTGAATATCATTCAACGTTCCGCGTGGTATTTGCTAGGAAAGTAGTTGTTTTTTGCCTGTCAGTCTACCAATTGTGTTTCAATTCATATTGAACCTTTTGTGAAGACTACTTTGTGTGCTTTATGCATTTCATTTCATATAAAAATTACATGTTCGTGCAATCGCACGCGAAGTGAGTATTTCGCATTCTCAACACAGTCTGCGGAATTCAATTTCGCGGCCGTTACCCATAGCAACGGCCCCAAACCAAACGTCACTTCCAAATTTGGAATTTCTAAAATTTAAATTAACAACAAATACATACTCATATTATTTTACAGGTATTAAAATGGAAAACGCAGAGTTCACAATTCATTTTAGCCTGAAGAAGTGCAAGATACTAAAATATCACTAACAGTATCAGACATTCGCGTTTTGTCAAGAACTGTCAAAATATTTTGTAAATATTCAAACATATCATTTTCATAGCGACGCTGAGACTTTGTAAATTGAATTGTTCTGCTGTTGATTTCAAAGCAATAATATAATTATTTGCAATTATCTTGTTTGGTAATTTCGACGATTGCACGAAAACTAGTGTGTATGTCATGGCCGCGAAACTTTTAAGCGACCTCAAGATTATCCTGCCTCGGCCGCAAGCGGCCTCGGCGATAACTTTTCTTCCGGTCGCTGAAAAGGTATTTCGCGGCCTTGACATACAAATAACTATTTCGTGCAGTCGCACGCAAAATGAGTATTTCGCGTTCTCAACACATTCCGCAAAGTTCAATTTCGCGGCCGTTACCCATAGCAACGGCCGCCAATCCAAACGTCACTTACAAATTTGATATTTCTAGAATACGACAATGACAAGGATTATTTTACATTCCGTTTGTCACTAGAATCTTCAAACTTGCTGTAACATTTCACGTACTGCCGTTTAGAATTCTCAGGTATTGAAACGGAAAGCGCCAAGTTTACAATACTTTTTAGTTCTGGAGGAGTACAATATACTAAAATATCACTACCAGTATCAGACATATTTGAGTTTTGTCAAGAACTGCCAAAATGGAGTGTATATACTCAACCATATCATTTCCATGGCAACGCTGTGACTTTGTTAACTAAATTGTACTCTGTCATTTTAAAGCAATAAAATATTCATTTGCAATTATCTAGTTTAATAATTTTGAAGATGAAGATGAAGATTATCCTGACTCGGCCGCAAGCGGCCTCAGCGATAACTTTTCTTTCGGTACGTGAAAAGGTATTTCGCGGCCTTGGCATACAAATGACTATTCCAGGGTTCCGTACGCCAACATGAAAAAAAGATCCCTCATGAGTTCACTCACGTATCTGCCACATTTTTTTTCTAACAACATGTTGAAATGGTTAAATTGTGCATTTTTGAGCATACTGACCAGCCTAATTCCCAATAGTTGAAGGTGAATTTTGAATGCTTTAAATGGTTTCGTTCAGAGATATTTTTCATGTTTCAGAATTCCATGAACTCCATAATAAAATTTGTTGAGTTAAAAATAGAAATTAGGTGATGTGGTTCTGAATTAATATTAACAAAGACAATGTACTTCAGATAAAATGAAACCATATAGTAATAAGTTGTTTGGAATATTTCCACAATAATTACTAACATCGATATTGTCCATACCCAAGTTCTCTCAGTGCGTCCTTGTCCTTTTTATTTAATGTTTATTTCATTTACATCTGTGGAACGGCATAAATATCTCTAACATCAATAAAAGGATCCATAATGCATAGGAACTTTCCCTGGCTAATGTCATCCTAGCATTACAGCATCTCGTTGCATAATACCTGAATTAGCATTATGTCACGCATCTTAACAACAATTTCGATATGATTCACTCATAACTACGACTGAGTATTGAAATTATGAGAGGTAATTGTATGCTATAGAGAAATTCAATACATTGTTGGAAATCCACCTGTGAACATTGCACAAGTTATTTCGGTTCGCCTTGATCACATTGTTTTCGGCAGGATAAATGATGCAGATGAATATCAAATGAAAAAAACAACACCACAAACTTTCAATAGAAATTTGGTCCTGACGAAATACTACTGATATGACAGTAGCTTGATATGATAGACTGTTATACAAAACTAATGTGATATGAAAGGAGTTATATCGACCTTTTTTGTGTCTTTCAATGAACTGAAATCAAAATTTTTTTGGGTTCTTGGGTGATAAGGGTAGAAAACTTGAACATGAACTGAAACAAAATGATGGAGTTTTCTATTTATTTCCTTTTTTAGAAAAATATATTTACAAGATAAATAAACAAGTTGTCATCAGAATTTGAAGCAGATTTCTGAACAACAATTTTTCTCGAAACTTCTCATTTGGGGATGTGGTCCCCTGTTGCTTGGAAACCATTTTCATCGGCAGTGTAGGTTACTGTGTATGTCACTCCGTTCCATGTGAACTGATATGATCCTACGACCTTCATGATTTCGTTTTCTGATCCCGCATTGGTCAGTTGTCCTGTTTCTTGCTGGGAGATGCCGTTGCTCGTGTCAAAGCTGAAAATAGGTATTACAACACATTAAAAAATAAATATTCCATCAAAATGGTGTGAGAGGTGAGGTTTCGCTTGGGATTATAATAATAAATTAAGACTATAATTTATAATAATAAATTATTGTCTTAGGTATTCTTAGAAATCCAACCAATGTTTAGTAATGAGAGCCTGCCATTGGGGGTATCCCCCGTATAAATATACTCGACATTTCTGTTTTGTTATTCTGAAATATGTTTTATGAATATTGTGAATTGTAAAATGAGGATCTGGATCAGTCAAATGAATCAACTACTACAGTTTTACATTTTCCAACTTATGGGAAAGAAAACATATATTTTCGTGGACAAAAATGTATTGAAGACCTAGTGAATACGATGCCAGTCTTGCATCAATATCACAAATGATTTCTGGAGAGTGATCCTCCTTGAAAAACATTCCTCTTTGTCTAATTCATCTATATGAGTTCTTAATTGAGACTGCATTAGAAAAACTGGATAAAAATGCAAATTTCTACTTTCAAATTTTTTCTTTTGAGTAGGGTCCTTTCAAAATATCTATCATATGTCCAGTGTGACTTTAGGCGGTGAAGAAGTTGTTTTCTGTTAGATATTCACAAAAAAACATTTTCATCGTGGATTTTTCAATTCACAGAAAAATCTTTCCATTCAATATTCAATTGAGAATGTTTTCCTTTTCAATATATTCACCATATTGAAAATTGAAAAAAAAATTATATATTATATATATATATATATATATATATTTATATATATATATATATATGTATAGAAGAAAGGGTAGTCTCTGACTGAAAAAAAATTTAAAAAAAAAATATGTATAGAAGAAAGGGTAGTCTCGTGACTGGACTAGTTGAAAATAATGGCCTATGAGAAAAAGTAAAACTCTTTTTTATTTAGTCAAGCTTTCGAAAATGTTTATTTTCATTATCAAGACAAGTAAGGTGAGGTTAAGTGAAGACAGCGAACTAAACACCATTTCGCTTCACGCTTCAACCATGTGGTAATTATTGTGCCGTTTCAAATTTTAAAGTGTTAATTTAATTATCTAAAACAATATGGGCGAGTGCCATTGTTTAGTTTTTATATATTACCATTAGTGGGTCATAGTGATATGATTTTGAAAAGTCCTCAAACACGAAATGGTGTTTAGTTCGCTGTCTTCACTTAACCTCACCTTACTTGTCTTGATAATGAAAATAAACATTTTCAAAGCTTGACTAAATAAGAAAGAGTTTTACTTTTCTCATAGGCCATTATTTTGACTGCAACCTCAAGGAATATCCTTTCTACAAAGTTTATTTCAAATTCATAGTTTTTTTTATATAATATATATATATATATATATATATATAAATATATATATAATATAATATAGATATAGATATAGATATAGATATAGATATAGATATAGATATAGATATAGATATAGATATATATATATATATATATATATATATATATATATATATATATATATATATATATATATATATATATATATATATATATATATATATATAAAAATCTGTGTTGTGGAGGCCCCATTTTTTAACCAACTGGAAAAAAATGACACAAAAATATTTTTCAGCAATGCCTCGAATAATTTCAAAAATGGTCCAAATCGATTGAGTAGTTTCGAAATGGCGACTGTTGAAAGATTGAAAGAAATCCTCAATCTTTCATTTTTCCACCGATGTCGGCAAACTATAGGTCTTTTGATAGAGCTTGACTTGAATCTGGAGCCGATATGGATATTGATTGATAACAATTTCGGAATTCATCAATGGATTGTGAAATCTACCTCTACCTTTGATGCTGGCCATAGTTTTTTTTAAATGTGCACTTCACTCATATGTTCAGTGAGGGTCAAATATAATTGAGTCGTTCGAATACCTGAAATATGTTTTGAATATCTACTCTCCCTTGTAACCTTACTACAGCCCCATGTCCTGGGATTAACATATTAAATAAATTATATTATCTTATGCTCCAGTTTATCTACATACGACAAACATTTACAGCACAGTCATTACTATGTAGTTTTGCAATACTGATTACTAAGTAAAACTGTAATATTGGAAACTATGTAAATAAACAAATTTTATTCTATTGTAATATAACCGATATAGTTGAGATGATACGAGCAATCATTCAATCCAATAGATCAGTCATTGATTTTATTGGGATTCTTTCGTAAACTGAAATACTCTCGCTATAGTTCAATACTGAACCGACGCTAAACTCTCGGTAACACTGTTTTTCATTCTTAGAACTTTTCGATATAGAGGACAACGTGTCCACTCCTTCTCGTTTTTTAGAGCGTCGATAATTTTCTTGTCTATACATATACTAGCCAGAGTTTGAAATGGGTTTCAAACGCCATCATTTGCCATCCGATACTAGGAGTTCGAATAAGGCAGGTTGGATAACAAACATTATTGGTAGTATCCTTTTCTCTAGTGGCTTTTGTATACTGTATATTTTCAATTCAATGCCATGACACTTTCTAGGAAGGATGGAGGCTCATGTAACGGTACTCATTTTTAGAAGTGCTACGATTTTGCATGGCCACTCTTTCTAACGTCTTGTAATGCTCAAAAAGAGCAGACTGGTTGAGATACTTCTAATTGCCAGTAATAATCTGTAACCGATGTGTTTGAAAATATGAACATAGTGTTCATAAATTCAGATGTGGAATCAACTGCGACTGAAAGATTAACTTCAGTCGCTATCTTCTCGGAAGGTATTCATGTTGAGAAAGGAAACATTCGCGATTGAATATTATAGAAATATTTTTCTAAATATTCAGAAATCTTCGATGAAAATAAAGTTTTTGCAATTAACAGAAAAATATTTGTATTCCATACTCATTTGAGAATGTTTCCTTTTTCAACATAATATCTAACCGCCAGCAAATGTTATCCCACCATGATATGTATGTTTATCATCAAGAAGATAAAATCAACCGTCCCTAATGTTTTAAATTATTTCATATAACAGATTACTTGAGATATTTTGGAAAAAATTGAAAAGGATTAAAAAAAATGGTTTCTGTTTTTTATTAGTGATATATATTCTTATCGAAAAGTAGAACGCTTCACGCGATCCATGGTGATCTCTGTAAGTCAACAGTGCCTCCCCAATTATCTCCCTTATGCCTAACTGTTGGCTGAAATTTTTGTATTATTTATCACATTTAATTGATTTTTAACCGACGAAGAAAGGAGCAGATTCTCTAGTCGACGCGTATATTTTTTTATGTATGACACGTCTAATTTTTTTTGGAGTAGTTTTATTCTGATGAATATTTATTTTTTATTGGAAAGGGTATACCCTCAAAATTGGTCCCATTTCAATTTGAAAAAAAAAAATCCACCCATATGTGTAGGAAAATAGGGGATTTTTTGTATCACCCTCTGAATTTTTATTACATGTTAATCCATTCTACTACGCATAACTTTGTACCGGGTCATCCGATCTGGGTGTTTTTTTTTCATTGGATAGGGTATACCTCGAAGTTGGTCCTATTTAAATCCGCCCCTAAGGGCAGAAAAATAGGAAATCGTTGATTTTTCTAATGATACTACAATATACCTGTAGTAGATGGTAATTAGTAGATTTTAGATACAAACAATTTAAAATGAAAACTTTTTAACAACAAATTAAACCGACGAAAAAATAAACTGAAAAGCAAAAAATTTAAATAAACCTTTTTAGTTCCTGAACTAATATTTTGAATCGGCGGCAAAGAAACATTCAACGAATATCATTAAATTACTTTAACGAAATAATCAAAATGGCCCCGCGCATCGCACTTTTACGCATTACGTTATTAATTTGCTCGTTTGTTTGTTTGACGCCCACTCAAAATTAGTTACTTACATAGCTTAGTTATTGAGGCTAAAACAGTTGATTTTTTTGACGGTTTAATTTTTTGCCACTGCTATCCTCATATATGACATATATTCTATAAGAAGCACAAATCCAGTAATAAATAAGACAAAACCCGTTTTTTTATCTTAGTCAAACATAAAACAGAATTGATTTGTCTGAAAATATAAACAGGGTGTTCATAAATCAGATTTTTCAATTTTTAGAAAAGTATTTCTATTCAATATTTGGTTGAGAAAGTATCCCTTTTCAATATAAAACAGGATTAAGCTCATAACTATTTCTATGTTTCATATTTCCTTAGAAAATTCGTAGCTATGGAAAAGTTTCCTGTCTGATTTGAAGAGTTGCTTCCTAAGATCTGAAATGGGAAATGGCAATGCTCTAGCACTGTTGTTGAAAATGCCAGTTATCGGAAATACCGTTTCAACATCACCGACAACTAGCTCGCCGAAGATGATTCTGAACTTTAACGGAGGTAACCTTGATGGCATCAAGATATTTTTAGCGGGAACTGAATAATTCAAAGAACAGTACGTGTATGGCATTTCCGGGGCTACTCACTTGAAGTTATATCCATCAAGTCCTGCGTTGTCACTTTCGTATTTTGTGACGACCGCATCCTTATCAGCTTGTTGTGGAGCGGCTACAGCAATGGCCACGAGGGCAGACAAGACAATGATCTGGAAAAAAATCAAAACATAGCCAATGATTCAGTACTACTTCTTATTGAGATGGTCCGTTGAAAATGGAATTCATTTGAACTTCAAACTGACAAAATTTCAGATTGGATATTAAAATGTCTCGGATTCGATTATAACTTCAAGATCTAATTTGTATGAAGATGCGATGAAGCACACTTTGTTGATTCGATTTTGAAACATTTGGTCATAGTGTTTCATATGAAAATGAAATGTTGAAGTTGAAGGAAAAACATTCTGAATTCCGATTAATTGATACTTGATTCCAAACATATGACATGTCCTTAAGGATAAGTAATTTGGTATGGTATATTTCAGTTAGCTGTTGCGCTAAACACTGATATGGTGAAGAGTCAAAATGTAAATAAATACAGAAAACTCGCTTTCCAATTAAGAGAAAAACAGGAATATTTATTACTATCTATTTAAGTAAGGCTGGTGATCCAATATAATATTGGGAAGGTTTGTTGGAATTGGAATCAATTCGGTTGGAGAAAAACTATTGTTTCCTTGCCAACGTTTCGTATTTCATGAAATTCATCTTCAGCGCTAAAAAATTAGTTTATCCGAATTGGGTGTATTTTATTCACTTCCAACCCGGAAAAACGAATTTTTGAGTCCTGAAGATGAGTTTAATAAAATTCGAAACGTTGCCAAGGGAACAATCAGTTTTTCTTCAACCAAATTGATTAAAATCTCAACAAACCTTCTCAATATTTTATTATTATCGTCATCGTTATCAGTTGAAATTAATAACTTCGGAAAAAAAGGAAATATATTTCTAAACCGAAGTTAATCCCATTTGAGAAGGAATTTTTCCATAGCAATCAATGGAAGATAAATGCTATGCAACATATCATCTTCAATTTACCTACTGGTGAAGGTAATAGATGAATTTGATCAGATATTATTAGGTGAAATTCGGTAATTTGAGTGCAATTATATAAATGTTGTCAATTGAAAGACTTGTAACTAAATAATATTTATTTAAATGAAAATTGTGTTCTCATCCAAACATGGAATATAGAGTTTAATAAAACTAAAATATTATGCCTTTTCTTCAGATGTTTCCAAGAAATTATCAAATTTTTCCCATAGTATAACAACCCATAAACAGTATTATAAAAGTTGTTTTTTCCAATTGATAAAGATAAAATATTTCAAAATTTCCACCTTCTACAATGTGATTTTTTTCAATGTTCACGAATATTTTTTATATTTTCATTTTGCAAAACAAAATGATTTGACCGTCGAATCTTTCGATATCACTATAGAGAATTAATCCTATTTTCCGGCGCACCATCACTCACCATTTTCATTTTTGCGATGTATTTAATTAATTCACTGGAGTATGAACTGAAGATGTTGTGGAGATGCATCTCTTTTATACGTCCCTCTATTCATTCCCATCGCTGCGTGTCTTGGGTACTGACATTTACCTCCCCCTCATGCACATCTTCATTTTGGCATTGTGAACTAAAAGTTCATACGTGCAAAGGTGACGACTGCTGGTATTGTGAAGCTTCTTCTGCCCCGGGCTTATTTTCAGGAGTAATTGATGGGTTTGGCAATTGAACGATGTAATGTTAAAAAAAGTTTGGAGGCGATTAATTCACAATATGTTCGTTTTGTTGCTTTTTGAATGATCATTTTTCTCGTGTCGGTTTCGTAACTACTACTTTATTACCCTATAATTTATTGTGATAGATTTTTGTCCATATGAAACAAATCGTTGTTTGATTTTGAGACTGCCGTTTCATTTTCTGATTCTACGTCCCAATTATCGACATAAGAAAGTGAGTACCAAATTGTTAATAAAAAATCCGTAAAAAAAATATACTCGATGAAGCTCAAACCGGTGCACAATGATCTGGCTCGGCCAAAAAACGACCAAAAGTCGTTAAATCCGATATTCTCATATCATCCTCAAGACATGCTAATTGAATCTTCAAATGACCCCAAGGATACGCTGCTTGGTAGTTAGTTCCCAAGTTTCTTTTTCTGAAAGTTACAGAGGGTTTAATTTGTATAATTTTGGAGCGTAACAGTTGATGGGCTATAGCTAAGGCAGACATCGTTTTTGCAAAGAACCTAAAACATGTAGGTGTAGGGTAAAGACTGTGCTTCTCTTAGTGCAGAAAAAATGTCAAGGCCATTTTGGTTTGCAATATAAAATCAAAATAAACGTAATCTTAAGAGAAGTATGCAAGTTTCATAGGCTAGATCTTTAGAGAACCACCTTGGACCAGCATATAGATATGATATCTCAAGGCTTACCAGTAAATCTTGGATTTTTTTATACAATCTTCCAACAGCTGCCATTTTGAAACTGCTTGACTGATTTGGCCAATCTTCGAACTTTTTCCAGGCATTAATGGAAAATATTTTCTAGCCGAATTTTGTTCCATTCGGTTGAAAAATATGGCCGCCACCTTGTCGAAAATTAAAGGGGGTCTTTCATGTAAACAAAGCTTTTAGGCCTTTCCTTGAAAAGTAACAGTTTCCAAAAATGAGAAAAATATTTTTTTTTTCTTGAAATTGCCGAAGAGTTGAAAAAAAGTCTATCTATAATTTTTTTTGATTTTGTTGTGATCTTTCATAGGGGTGAAACATGCAAACCCTATTCCATTTTTTACCAGATCTTTTTAACGAAACAAAATTTCTCAATTTAAATATATGTTGAAAAGATCGATTCATTGCAAAACTCTTTTAACTCTTGTGTTGTGTTCGTAAAAGCAATAGTTTCCTGATAAAAAAATAAAATACAACAGTGTGCATGACCGGATATTCTGTAAAAAGAATCAGAAAAATCTAGTAGGTGGCTGTCATGTTTTGTTTGCACAACTTGTGACTTCAATCGTAGTATTTTGAAATTATTTCGCTCGTTTCAACATTTAATGTAGGCATGTACCAGTACCATGTTTTGTTTTAATATAATAACAAATACAAAATACAAAAATACAAACAAAACAAAATTATGTGTATTACAACAAAGAAAAAGGCAACAAGATCAAACGGAACAGAGTTATAAGAGGACCATCTCCAATCATTAGACAGGAATCAAGTCTTCGCCTCATAGACGTTGAAATATTCCTGGTGTGTTTTGGATTGTCTCGCAGGCTGCAATGCTGCGATTCCTTACATCATTCACACATTCAATGGGGGTCGTTTGAACCAAGGACTTCAGGTGACCCCAGGTGCAAAAGTCCAAGGGGTTTAGGTCTGGAGATCTGGGAGGCCAAGGTTGAGGTCCTGCTCTGCCTATCCAACGATTTGGATACACGCCGTCCAAGTACTGACGATCAGTTATGCTGAAATGGATAGGCGCACTATCATGCATAAGCCACATTCGTGGTCGAATAGCTAGTGGAACATTCTCAAGTAAAATGGGAAGCAGCTCCTGGAGAAATTTGTATAGGTTGCACCAGTTAGCCTTAACGATAGAAAATACGGTCCAATAATATTTTCGCCAATAATTCCGACCCACACCCATATGGATACCGACCTTCTTGAATTGCATGTGGGTTATTTTCGGCCCATAGATGATAGTTATCGAAATACGTAATCCCTTGCCTTGAAAAGTTGGGTTCGTCAGTGAATATTACGTTTTCTAAAAATTGAGCATTTTGGGTAATCATTTGAAGACTCCATTGACAAAAGTCTACTCGATGGGGAAAATCTGCGGCAAAAGTGTCTGGATTTGTTGAATATGGTAAGTATATAATTGGTGAACGTTTAAAATTTTCCAGATTAGTTTATTTCTCACATTGAGTGTGTTAGCAATTTGTCTTGTACTTAATTCCGAACGTCTTCAATCATATTGAGAACAAATCATTCACAATAAAATGTCACATACTGACCAATTTCCTAAACTATGGAAAACCTCACGCATTTGCCCTGTTCATAAGTCGGGAAAGGCAAATGGTATTACCAACTACAGACCAATTGTTCTGATATCAGTCTTCTCAAAACTTATTGAAATCATCCTGTAGGATCTAATTTATAATAAAATTTCCAGATCTCTCTCGGAATTCCAACATGGATTGATGAGAGCACGAAGCACTGTTTCGAATCTATGTACGCTTACTCAATATGTTTCGAAATCCTTAGATGATAAAAATCAGGTGGACGTCATTTATACTGATTTCAGTAAGGCGTTCGACAGAGTTTCACATGAATTACTTCTGAGAAAACTAAGTCGATTCGGAATTTCCGGGAAACTCCAAAACCTTCTGAAATGTTACTTCTCGAACAGAAATGTGTTTGTCGAATATGAAGGGAAAAAAAGCTTTGAGTTTATTGCCTGTTCTGGGGTGCCGCAGGGCTCAAACCTGGGGCCACTCTTATTTCTTATGTTTGTAAACGACATTTGTGACTCCATAAAATCAAAAAAACTTCTTTTCGCAGACGATATGAAACTTTATAAAGAAATTCGAGATCCTACGGACTGTACCACATAACAACACGACATAAATAATTTAGTTGAATGGTGTGACTCGAATAACTTACCACTGAACAGTATCAAATGCAAAATTATAACATACTCACGAAGATCTCCAATTGTCCACAATTATTTATTGAAGGATATCATCATTACGAGGGTATCTGAATGCAGGGATCTAGGAATAACGTTTGACGCAAAATTAACGTTTTCGTCACACATAGAGGATATCACAAATAAATCAATGCGTCTTCTTGGGTTTGTTATACGAAATTGCAAAGAATTCAAATCATTAGAAGCAATAAAATGCATATTTTTTGCTTTGGTGAGATCGAAATTGGAATACGGCAGCCAGATATGGAGCCCGCATTATACAAAATACAGTGACAAACTAGAAAATGTTCAACGTAGATTTCTTACATTCATGTATCTCGAACTCCATGGTTCATATTCAGAAAGGCACTGTGAGTATAATCTTCTGTTGAATGAATTTAATATGGTTTCTTTGAGAAAACGTCGTGAAATTTCCGACCTTACTTTCATTCATAAACTTATACACAATGAAATCGATTCATCAACATTTCTATCTTTACTGAACTTCAATATTCCTCGTTTAGCCTCTAGAACGAATCTTACCTTTCGTATTGATGTACCGAATTCCCAACATCATTTCTATAATTGTTTAAATCATATGTGTAGATGTCTAAACAATCTTCCCTCAGTGGATATATTCTTTTCAAATGCATCCCAATCCAAACAAATTTTATATAGGCTCATCTCGAATTGAAATGTAATTTCAGAAAGTATTGTTACTTATCAGTTATTGTGAACATATAAACCTAGAATAAGTATACTGTGTTACACAAATTTCACGTTATATACTCCTATAATTGGACTCTTTTGTCTGTTGGATGTATTACTAATATAAATAAATAAATAAACATCTCCTTCCAGTGCCACCGTTCTTCTTACTCGTGGACGACCATAATCAAATGTTCGTTTTCGAAAAGTCCCTCCTTCACAGAGACGTTGCTGAAGATGTGCAAAAATTGTGTGATGAGGTATCACGCGCTGAGGATACAACTCTGCCGTCTATCTTCCAAAGAATTTCCATTGGCCCGACCATACATAAAATGCATATCGGCCATTTCAGCGTTACGGTAATTATTCATATTGAAGATTCAATAGACACAATTGAACTTTCAACTACCATATAGAAATCAAACCGACTTGTCAGCCACCTACTGGATTTTTTCGATTTTAAAATACTACGATTGAAGTCACAAGTTGTGCAAACAAAACGTGACAGCCACGTACTAGATTTTTTCGATTCATTTACAGAAGATCCGTTCATGCCCAATGTTGTATTTTATTTTCTTATTAGGAAACTATTTCACGGACACATCACAAGTGTTAGAATTTTTTTTGCAATGAATGGTTCTTTTTAACACTTATTTTTAAATTGAGAAATTTTGTTCTGGTAAAAAATGTAATACGGGTGAATGTTTCACCCCTTTGAAAGAACACAACAACATAAAAAAAATATTCATTGGTAGCTTTTTTATTGAAAGAACATGCCCACAAAATTCCATTTCTTCAACTCTTCAGAATTTTTTTTTTAATTTTTGGAAGCGTGTAACTTTTCAAGGAAAAGCCTAAAGCTTTTGTTTACATGAAAAACCCCCTTTAATTTTCGACAAGGAATCGCCCCCTAAAAACTTCCGTACTTATTTGGTAATATATATATATATAATATTATATATATATATATATATATATATATATATATATATATATATATATATATATAAATATGAAAGAGAGCAATAGTGAGGGGACTGTTAAAAACAAAGTAGAAGGAATTTAATGGACATAGCCCTCAGAGAAAAGTGTTAACCGTAGACACGTGTTTCGGGCTCTCGGCTCTCATCAGTACGGTGGAGAAGTGCAAAGATGAACAACACTTGGTAGAAAACGACAAATCAACGGAGTCAACAAACAGACGCCAACCGCTCATTTGTGGTTTTGGTTAACACTTCTCTCTGAGGGCTATGTCCATTAAATTCCTTCTACTTTGTTTTCAACAGTCCCCTCACTATTGCTCTCTTTCATATTTATATTCCTGGACTCGGATGTCACGCAGGTAGCTATAGCTGCCTCCGTGGTGACGTTGGTTGTTGCCCTGGAATTCAGGGTCTGCTGACCAAAACCACAAATGAGCGCACAGCCTTCAACTCTACATAAGTAGTTTAGGGGTATAGAAATATATTTCTCCACTTTCCTGGTAATGTACATTCAGTAGATTTATTTTACTCAAATACTTTTTTCAGCAATGTGTAAAAAATAACAAGCAGAACCAACTGCAATTTTTTCTGATTGATCAATATTTCCACCATAAAGTTAATGTTTCCTTCGAGTTTTCTCGCATCTATTGCATTATTTATGATATTTCGTCATTTTCTGATTATATTTCATTTTTCTTATAATTTCAAAATCAATTTTTTTTTCTGATTTATAAAATTGTGTGTTGAACAATATTTTTGTGTTTTTCTATTATCGTTGATCAGATTATCTATAATTTATCTATTCCCAGTATGATCTCCTTTGTTGTTTCCGATTACAATGGACAATTCTCTACGATAACATGAATAATCCTTGATAAAAACTTGTTGAATGCTATTTCAACATCAGGATTCACCTCATATTTTTTTTAAAGCATTTGCCGTCGAAGTGTTGCTTTGCCATATCCAAATGTATATCGGTTGTCATTCTGGCACAATCTGAGTTAGTGCATTCGTCATTTTCAGAGCATTTCGTTCATCTAGCCTAATAATGGTAATAAATATAATTGTTTGTCTGAGTGACTCATTTATATCAATATTTCCGTTAGTTACGGTGGAATCGATTTTGGTTTCGGACATCGTGTTTTTGGAAGGTTCATTTGGAGCACAAAACATGTGAAAAATTCCTATAATAGAGTTTTCTCAATAGTTGTTACATCCATATTTCCACAAAAATCCCATCCAAATATATGAGATCACTTTATAAACAGTTCGTACTTTATTTTGGCTCAATCTGGATATCTGTCTGGCCACTCTATAGAGCCTCTTCTTCCAATCCAACTTCCAGGAAACATTCTATCCAAAAACTCCCTAACAGGATGTGCATAATGTGGAGGTGCCCCGTCTTGTTGAAAGATCAAGTGGTCTTCATGGTAACAATCGTCATTTTCAATGATGTCTACTAATTGTGGATAAACAAATTCATTCAATAATTCCAAATAAGTTTCTCCTGTCAGGTTACTGTCGAGAAATACTGGTCTAATCAAACGGTCCTCAAAAATACCGGCCCAGACATTGAGTTTTTGGGGAGTTTGAGTATGGACTTCGTGGAAAACATGTGGATTGGCATCCGACCAATAACGGCAATTATGATGATTCACAGTCGAATTCAAAAAGAACGTAGACTCATCAGAAAAGCAGATGTTGAAAAGGAAATTCTCATCAGCATCTATTCTCGTAGTCATGATTTCAAAAAAATTCCTGTCGCCTATCAAATCATCTTCATTCAATTGGTGTACCAAATGTATGGTGGAATTTATGATGTTCAGGATTCGGCGGACACAGGTTTCACTGATATTGGTAACACTAGCCAATTTCCTTGTGCTCAATGTTGGGTCTGCATGAACTTGTTCTGAAGGTGCAACTTCAACAGCTCCATTTCTCAACTGAAATTCACGTTCTGGGTCTCGTTTCTTGTTGGCTACTGATCCAGTTCGACGAAATTTTTGCACTAATTCTAGAGCAACAAGTTCATCAGGATGCGTTTCATTGAACAAATTAGCTGTACGGTTACCGGACTCATCTTCTTAAGAAAAAAATATTATTTCAATGCGTTCCGCGATCGTATACACCATTATTGCGGAAAGATATTCAGCAGCTTTAGTCAAGTAACTCACTCTAATGTCGTTCAATCAAAGATCAGTTTAACACTGATAGACGTCCACAATTGCGATTTGGCGAAAAAAATTATTTCATACATGTTTTTCTTGTACTCGCATTTTAGTCGAATTTGAGAAAACGTCTTTTTATCGATTCTTAAGAACCTTAAAAAAAAATTTAGATCAAGTAAATGATGATGAAATAAGAATTTGAAACGGAATTGCATGTTATTTGTTGGTGAACAGTTAGATCATTCAATTCCTTGACAGTGATAATTATCTTCAAACAGTTGCATTGTTAGATGTTATTTTTATTGATTGAGTGGAAAAAAAGTGATTTTCCCAACATCTAGTTCCTATATCTCGAGAACGAATCGATAGAATTAATTTATTTTTGTTGTTTGATATTAGGAAGGAAAATACCTTTCAAATGAGGTATCACTTGCCATATGTTGCCATTTGAAAATTCAGGGTTGGCGGTCACAGCTCCGAGGGATGGAATGTATTTCGGGTGAATTCCATCGCGAACGATGTCCCCCTCGAAAATATAGTTGACGTGTCCGAGCGTTTTTATATAATTCGGTTCTGCTGACCTACAGAGCCGCTGTTTCGTTTTCAATGGTCCACTCTGTATATATATATATATATATATATATATATATATATATATATATATATATATATACAGTGCGTTCATAAAGTGTGGAAACGCTCCGATTATCTCACGAGTTCATTATTTTAGGAGGTAAAGCTCGGACAGGTCGATTTTTGATTTTAGTTTTCTACTTTCTGCAACAAAAAAATGATGACGTCATCGATAATTTTTTCAAATGGAAATGGTATACTTTCATATCAAAAATTGAAAGCTCATATTTTTCTGAGTTCAATACGTCATATGTAACATTTACAGTACAAAGGAAACGTGCTCATATTTCTTAATATTTATTTCATCATTTGCAATGAATACCTGAAAATCACTCAGTAGTTAGTTCAAGTATATTTCCAAACCTCAAGTAGGTTATGAAAACATCTGAAAGCCCTTAGCAACCAGTCAATAAGTTCTTAGTTACCATTGCATATGTCATTGAACTGATTTGTTGTTTAGCATATCGATTTATAAGTCTATATCTTTCTGATAAAAATTAACCTAAAAGAAATCATTTGGAATTACGATATAGGTACTGTCAGAAAAACAGCGATGGAAAAAATGAAAAAAATATCGTGATCGAGAACCAATAAGCAAATTGACATTGAGCAAAATATTGAACAAATTTAATGAAATGGGCAATGTTGATAATAAGCCTAAGAGGGGCAGACCTACCGTTACAGATGATACTCAATTAAATGTATTACTTGGAATTTGAAAAAATCCTTATCGTTCAATTACAACTTTATCTGGCAACAATGATATCGATCGTGATGGTGAGCAGAAAATTCTACGAAAAGCCAAATTACATCCATATAAAATTAAACTTATACATGAACTCAATGAAGATGATTTCAATAGACGAAGTTTTGTAAAAATATGCAAGAAGTGTGTAATCACAATAATGGTTTTGAATTTTAAGCCTCATTCTCCGACAAATCAATTTCTTGTATAAATGGTACCGTGAATTCGCAAATTTGTCGTTATTGGCAACAGAAAATCCCAATTGGGCGATGGGAGCTCATATCCTCCAAAAGTAACTTGTCGGCTGGGATTCTAGGAATATCATTGTAGGATCACTTTTTTTTTACGGTACTGTGACAAGTGAAAAGTATTTAGAAATGTTGCAAACTGATGTAGTTCCATATTCAACTGCAACATTTCCAGACATTATTCATCCTGGTCAAATAGATTCTACTATTTGGTCCACATTATGCTGTAGTGGTTAGAGATTTTCTGAATAAAACCTTTCCCAATCGCTGGATTTGTCGATGCGGTCACATTGAATGGCCTGTTAGATCCCCAGATTTAACTCCCATGGATTTTTTGTCTGGGGTTACTTGAAAAGTGAAGTATACATAAACCGACCTACAAATTTGAAAGACCTTAAAGAGATAATTCGAACTGAAATTCAACGAATTGTCAATTGTCGATGTTGTTAAACGTAACCCAAGAATTTATCAGATATTAGTTGACAATATCCCCAGCCCAAGGAGCTCAATCCGTGCATTTGTTGTGAATATGTTATTTGTTTATTTTTACTATGTACTGACTTCTTTCATAATTTTCGTTGCAAAATAAATAATGAAATAAATAAGAAATATGAGCACCTGTTTCCATTATTCTAAGTATACTGTAACTTATAGTGTTATATATGACGTATGTAGTATGGTTGAACTCAGAAAAATATGGGCTTTCAATTTTTGATAAAAAAATATACCCTTTCCATTTAAAATCGATGACGTCATATCTTGTAAGGTAGTGGGAGTAAAAGTTCTATATTTGTTAAAAAAAGTTGAAAACTAAAATTAAAAATCGACTTTTTCGAGCTATACCTCCGAAAATAATTGGTTCGTGAGATAATCGAGCGTTTCCACACTTTATGAACGCACTGTATACATATTCATTTTCACGCAATGTGAAATTTATTATTTAATTTCAACTGCATAGCACTTCAAGTACTCTGCCTGGGCTGCAGTCGTGTGACGTGGGAAACTACGTCACAAATTGATGATTTGATTTGATTTTTCCTTTTATATAGGAGTCGGTGTTACTAACCCAAAAAAGTATTTTTTGCTATTTAGAGCATCTTATGTGGTCGGGTTGATTTTCTGTTGTCTATTTCAATCATTTTACCCATTTTCTGAATTATATTTACCGGTAAGAATTGGAATATTAGGGAAAAATGCATTAGACAATACAATAATTTCTCAATAACATTCAAGAAAACCCTGTTGATGTCCTTGCACATGAGTACTTCTTTCCAAAGGTCTCATAAATCACTGAACGTCGATTACACACTTTCAAGCATGTCATCATATGGATATTTGTTATACAAGTCGCATCATTTTAACCTTTAATGAAACTTGAAGAATTCCATGATTAATTCAACAAGTTATGAGATATCGGAATTGAAAGGAAATACCAATATTTGAAACGAAGTGAGAAATAAATGAGCAATCTCTCTACCAATATGTATACAGGGTATATCTTCATGATGAACACGATCATTATAAAGAGTACTAAAAGGAACATTATTCATCATTGTTATTTTCATTAGGACACCCTGTATGTTATAAATATTTTGGATTCCTCCCATGATTCTGATCCAAATTCATGTATACCATACCCTAAATGAACCATTTTTTGAGTTTTTATAGAAAAAGTGACAAATCCAACCTATGGAACCATACGCCATTTCCATGTGAATTACAACTTTTAGTGATATGCAGTGACTGAATCATGAATGATGAAGTTTGAGCGGATCACTCAATATAATCACACCACTGAATAATTTACAGGGTGTGCAAAAAAGTGGGTCTAGAAAGTAAATGAGAAACATTGAAAGTCTCAATTTTTAAAAACGGAAAATTTTTTTTCTCATTTTTTTATTCTATTATGAAAATAAGCCTTAGTTCTCATTCACTTTCCTATACCAAAAAAACAAATTTCGGAGATATTCCATAATATTCTGCATATTAACTGCCTGGAACTTTGATTTTTCCAGTGAGCTATGTATATCTACCGATAAAAGAACTGAAGTGGTTTACTCTCAGATTCATCATCTGAAAAAGTGCAATATGGCTCGATTTGGGTACAATAATCAAGAATTCGATAATCAATTAGTGATTTATGTCGAAAGAAATGATGTTTTCACAAGATCAATAATCCCATTTCCATAGCAACACATGTTCAAATTTCCATTTTCATAGCAACACATGTTCAAACACATTGCCTTCATTCGTATGACGTCTCCTACAGTTCGTCATTATTTCAGGTGGAACAAAGAAATTTTTTATATAACCCGAAATGAAAAATCCATTGGAATTAAATCGGTAGATCGCGGCGGCCGTAGTTGCGGACCGTCGGTTCCAAACCATTGGTCATAGAAAGTTACACTTAAATAGGTTTTTACAGTCTACCGATTATGTCGGGGTGCTCCATCATCTTATTTTCCTAGGGTCGGCTAGAATCAGCTGTTCCAAATAATCCGTATCGAGAATCCTCAGGATTTCTAGGAATCGTTCACCTGAAAATTAGACAACCCTGTATATATTTTCTTTGTTTTTCTACATGCTATGAATACATATAGCTTCCTGGTGGTATTTTCGAATATATCTCACCTATTAAATGATTCAGATCATTATACTAATGCATTTTATCGGGGATATTTCGTCGGGGATATTTTCTCCGGGAATCAAAACGCCTGATACCTTATAGTATGGGTTATAGAGCTCGTCCAGTATTGAAACAGCCACTTTGGCCTTCCCCTACCTAACAACCAATTCTTTTCGAAGATGCCCGAACTATGGTCAGTAATAGAAATCCATAGGTATACCAAATTATTTGATATAGGCGATACAAGAGAAGTAGAGAACTTACACTCCTATAACTTCTCAACGGAAAAAATATTTTTCGACAAATCTGCCAGAGGGATATAGGTATATTTGTATAAGAAAATTTGAATAAATAACTGTACTACCTACCTATTTATTAATCAAACAAACCTAACCTTTCAAACGCTGCATGCTACGGCGAATCTTCACCAGAAGATTCGCCGTAGCACTGCAAATCGTCTCCAATCGTGTTTTCCCCCTCCCTACCTACCAAACGGTCGTTTCAATACTGGACGAGCTATATACCTCGAAATGAATTCAGCTAATCAAATGCATTTATCTAAGCAATCAGATCCCAATATAAGCGAATATACACCATGTTGCTTGTATATCCGCGAATATACACGCTACTTGCTGTAAAATAAGAAGGCATTTACCATTGTTTATACCAAACCTATCAAAATGATTCAGTCACTGTCAGATGATGTCCAAGTCATTGTCAAATTAAAAAAATGATGTTCGACCGTTTCCAGCACTTCTTTAGAAAAAAATCAAAAATCATAGTTTTTTCAAGTGTAGGTATATTTGTAATAGTTCGATATATAATCTGATCATATATCACTCGTGATAGATATTTTGTGAAGAGTACACTTTGATATTTCTCCTCCAATATTGTTGCAGCAATAAAAACATTAAATCCCTCCAGCCTTTATATCATATATAGAAAAATTAACCACGCTGCCTTGCAAATACAACAAAATCAAATAAAAGCAGAAAAGCACCTGGAAAAAATCATAATTTCGATTTGTGGTTGGACGATACCTCCAAACAAATCAAGTCACCATGCATCTTATTGACTCGAAGTTGAGATTTTGCAAGAAAACTGCCAAACCATGCCCCTGGTTAACAATTTCACAAAAAACTAAAAAACAGAGGCTATCAAACTGATGTTTGACGCTCAAAAACAATTGGTTGTAACATTTCTGTTCATAATGTTTTCCAAAAAAATATTCGTCGAAACGTCAACAAAAAAAGCAATTAAATGTAAGGAAACCAAACCCGATTTTTTTTAATTTATTAAAACCAACCTCATCCCCATTTTCTACATAATATATATATATATATAATATATTATATATATATTGGACGCTCAAAAACAATTGGTTGTAACATTTCTGTTCATAATGTTTTCCAAAAAAACGAAATTGGGGGGTTGTGTATAGTTCAATTCACATTTCTTGACATATTTACTTGTTTGCCGTAGTTCCGGTTTGACCGGAAATGTCCCCAACTTTCGATTTTTAAATGGGTCATCCTATATATTTTTACTCATTGCGATCGAGAATGACATTCTAAATCCAACAACACCTCACTCGTCAATAATTGACAATCAAAGTAATTTTTATTCCAATTTTTGGAACGTAGTTCCTTATCGCGCGTTGACAAAGAGGGCCAGACGGAATAAATTAAGACCAAAAGTTGTAACGAGACTTTCGCTATGGTTGTAAGCCGTGCGGCGTGCGCGTGTTTCTCTGTCTGTCTCTCTCTCTCTCTCTCTCTCTCTCTCATGGAAAGCAAGCCAGTTATTTTCGTTTCGTCTTTCTATTTCACATTGAACAGTGTGGTGTCGCGACGATTATTTTTGTTGAGTGCATACAGGTTTTTTGTACATGATAAATAATAAAAAATAATAACAATAATGAATCCTGACAGTGTTTCTGCACAAGTTCCGGATATTGCTGATGGAGTTAGGCAAGTAGAGATTTTATACAGACAATAATAAATGCTTATGTATTTTTAGCAAGTACGCATTATAACCTCTCTTTACTATTGTGCTAACCAAGTCATACGCGTTATAATCTCTCCATTATTGTGTGTTAGCAAGTGTACGCGTCATAACTTTAATAAATTTAAAGGCAAATTATATTTTAATATTACAATATCAATGCGTATGTATTTAGCAAGCCGTGCGTGTTCTAACCTATACGCTGTTGTGTTTACGAAGTCAAGAGAGTATATATATATATATATATATATATATATACACTCTGTTGTGTATATATATATACTCTCTTGACTTCGTAAAATATTATTATAACTTAAAAAAAAAAATTACAATTCCCTCACTAATTAATCGAAAGGAACTTCGTTCCATCTTGTTGACACCTCTCAAGTTTTTATTTTTCGATCTGGAATGCCATGGATCGTGTAAATCGCTTCATTCTTGATCAAGTAACATAGAAAAAATACGACTTTGAAGCTTATGACTTCACAGTCGTTTTAGGAATTACTTAAAAGTCGCAAATATGAATTTTTCCAGTTACTCAACTTGATTTTTTCAAATGGAAAGAGGGTGGCTCGTCGCCTTTTTGTGAAAGATCATTTTCTTGCGAATAATTTGATACCACACACTTTTACTTTATTTTCACTATTTTTCTGAATAATTGCAAGGAGCGATCATACCTAATAACAAATAATACATAACTCTAGGTATCCGCGTGACAAACAATTAAAGCTGTTGCTAGGACTACCTAAACAAATAGGCTAACGAATATGCTGTCACTTTCAAAAATTTATTTGTTGCGTAGTTTATAATTTGATATGGAAAATTATACTAGAAACGAGAAAATTGACATGTTGCTAATTTACGGAGAAACAAAAAAGAATGCAACTGATGCAGCTCGGATTTATGCTCAGTGATTCCCTGATCGTCGCCATCCCACTTGGCATTATTTTCCAAGAATGGAAAGGAAAATGCGGAAATGAACCAGAAGAAAAGCCAATAACTTCATCGTCAGTGGAGAAAAAGGAAGTAGACGTGTTGGTCTATGTTGAAGTGAATTGTACGGTGTCAAATCGCCAAATTGTTTCTGAGTGTGATATTCGTCCGTTTGGAGAATTCTTCACAAATATAATTATCGATCATTCAAGTACCAACTACACCAACATCTTTACGATAACGACCACAACCGAAGATTAACTCATTGCAACTGGTTTTTGGCTAAATACAGAGACGTACGTTTTCCATTTAAAATTATTTATTCAGATGAAACTCGATTCACCAATTTGGGTCTGTTCAATCGGAATAATAAAAAGTGCTGGTCTCAAACAAATTTACATCTGATGCAAGGAGGACATTTTCAAGAGCGATTTGGTTTCAATTGCTGGATGGGTATTATCGGAGGAAAACTTTCGGGGCCAATAATTTTCGATGGGCAACTTACTGCGGAAAAATATTTACAGTTCCTTAGAAATCAAATTAATGATTACATTGAAGATTTGCCACTGGCTAACCAAGTTGATATCTATATTCAAGAAGATGGAGCGCCACCTCACAATTCTCAAGTCGTAAGAGAACATCTGAATGACACCTTCCCAGAAAAGTGGATTGGCACTTATGGACCTATTTAGTGGCCTGCGAGGTACATTCTTAAATTGTTATATTTTTTCATAATGTATTATTTCTTTTTCATATTCTAGATCACCAGATCTTATTCCGCTAGATTTTTTTCCCTGGGGACCAATAAAAAATCAGGTGTATAACACAGCATCAGCTTCTCGTGAAGAACTGGAGTATAAAGTAAGGGTGGCATTCCAGAACATCACTGCGGAACAGCTAATCAATGTGGTGCGCCCAACAATTGAAAAAGTTGAACTTTGCCGTGATCCAGGAGGAAGTCATTTTGAAAATGTAGTACCTTAAGGACTACTTTGCGACTTTTTAATAATTCTTAAAACGACTGTGAAGTCATAAGCCTCAAAGTCGTATTTTTTTACTTGATCAAGAATGAAACGATTTACACGATCCATGGCATTCTAGATCGAGAAATAAAAATTGGAATAAAAATGACTAACAGCCAGTTCCATAATCAAAATTAAAGCTTCCTTTATATGAAAAAGTTACCTTTAATGGCAAAATGTGTTCCATAAACCAATTTTGAAACAAAAGGACACTTTAAAGCCTCCTTTATCATAAAGGCTGGACAACCGCTCTTTACCTGCGAAAAGTGTCCTTTTAAGGTAAACATAACCTATTTGCCTGTCATGGTCATACACTTTGATAGCTAATAGTATGGTGTTATAGTTCGGTTGTGGTTCAGTGGTTTCATAGATCGTTGAAAGTTATCTGAGGTAGACTTCATTATCAAGAATATAATGAATTCATCAAGTTCTAGTTCTTCATCAGATGATGAGGAAATAATAGTAAGGAGGCCCAAAATATATAGAAGAAGACAACAACATTTTGTTACTTTGGACGATTTGGATTTTTTTAATAGATTTCGGCTAACAAAACCTACAGTTTTATCGCTGCTGCAACAAGTTGCACACTTTTTACATCTTCCAAGTAACAGGTAATGGAATTTTTAAAAGTTTTAGGTAGTCGATTACTATATGAAAATTTTCTAGGGGCGGCTGTATTGATCCTATGAACCAGCTTTTATTGACATTACGATTCTATGCAACTGGGAATATGTTATTGTCAACAGGCGATATTATTGGAATTTCTAAGACTTCTGCTAGCAGAATTGTTCGAAGAGTTTCATTAGCAATTGTATCTCTTCGTCCACAGTACATAAAGATGAGCGAAACTGATAATGAAATGAGAAGAACTGCAGAAAATTTTATGCAATTGCTAGTTTCCCACGTGTCATTGGTGCTATAGATTGCACATTGATTAAAATTAATTCTCTGGTGGTAATGATGCAGAAATTTTCGTTCAAGAAAAAATTTGTTTGCCTTAAATGTGCAAACGGTGTCTGATGCAGATCTGAGAATCAGAAATATAGTAGCGAGGTGGCCGGATCAACACATGATCAAACTATTTTCAATAATAGTGCTTTGAAAAGACAGTTCGAAAGAGGAGTGTTCGGACAGTACTGTTTACTTGGTGATAGTGGTTATACTCTTCAACCATATCTTATGACCAAATTACAAGAAGCACATACTGCAGCGGAAAATTTATTCAACGAGTCAATCATAAGAACTAGGAATGTGGTAGAGAGACAGTATGGTGTTTGGAAACGTCGCTTCCCTATACTTTCTAATGGAATGCGGGTTAAATTAACAACAGTTAGGGCAATCATTGTTGCAACAGCTGTGTTGCACAATATGGCTATAGATATGAATGAAGCACTTCCAAATGGATGGCTGGACGAAGTGCCGGAGGAAAATGATTTACCAGCACAAATGCATCAAAATAACATTAATGTTGGTCGACATGTGAGGCAGATTATTATAAATGAACACTTTGATAATCTGTAATTATTTTCGAGTAATATGTATGTTAATTCTGAATTTGTCTTTTATTTCCATTGGCAGTGATTCGTCAATAAAATTAGAAAACAGCAAATGGATATTAGCCAAAATGTACAATTATCTTCGTACCCAATGAGAACACTTCGCATTGAATAGGACAGCTTACTTTAGTTGTTCTATTTTTAACATATAGTTTAATTTTTTCAGCATTTTTATTTTCAGCACTTCTTAATTTCACAGTAATTTCGTTTTTATCTGTTCTAGCATGGAATTCATTCCTTTCCTTTTCAGACAATGGAAGTCCTGAATATTTCTTATCATACAGAAACATTGTCAAGCACCTTCAAACAAACATCCCTATACATGTCGAACGGAAATTAAAAATTGTTACTATCGGAGGATGTTTGTTCGAGGTTAAACTCTGCCTTTAAAAATAAAACCTTCATGTACAGCTCTTCTCTGATTTTTTCCCATTCATTAAACAAAACACATTGGAGGGTTATAATTTGTTTTTATTACGTAACTCAGATATTTGTAAATCTAGTATAATTTGTTTTTTCATGTGAGCTTCTTCCTGTCTTCTATTTTCTTCTTCAATTGCCCAAACCTGCTTCTCAAGAAGGTCAATCTTTTTTTTATAAAATGCTTCTTTTGCCAATATTGCAGGATTCATTACCGTTGGCCTTAACTGTCTCGTAACGGGTTCCTTCAATTTGTAAGGTGTATAGCTTGACCATTTACGTTTCAATTTCTACAACAAAAATAAAGGAATGAAGTTGAATTAAATGAAAAAAATTCTTACTTTAAGAGATGCTGGTCCCGTTGCTTCATTGCCAAGGTCTAAGTTGGTGGTAGAATTTTCCTAAAATTAAGAAATGTTCATATAATGAGACGTTCGCTAACCTTTTAGTATCACCTACCCCATTGTCTTGAGTGCAATGTGAAACAATTTCTCAGCAGTGTGGCTTTCACTAGGCTCGCTTTCTTTATTTGTATCATGAATAATCAAAATCTGAAGTATAGAAACCAATAAAACATCATTCATAATATATTAATGACTATCACATACCGGTAGATCAGGAATTTGTTTTTCCACATAGTTTGTATGGCCAGTTTCAGTTGTAGAAAAATCATCCGCTTCGTTTCCTGTGTCTAGGTCCTACAAAATCACAATTAATAATTAAATTATACTTATGAGTAGCTTACCTCATACATCATCACAATCTAAAATGCTATCAAAGCCCACCACTGTTTTGATGTTTATGATTTTCAAAACATTTTCTATAACTGGATCGAATTTATCAGTTACAGGAGGTCCACCACCAGTTCCTTTAATATAAGTACGTTGTGCGGCTACCACTTTCCTTGTTTTTGTTTTCAAATTGTCGTATTTGGACTTCAATTGATCCATATTTCTGCGATGGAGAGCTAGGGCATTGAATGCTGCGGTAACTCGCTGCCAGGCTTTGTCCTACAAAATTATTACTTAGAAACCAGCTTCTTATTGAAATAATATTTTTCACTCACCTTTTCATCATTTGTGAACTTGTTTGTGGTCTTATTTTCTATTATATTTTTCTCCTTATTAATTAAATCTAAGAGACGTAATTGTTCCTCCACGCTGAAAGAAACACTTTTCTTTTTCCTGTCCAATTCCATTGCAAATTCAAAATCAATACTTTCCGTTTTCCGTGAACTACTAAATTTCAAACTATCACTCTGAAGTAATAACTTACGACTCACGACTATTCAACATAAATACACATCATTTTCTTATTTGAATTACTAATGACACATATCACAGGACCACACAACACACGCTTGACATCAAATATTTGAAGTATTACCACAACTGTATTCATAAAAGTGCTACTTATCAGAATAGCCAACAGTATAAAACTTGACGAATGCCGCTTTAAAGGCGACTTTATCTAACAGGAGGTTTTGGTACGTTTATGGAACGGAAGTCGCTTTAAAGTTTACTTTAAAGGACACTTTATCATAAAGCTGACTTCAAATAAAGGAGTCTTTATGATGTTGATTATGGAACTGGCTTTTAATTTGTCTAATATTGACAAGTGAGGTGTTGCTGGATTTAGAATGTCATTCTCGATCGAAATAAGTAAAAATATAGGGATGTCCCATTTATACATCGAAAGTTAGGGTCATTTCCGGTCAAACCGGAAGTACGGCAAAGCAAGTTAATTTGTAAAAAAATGTAAATTGAAATACACAATCCCCAAATTTTGTTTTTCTATCTTCAATAATGAAAAAGTTATAGGGGTGAGCCACCTTGGAGAATCACCCGGTATATATATATATATATATATATATATATATATATATATATATAAATATAGTCTGGGAAATTCTTTGGGACAGCAGCAAACGCAAATGTACTCTTATAACATTATATTTCCAATATTTCGACAATGAATATTGTCATCATCAGAGAGCTACTATACTATAGTATGTTGATAAATATAAAAATAACCTTACTTACAATGTTAGTGAGAATGGTCGTTTTTCGGTGAGATACAAAAAGATGTAGAAGACAACATTGAAACATGTAGAAACATGGAGCAACAATTAGATTTATATGGAAAAATATTTGTAACAAAAACATTACTGGTAAATTCACTAAGAGCCGAAAACAATTGTGGTGAACATTCTTTGGTTATGGATGTGAAAAGTGTGGGAAAATCAAAACATAGAGGTTGGAATTTAACATAACCTAGAATGTCAACGTCAAATTGTACAATTTTTAAGAAGAAGAGACATTTGGTCTAAGCTGTCCAAATGAATGTGGAAACATCAATTGCAATTACTACTGAAGATGAGATTTTCTAATGGTAAAATTGGATAAATAAATTTCATTATGTTATTATTTGTGAAATCTTTCATGTTGGTTTGTATTAAATATAAAAGGAAGATGAATTATCATTGAGAGCATTCGGGTTCTTGTCTAAGATTAATAAATAAGAATAGATCTCACTTAAATGATTGAGATCTGTTCTTTTGTTTAAACAATTGTTGGATTGAGAAATAAATGCCATTTCCAAAAAGATTCGTTTCGAAGCATTCTTTTCTTCTACTAAAATTTTGTGGAATTATAATCCATATTGTGATCTTCTTTATTCACATGTTCACTGAGAGCACATCTTTCAGGGTGAAGACTACAATCACTTTTGTGGGCACTTATACGGTCTTTTAGTAACCTAGCTGTTTGACCTATATATTCATGGTTACAACTTGCACAAGGAATGCAATAAACTAGTTTTGTTTGTGAGAATAACGGAGTTTTATCCTTGACCACAGAAAATAGAGAATTTATGGTTAAAACCGTTCTTTGGGATATTTTTATATTGCCAAAATTGTTAAAAATTCGTGAGAGCTTAGGTGTGATTTCTGCAATGAAAGGTAAAGAAGTATAAAAAATGTTGCTTCGAGTTTCATTGTTATCATTATTATTATTCAAATTCTCAGGTATAATGTCATTTGAAGAATGGATTATAGACGGTGTGCTAAATAAAATCTTATTCAATAAGGATGGAGGATATTAATTTCGTTTGAATAACTTGTGGATAATTTTCAAATTTTTGTGGTGAAATGAAGAGTCAAAAATTCGTAGAACACGTTGTTTCATCTGCTTGACCAAGTTTATTTTTGATGATTGTTTGTGGTAAGACCAGTAGTTCATATATCTTCCAGAACCTATCGGTTTTCTATACCAGTCAACTAGTAAGATGTTATTGGAAGTACGGATGAGCTTAGTGTCCAGGAAAGGAACGCTACCTCCATCATCTTCATTTTCGATGGTAAATTGTATAAACGGGTCATAGCTGTTGAAAATATCTACAATTTCTGTAATCTCTGATCGAGGATTATGTCATCAACATATTTTTTGATGAAGAAAACTTTGTGAGGAAGGACATTCAAGACTATCTAGCAAATCGTCCATTACATAATTTGCTAAAATGGGACTTATCTTTGCCCCCATGGGTGTGCCAAAAGTTTGTCTTCAGACCTGGTTATCAAATGAAAAGTATGTATTATTAAGGAGAAAAGTTAACATATTGATGAAGTCATCTTCACAAATCTTACAAAAATTACGGATGTTCTCCCAATTGTTGTGGATTGCTCTGATGCATGAATCCAAATGATCGTTACTAAAAAGTGAAATCACGTAATTTTCAGGAAGTTGCATTTTATTGAAATTTGTAGGAAGGTCAAAGGAGTCCTTTATGTAATATGGATTTCCATAATCATAGGCCCTTGTCAAAACATCTGTCAAAAAGGAGACTAGTGATTCTGAGGGATTATTAATCGATGAGATAATGGGTCTAACTGATAACGTAGGTTTATGGATTTTGGGAAGTGCATAAAATTTCGGAATGACCCCTGTATATAAACAGGCTTTTAGTAAATTTACCAGTAATGTTTTTGTTACAAATATTATTCCATATAAATCCAATTGTTGCTCCATGTTTTTACATGTTTTAATGTTGCCTTTTCCATCTTTTTGTATTTCACCGAAAAACGACCATTCTCACTAACATTGTAAGTAAGGTTATTTTTATATTTATCAACATACTATAGTATTTTCACCTTTGTAGCTCCCTGATGATGACAATATTCATTGTCGAAATATTGGAAATATATTGTTATAAGAGTACATTTGCGTTTGCTGCTGTCCCAAAGAATTTCTCAGACTCTTTCCTAACTAGTCAGCAAAGACTACCTCTCCTCTTTATATATATATATATATATATATATATATATATATATATATATATATATATGTATGTATATAACTCATGAATATATACCCTGTATGTTGTGGAATCACTTAGCGATTCACTACGGATATTGGTGAAAACTATATTCGTTTAGAGATACATTCCATTATATTGAAACTAAGGGCATGCCGCTTGAGTACGGATCGCTTAGATCGACCTTTCGTGGAAGGTCGATAGGTTGCGTGTGATTTTTTCCACTTAACGTAAAAGGATGTTATTCAATCTCCGATGAATAGGTAATTGTATAACCGCAGGGTTCACCAGCCCAATAGAAGGAAATATTTGACAATATCGAAGATAATTTTGGTATATTCGCGTTATTGAACCCAAGTATGCTATTGGACTTGAAAGTAGTATTATGTAAACATCAATAATCATCGATAAATGTAAACATTTCATAATATAATCATGATTGGTTACATTTATCGATGATAATGCTACTTCCCATGCAAATGATTATAGATGATTTACTATATTTCAGATGTGATGGGGAAGTTCAATAAAATATGAAAGTGAGAGACATTGTAAGAGGAAATATTTAAAAATTGCAAACACAATTTTTTTTGGTTTTGTAAGTGGAATCAGATAGTTTCTCCCCAGTATCTACATGTTGGCTTTTCTGCCTCGTTGTCTCTCGGTCTTTCAAAACAGAAACAAGAAGAGTTGCAATTTGGCAAATGGAAGTGGAGCAATTATCCATGATAGAGGCCGAATTATTCAGCGGTGAATTATAAGATAGTATTATTTCTGTTATCTACCTCTTATGTCACTAGAGATATTTTAAATGTCAATAGTATAGATAAATACTTTTTATTTTGATTTCCTGGTTATTTTTTTTGTCCATTTATGAAAAAATTATTTGATGTACGCTTTGTAAATTGATTTATTTATTTTTAGTAAGGTTATTAATCCCAGAAAACAATTTCAAGAATGAGTATTTATCCACAAAAAATAGCGTGAACCAAAACCTATACCATCCCTAGTTTCAATTTGCAAAAGTCTTCATTTACTTATAGGAAAAAAGTTTGGTGCTGTAAGATTTATTTTGAAGTGGCACTGTTTGTGGAAACTGCTACAGTTGATATTGGAAAATTGTGAAAAGCCTTTAATTATTTTAGAATTATGTGTATAGTATTTTAAGATGGGAAATCATTCGAATTGAAATATGATCTCTGGATTATATTGATGGAAATAAAAATTGACAATTGACCCCAATAAAACTTCCTGCATGAATATATCTGAAGGAATAGAACAGACTAACTTAAATATTTAATTTTTGTTGGGGAAAATGAAGCTGATAGAAATTTTTAAATATTTTTGGCTGCAAAAGTTAGAAAATAATAAACATTCTTTTAAGAATTATAAGTACTAGTAAACAAATTTTGGAACTAATCTGAACTATATTCCCCTATATAGCCTAACCGACGCATAGATGAAACTTTGAGAGGGAAGCTTGGATTGGAAACGAGAAGCACGTGGGATTAGAGAATATGGACGGTTCGTGGTAGCGACATTGTTAAAAATGATGAATTCAGTGTTTGGTGATATCTCTATTTGGATTAGAAGGTGGGAGTATTACTTTACTTGATTAGTTGTGTCCCCGATGTTTGATGGACAATAAGTGATTTCCTTTGTTCTAAAAAATGTGAGAAGATATAATAATAATATTGTATTTACTTCATGTTCCTTTTGTGCATAGCATTTTTAACCAACGAAACCAAAAAGAAGGAGGTTCTCTAGTCGACGCGTATATTTTTTTTTATGTATGACCACGCATTACTTCTTACTGAGACGTCCGATTCCGATAATTCTTTTCAGAGGATAGGGTGTACTTCGAAGTTGGTCTCATTTGAATTCAAAAGATGAAATCTACCTCAAAGGGTAGCAAAATGAAGGATATTGATCACTTACCCTCTGAATTCTGGTCCGTTAACCGATTCTATCAGACATTATGGTCTGATTTTATTCAAAATTGGTATGTGGGGGTTTTTGGGATATAATATTATGTTTTTTTTGTAAAAGGGAAAATTTAAAATGGCGGCTTCAAAATGGCGGCCGAATTTTGTGATTATGGTCTGATTCTTTTCAAAATTGGTATGTGGGGGTTTTTGGGTCGAATATTATGATTCTCCTGTAAAAATTGAAAAATTCAAGATGGCGGCTTCAAAATGGCGGCCGAGTTTTGTGATTAGGGTCTGATTCTATTCAAAATTGGTATGTGGGAGTTTTTGGGGTCGGAGATTATGATTACCCAATTTGATGAGATTATTCCATTTTTAAATTTGCAAAAAAAAAAAAAAATAATAATTTTTATAAATAAACCACACTAAAAAGTAGGAAATAAATAATAGTTTGAAAAAACTGAAAAACACGCTCTTATAGAAAACCAGACTAAAAAAAAAATAAGAAAAAATATATTTTATTTAAAAAAAAGCGTGGGGTGCATGGCATCAATAATTATATGGTACATTACACACCGAGGCGATACCATGCACCCCACGCTTTTTTTTTAATAAAATACATTTTTTTCATTTTTTTTTAGTCTGATTTTCTATAAAAGCGTGATTTTTAGTTTTTTCAAACTATTATTTATTACTTTTCAGTTCCGTATTTCGTCGGTTTAATTTTTTGTTATTGTAGTAAATAAATGAAGGGTTCCATTATAACTAGCTAGTTCATAGTTTTATGTAAATATGAGATGATCATATTGTTCTGTTCAAGAAAATAGTAAGACATTGAAAATAAGAGAGAAGATACAATAAAATAGAAAATGATGATATTATTAATGATATTCTGAAAAAGTTGTTTCTTTTCTTTCCTCGGAAGCTGGTCTTGTCGCCAGCTGCACCTCAGCCTCTTAGGCTTTTTGTGCATTCCGGTTTTACAGCACCCACTCCGTAACTCTAGTGTCCTGTATCAGTCTGTACAGGTTCTTCACCGGTTGGCTACTGTATTCTTCGGGGGGTTAGCCTTGGCTGTCCGAATATTGCTTGTCTTTTGCGGTCTAGCGCCTCGCATTCTGACAATATACAGGGTGTTATGTAATAAGTGTCCGACATTTTACAGGATTCCTAAGTTATTTATAAGGTGAACAGTTCATGGCAAGTTCATAAGCATGGGTCCGCAAGGCCTTCATTTTTTATATACAGAGTGTTAAAAATTTATTTTAATTTTGATTTTTCGTGAATAATTTTCAAAATAATGTCGATATTCGGACCAAAATTGGTATTTGGCGGGTTTTTAATATGAGAAATTCAAATTTGATCTTAGTTTGGCCCTTAATTGTAGGGGGCGCCGCCTACAGGTCTTTGTCTCTTTCGGGGAGTAACAACTTTGTCGTGCATGTACGTTTCACATTTAATAGAAGAAATATCGATTCCTCTATAATTTCTACGTGAAAAAGATATGCCTTTCAGAAGTCGCTATGAGCAGCCGATTTCGGGATATTTCGATTTAAATTATTCGATGCATGTGTTTGTCAAAAAGTGAAACAATTTTGAAAACTTTTTTTTTTAATCAACATTGAAACATTTCTAAAGCTAATTTTCAAACAACAATAAACAACGGAATACTAGATATAAATCTCAATCAAAATCACAATAAAGATTTGATATGTCCATCTCCTGCCTGTATGCACGCATCCAATCTTCTTCTCATTGATTCCCGCACTCTTTTGGAAAATTCCTGGAGTATTTTGAATTGTTCTACAAGAGTTAATCATTCGATTACTTCATTCTTCTTCATTTTGGATAGGTTAATTAAGGATTTTAGATGTTCCCACAGGAAAAAATCCGAACTGTTGAGGTCTGGTGACCTAGGGGACCATGATTGAGGCCCTCCCCGACCTATCCTACGGTTGCCGAAAGTTTGATCTAAAAATTCACGCGCTTGAATGCTAAAATGTGCCGGGGCACATCTTTCAGTAAAATACGCAAATCTTCTTCAAGAAAATGACAATATCAGTCTCTGTTTAATCTTCCCGGGATAAAGAATGGACCTATGGAATAATTTCCAAGGATTCCTGTCCCCCACACGTTGAGAGAGAACTGTTCTTGGAAATGTGATTCCTGTATCGCATGGGGGTTTTCTTCTGACCACAAATGATCGTTGTGAAAATTGCGTATAGTGTTGCGTGAGAAATTTTCTTCGTCCGTAAACAGGATTCGATTTTCAAATAAAGAATTTTGAATAAGGCATAGGAGAAACCAATGACAGAAGTTGATACGTAACGGAAAGTCACGAGGGAGTATTGCCTGAACTCTTCGAATATGGTAGGAATATAACAAACTATCAATTGAAATTTCCTATACCAGAAAATGAGAAATGTTCAACATCAGCGCTATTTTTCTGGAGCTTGTTTCCGGGTGTTCTCCTACCAAATTAAGAACCGCTTCCTCGGTTCCTGGGGTTCTCACCGTCCGATGTGCACCCGAGAGGTGACTAGCTTTCTCAAGACTTCCTGTTTCTCTTAACCGATCGTAAATTCTTGAAACCGTTTTTGAAGTAGGAGTGTGCGGTTCGAATAACGCTCCTGATACAAACGTCTAGCCTCTTATGCATTTCCGTTAGCAAGTCCGAATGTAAAATGTATGTCAGCATACTCTACATTGGTGAAGTTTACCATTTTTCAACAAATAATCACAATCATAATGAATAAAACTATTTAACTATGCATCAAGATATTATTTTTGACATGACAGCACAAAAAAAAAACATTGGGATGAAGAATATCACCAACTTTTGATTTTTGCCTTACAATACACTCTATCAAAAATGAAAAAATACCGTAAAAATATTTTTTTGATACGTCTTATACCTTCCGAGATATTTAATTGTTTAGCTAGGCGTGCGATGACGCGAAGTCATTGGCCGCTGTGGCGTCACTTTACAACGGTCGGTTAGGGCGTGCTCTGCTTCCGAGCTGTGTGTATGAAGTTTGCGTCGAAAATTGATAAAAATGTCGAATGGAGAAACTAGAAAATCGTGTATTGTGCCAAAGTGTTTAAATAAAACCACAAACGCACCCGAAAAGTTGTTTTTTATTGTTGCTTTCGAACCTAAAAGTCGAAAGAAATGAATGCAAATCATGATGTTCTGGGGTGATTCTGCATTTCACTGTACAAATATCTCTTTTAACTTTTATATATCCAATAGCGTCGTCGCCGAAGCTATTTCTAGCCGATCTAAAATAAACGTAAGTTGATCTAATACATAAAAAATAAAATAAATAAAAATGCACTTATCCACGATCACATTGAAGAGGAAATTAATATGAGAGGTTTTTCATCTTAGCTTAATAATATTTAATAGGTGTAGTCGCGTGCATCCTAATAATAACCTACTTTTGAAAAAAATATTTCATGGGTTCAAATTTTAAAAAGTTAAAGATGTTCAGGTTATGTTTCCTTTGTTAATTTTTTGTTACATTACATATTAGAGAAATACAAAATGTAAGTCATGATCCAAACTTTGTAGGTACAATAACACGGTATTGTTTTTAATAAATCCCACCCTGTTACAAATACCTACGCATTCTTCCTTCTCAGGAACTTAATGTCAAGTAAGATGTTCATAGTAACAACATGACGTATGACGTACATTTATAAAACACTAGTAATGAGAAATATGTACTAATAGAGATCAAACAATTTATGATAAAAAGTAAAATGTTATTAAGTAATACTTACTTTTGCATTTTTACTCCTCGCATCTCGGCGGCCAAGAAATCGGAGTTATTTGAAAATAGTGGGCAACTATTAACCGGTTATTTCAGGCAAGGTATCAGATTGTCCTTTTTCAAAACCGTCATCCATATCTAATATCATACTTATAACACATAAAAACTTAAGTTAAAAACGTTATTGTGGTCGAACAACCGATAGCGAAGCAATGATTGAGTGTACGGTGAGAACGTTGCGTTGTAAAATGACGTCACGCCAGCATGGCACGCTCGCCCGAAATATTTGAATAGAACGGAAACTAAAATTGTCGTAACTTCAACACTACTCGCTTGATTGAAATGAAACAAAAACAGGTGTATTTCTAAACATTTAGGCTACACGGTCCTGAAGTTTCAAGTCATTCAACAGTCCCAGTGACATTCTTCATCAACTTACTAGCCTAATTGATACTTTTATTTTCAAAGAGTTTGCGTATCAATCCGAAGAAGATTGGATGCATCGATTAATTTATATCAAAATATCTCGAAAGCGGCTGCTTGTAGCAACTTTTGAGAAGCATACCTTTTTCACTTAAAAATGATAGAAGAATCGATTTTTTTCTAGAAAATGTGATACATAGATGCACGACAAAGTTGTGACTTTTCAAAAGAGACAAAGATCTGTAGGCGGCGCCCCCTACAATTAAGGGCAAAACAAAGATCCAGTTTGAATTCCTCATATTAAAAAAATCATCAAATACTGATTGTCGTCATAATATCGACATTACCTTGGAAATTATTCACGAAAAACCAAAATAAAAATAAATTTTTAACACCTTGTATATAAAAAATTGAGGCTTGGCGGACCCGCTTATATGAACTTTTCACCTTATAAATGACTGAGCAATCGTCCTGTAAAATATCGGACACTTATTACATAACACCCTGTATGTATGGCCGTTTCCATTCCTTTGCTACATTGTCTGCAGGAATGTTCTCCATTGTACAGCCCCATTTCGTGCAGGTGCCCTCTCATTGGGCTATGACCAGTGAAAAATCCCGTTATTGGTCTGACTTGGTTCCTACTCATCATGAGTAGTTCTTCAGTTCTTTGTTTAGACGGTTATTTGATATATGTTTTCCCTTGGTGCATGAGAGGGGCTTCCTTCCAGCGCTCCCTTTGTTTTCGTTTGACCCAGTCCCGTACGCAGCATCGGATAGCTGATTTTGTAGCTCCGAGTGCAGGTTCTGGGCCAATATATGGAGTTGATGAGCCCATCCTCGCTAGTTCATCAGCTTTTTCATTGCCATCGATGCCACAGTGTCCTGCAACCTACATCAAAGTGATGTGGTACTTATTTAGGAAGATAATGTATAAATGATATGTTCTTTTGTTCAAAATCATTTGAGGTTCATTATTACATGAAGAGTATCCTGTCAATTGTTTCAGTATATCTTTTATGGAAACTTTTTAACAAAAAATTAAACCGACGAAAATGAAACTCAAAAGCAAAAAATAAAATAAATCTTGCCAGTCTTAATAAGCAACGAAGATTATTAAAACACTTCAAAGGAATAATCATAACAAAATAACATAAGAATCTGAAATCTCCGAAATGAACAATAAGATTCCCAAAAATGCGCTCTCCTGCTGATATTAACTTCGGAAACGCTCGGCAATTTCCGGCGAAGGGACGCGCCGCCGCTGCGCAATCCGCTGTCATCATTTTACGCTTTACGTAATCAATTTGCTTGTTTTTTTGGCGCCGACTTGAAATTGGTTACTTACATATGTTTAGGAGGTTAGTTAACAAGACTAAAAAGGTTTATTTTATTTTTTGCTTATTAGTTTCTTTTTTCTTGGGTTTAATTGTTTGTTGAAATGTTTTTATTGTGATTGTCGATTGAACTTATGGGAATGATTGTATTCTATTCACTCCTTCCATACTAATATTTCTAAAATTCTGAAGTAATCGGCCCAGACCAGTTTCAACCATTGAGAACTCTTCTCAAATGAGACGATATCGATGAAAATGTTAATGACCAAATCAAATACTTCTATGAGACAATATTTAACATTCTGGATATAAGTGTTCCCCAACTCAAAAAAAATTTATCCGATAGGGTTCAGCACTGAAATGAAGAAAAAAAAATCTTTGGGAAACGGAAGACGCTTTCCGAGTTCTACACGATTGATTTCAGGAGTTGAAAAATTATATAAAAAAGGCCCACGATGAATATATTGCAGACGTAGAAAAAAGCATAATAAATGACCCGGAAGTTTTTTGCAATTTTACCAAGAACAATAAAAGAAACAGAAACCCTATGCATTTTCACTTGGAAAATGCTATCAGTGTTTGGTTAGTGATTGGAATGAAGAGACGAGTGTTTTACTTTAAAACAGATTTTTTATTTTCTCTTCATGTGCACATCTTTTTATGACTACTGTCAACTGTCAACTACATTGTTGGTTCCCTAACTAAGGGTCGTCTTTACATGATAATCTTAAGTTAGGTTTTATTCAAACACCTCCCTCTCAAAGATTGAGACGCTGAGGGGCTATCACCCATCGACCGTATCGGGAGCGCTTATATCTTGAATTGTCACTTTCACTATTTTTATTATAATTCAACTCAAAATTATCCTCTTGAGGTAATGCCGAGAACCCTAATAAGTCTGAAGTGCTATTATGTGATGAATTTTGTGGAATACTAAAAGATCTTACAGAGCTTGGACTAATTCTATTTTGTGAAGGAAAAATATTGTTAGGATGGATCTTCTTGTTACTGGAACTTTCGTTGGGATACAATTCAGGTTCACAAATGAATTTGTAGTCTGAGTTTGAAGCTGACATTTTCATGTGTAAGGTATTACGTCTAACAATTCTATTATTACTTTCTTTCTTAACCCAATAGGACCTTGGCTCAGCAGCTTTTTCAACAACCACTGCTTTTTGCCAGGTTTTTCCTTTAGAAGTTTTTATAACCACTTTATCCCCCTTTTTATACTCCAACGAGTTCCTACGAGCTGATTTATCAAAATTTGACTTCATAATCAGTTTTTGTTTACTAAGTTTATCATAAATATTTTGTTGTATTTTTGGTTCTAATTTTCTGAAAGTAATAGGGAGTTCTGTTTTCAACATCCTGCTCTGTAAAATTTGTGCGGGTGTAGCATTAAGACTTATTATAGGTGAATTATTATATTCTAAAACACATTCCCTAAAATCACATTTATCGTCTAAACTTTTTCTTAAGATCTGCTTGGACATGCTTACTGCTTTTTCTGCCATACCGTTACTTTGGTGGTAATGTGGAGAACAAGTTGTTATCATAATGTCTTTACTTTTGTAATACTTTTGACAACGGTTTGACACAAAAGGCAAGTTGTCACCTATAATAACCTGAGGGTAGCCAAATCTAGTAAAAATATCCTGGAAACAATTTATAACAGATTCGGAAGTTTTATCTTTTAAGGAGATCAATTCAAGCCAATGTGAGAAATGATCTATAAGTACTAAATAGTTTTTCCCTGCAAATTCTACGATATCTACAGCTACTTTATTAAATCTTAATTTAGGGACACTATGTGGCATAAGAGGTTCCTTGTAGTTTGCTGGCGAGTATTTTTCACATGTGCGACAACTTTTAATATAGTTCGTAATGTCGTTAGACAAGCTAGGCCAAAAGAATAAAGTTCTAGCTTTGTTTATGGTCTTACTGATACCGATATGACCTTTATGCAAAAGTTTGATTATGTCTGTTCTAAGCTTTTGAGGGACTATGATTTTGTCTTCAACAAAGATAATACCTGCTTCAACATAGATCGAATCTTTCAAACCGTAATAAGGTTTACAATCTGCAGATATTCGTTGTACTTTAGGCCATCCACTATAGTAATAATCATGGATTCTTAATAAGGTAGAATCTTTACTTGTTTCAAGTCGAAACTGATCTTTTTTTTCTTGACTCATAGGTAAGTACTTTGAGACTAGATGGACCATTTCAAACATGTCAGGGTCAGGAGAATTTTTTATTTGCAAACTTGACCTTGACAACATATCTGCAAACTGTATGTTTTTACCTGGCACATAGTAAATGTTTAGAGAATACTTCATTAATTTAAGCCTGAACCTTTGTAACCTAACTGAACCTACTTTTTGAATTGGTTTTTTCATAATCGAGATAATGGGCTTGTGGTCTGTCTGTACGTCAACTATTTGTCTATAAATAAAATCATGAAATTTTTGTGTACCAAAATAAATAGCTAAAAGTTCTTTTTCGGTCTGACTATAATTAACTTCATGATCATTCATAGATCTAGAAGCACAAGCAACTAATTTTAAAATATTATCGTCATACTTCTGAAACATACAACAGCCTAATCCATTTTTAGATGCGTCACATTGTAAAACTGTCTGTCTTTCTGGGTCAAATGGAACAAGGGCTGGTGTTTTAGTGATAACTTCTTTCAGTTGGTCGAAAGCTTGTTGATGCTTAGGTAACCATAACCATCCAACATTATTTCTAAGTAACTGACATAATGGGTGCATCAACTCTGACATATTTTTAACATAACGTCTAACATAGTTGAAGGAACCAATTACTCTCTGTAATTCAACTCTATTTGTGGGCGTTTTAAGTTTGCACAAAGATTCAACCTTGTCAGAATCAATTTGCATGCCATTTCGGGAAAAGATTTGTCCCATAAATTTAACCTGGCTCTGACAATACTGGAATTTGTCTTTATTGAACTTTGCACCGACTTCTGTAGCTCTTTTCACAACTTCAGCTACTGCTAAATCGTGTTCTTGTCTCGTTTTCCCATGTACTATCATGTCGTCATGACATATCACTACGTTTTGTACATTTGAAAAATGTTTTTCCACTTCATCCTGGAACAAATCTTGAGAGTTTGCTAACCCATAAGGTAAAACAATAAATCTGTACACACCAAATGGAGTTGCAAAACAACACTTCCATGACGATTCGTCATTTAGTTCCAGGTGGTGGTACCCTTCGGATAGGTCAAAAACGGTAAAATAATTTTTGTCTCTTAAATTTGAGCATATTTCTTCTATATTTAATCCTAATCTAGGTTTTCTAACAATTTGACAATTAATGTCAGAGGGGTCTAAACATAACCTAATTTTCCCGTTAGATTTTTCAACGATAACTATTCTATTTATACTCGCTTCAGGACTTATTTCATCAACTTTAACTATAGCCTTTCTATCAACTAATCTATCTAGTTCTACTTTTAGCTGATCCCGTATAGCAAATGGAATTTTACTAGGTGGGTGACAGACATTTTCAAAGTTTTGTTTTGTAGGAATATTATGTTTGCCTGGGAACCTACCAAAACCCTTGAAAATTTTCGGATTTTTGTTGATAAACTCATATTTTTCACATAAGTTTGCATCTTGCACCTCTATGTTGTTTATTCTTTTGATTAACTTTAAATTTAAGCATGCCTGGCCACCTACAAGGACCTGATTTGCCCCATCTACAATAACAAAATCTTCATAAATTTCCCTGTTTTTAAATGAACAATGTAAATTTACGATCCCTATTGGTTTAGCCTGACTGCCTTCAAAACCTTTTAAAATATATTGTGTAGGCCTCACTTTAAACTGTTTGTCTATTTTCTTGAAAATTCTGAGCGGTATCACACTTACATCGGCTCCGGTATCAAGTCTTACTTTAACTTTTTCCTTTTCGATAGACAAATTTTCGCAGAAATCTTCACTCACCTCTCGGTCTGTATACTTCTCTTTTCGAACTCGGTTTACAAATAGGTCATCACTGTCAGCAGAACTTGATGCATCGCTTTGTTCAATGTTTCTGACACTTTTAACTCTGCATGACACAGCGAAATGGTTTTCAATCCCACATTTGCTACATTTTTTGCCAAATGCTGGGCATTCTCGGGGTCCATGAACTGTTTGGCACCTTTTGCATTTGAAATTTCTTCCAGATTCATTTTTTGTACCGTTAAACTTCGAGCTTTTTGTAGATTTATTATACTTCTGATATTTGTTTTTCTTCTTAACTATATTAACTTCTGTTCCACTCTCTTGAAACTGTAAACTTTGACTTTTGCTTTGTTCCGAGGTTCTACAAAAACGTATTGCTTTTTCCAAAGTTAAATCGTCGATCCTTAATAATGCCTCCCTTGTTGTAGGGTCCTTAATTCCCGTTACAATTCTATCTCTAAGGGCTTTTTCCTCTTGAGACTGGTGGGGGTCGACGGTATTATAATTACAAGTTTTTATTAGGTGTCGGCAGTCTGTGAGGAAATGGTCAAAGCTCTCTCCTTCTTTTTGCTGCCTTCTGGAAAACATATACCTCTCAAAACATTCATTTTTTCTTGGGTTTACATATTTCTCTATTTCAGCCAACATGCCATCATATGGGTCCAAATTCTGGGAAATTTCGAATGTTGACATAATCCTTGCAGAGTCATGCCCTATGATATTACGTAAAATACTCAATTTTACATTTGAAAGGGCTTGGTCCTGGCCTGTTGACACTAAATAGTCATGAAAGGCTGTTTGCCAAAACTTCCACTCTGATGCTGCATTAGTTGATTGTAGATCGAAATCTGGTGGTAACTTAACTGGGCCGCCTCCTGCCATTTTTCTTTAAGGGCTGTCAATACTTAGTAGAACTTGCAGTATTTATGTTCAATTATATGCACATTTTCCGGCACGACCGTTGCCTGTAAACTTGGGCCACGATTTCTTTTTACGACTGCGCCATGTTTGGTTAGTGATTGGAATGAAGAGACGAGTGTTTTACTTTAAAACAGATTTTTTATTTTCTCTTCATGTGCACATCTTTTTATGACTACTGTCAACTGTCAACTACATTGTTGGTTCCCTAACTAAGGGTCGTCTTTACATGATAATCTTAAGTTAGGTTTTATTCAAACAATCAGAAAAATACAACATAGAAGACGGCAAAGGATATTTGTTTTCATTTTCGTAACCAGATTTTCGTGAGTGGGAGTGCGTTTTCCAGGTAGAAATACATATTTTGCACCATACGCCATCTCTGCAGTTTTCATCATAACATGGCAAATGTTTTATTTTTATTTTCAAAACCAATTTATCATATTATATTTTCAAACGATCCAACTTTGCGAGTTGATGTGGGACCATTCTCCAATTGAAAAGACATATTTTACACCATATGCCGTCCCTACAATTTCAATCATGAGATGCAAATAATTGTTTTAATTTTGGAAGCATTTTATGGTAATTTTTCCAACAGATTTGACTTTGGTGAACAGGAGAACAATTTCCAGGTGAAAATGCATATTTTCCACCATACAACATAGTAGCAGTTTTGAGCATGAGATGCCAAAGGTTGTTTTTTATTTTCAAAGAAAGTTCATCCAAATAAAAAAAAAATTGACTATGTAAAGGCATCCATTGAGATTCCACTGAAGCTATTTCTGAAGGATTTGCCTGCTTTTTCAACTCTGTCTGTGATCAAAATCCCGCTGATTTTGACTTCACCAACTTGAAACAATATTCTAGGAGCCTACCTGAGCGAAACTGTGGGAATTCATGTTTTAGAATTACCGTAAATGACATGGAAAATGCATTCAAGAAATCAAAAGGCAAAAAGTCTTCGGGACCCGAAGGCATGTATGGAACATCTTCTGTATCCGCTAATGATCATTTTTCAGAAATCTCTCAGTAGCGGAATATTTCCAGAAGGATTCAAACTCACAAAAACCACTCCAATCTATGAAAAGATTATTAACAAAAAATTTTGAACTACATACCACTAACAGTTCTAAATTGTATAGCGAAGCTTTTCGAATGAATCCTCTTTGACAAAATTTTCAATCATATAAAAAATAATATTTCTTCAATCAACATGGCTTTTACAGGAGCAGATCGATAGGAACCATTTGGCTACTTTAGTTAACAAGGTGGGGGAAGTTGTTAATGGCGGTCAACAGGTGGATGGGCTTATACCGACTTCGCCAAAGCTTCCGATAAAGTAAACCATGGTATCTTGATAGCGAAGCTTTTCTCGTATGGTACGGGCGAAACGATAATACGACTAATAATTTCTTACCTTGAAGAAAGAACTCAGTTCGTCAATTATTTGGGACATGAATCGACAAGTTTTTTGGCGAGGTCTGGTGTGCCACAAGGGTCTAACCTTGGTCCCGTCCATTTCATAATCTTCATAAATGATTTATCTGATGTGGTTTCTCAGAGAGTCTTTTATTCGCAGATGATTTTGAAATTTTCGAACCAATCAGAAATATCAATGACTATTTAGACTTGCAATTCGATATTGATCATATTTTCAAATGGTCGGTCGATTATAAATTACACTTTAATTCGGAAAAATGTAGTGTTGGGACCTACCCCACCCGTCAGAACCCAGTTGAATATATTCACAAGATGAATGAATATATTCACCGCATATCCCATACAAAAGATTTGGGTGTCTCTTTCACTAGCGATTTGAATTTCAAGAAACATATAGATATAATCTGTAACGAAGCATCTAGGATTTATTAAACGCAATTCAACTGAATTCAGAACAACTAATTCCATCAAATTGCTGTACAACACAATTATACGAGGTCGCCTTGAATTTGCTTCAATTATTTGGGATCCTGCTACGCAAAATTCTGAGAAGATAGAAACGGCTCAGAATGAGTTTTTAAAATACATTTTCTACCGTGGGTACGGTGCAAACCCTGGATCCGAATCCTTTCAATCCATTAGAGAAGATTTCGGGATAAGTCGTCTCGAGCACAGAAGAAAAGTCAATAAAATCTTCAAACTATTGGTTTTTGTGAGTTTAAATTCTTCTTTAAATATTCCACGACTGAGAGATTTCTGAAAAATGATCATCAGCGGATACAGAAGATGTTCCCTACATGCCTTTATCAGAAATGAATTTTTTCATCCCTTTCAGTAGCTTAAGTTGGTCCACCTAACCTGTTTCAAATAAAAATGTACAAAAATACCAAATTATTAGATCACATTCTTGCCTTATGCAATCAATTTTCGGCTCAGTCATCATCTGGATACTTTGGAGTCAGTTTTACCAAGTTCAGAATTTTGTTATCACAAACACCATTATAAAATACAAAAACGAAACTTTCATGTAATAATGAAATTAAAGTTTGTTTATTTCTCTCTTCGATTCCTTTTTTTTATTTCAATTTTATTTTTTTGTTGCTTGCACTCAACTAGGTATTTTGACTGTACTCAAGAACAGTGTTCTTTATTTTTATGTCTCGCTTATTTACTTTATTTCTTACACTGAATATAGAGTTAGATGGTAGAAAACATGTATTTAGGTGAAAACCTGTTTGTTTTCTGTAATAAATAAATAAATAAATATTGAATCCCAATTCATTATCAGTACCAGTCAACCCAACATTATATTTTATAAATTTTTGTTATATATTGTGCTTATGATTTTGAATGATGCAGTAGATTCGAATAATAAATGAAGTGAGTGCTTTCTGCGCTATTCGCACAAAACTGATGAAATACTTGGGAATTAAATTTTGATCATTCTTCGTTATATAGAAGGATTGCGGTGTTACGAAACAAGATTTGCAAATAATTTGCATGAATATGAATTGATTTCGCGAATCTGCTAGGATCCACTTCAAAGGATTCTGCACTCGAGAAAAACCCAGCAAACGATTTTTTGGTAGTATAGAATTTGGTGTGTTCCCAAGATTTTTGGAGCGAAGTTTCTTTACGCGGCTTGCCGTAGACTGGTAGAAATCGTCACGTAAGAAAAAAGCGTTGTACCCCCTCATGCGACTTCTCTCTTTCTCTCTCTCTCTCTCTCTCTTTCTCTCTCTCTGCCTCTTTCTATCAAATACGAGTTTGTGTGACAAGCATCCAGCTCTTGCTGTTCTGCTTGCGGAAAATTTATTTAATGTATATTTTGCGATAAAACTACACTTGGTCCTGTAAGAATTAAATGTCAACGCACTCAATTCCCATATAGGGAATTAGGAAATGCAAAATTGATGAAATGAGGAATTTTGAACTCACTACATACAGTGATTTAATATTTGAATTCAAATATACCTTTTTCAGCATGTTAGAATGCCTCAGTTTTTCAAGTAAGACAAAGAATAATTTAATTGTATCGAAAAGGGACACATTCTCAATTGAATATTGATACAAAGATTTTTGTGTGAATTGAAAAATCCACGATTAAAATGAAAACAACAGAACAGAAAACAACTACTTCCCCGTAGAGCAGTGGTTAGCAAAATAGTTGATCACGCAGTAGGCTCAGGTTCGATACCGAAGAAACTTTTTTTTAGATAGATAAATAGATTATTCATTGTCTTATCATCTATTGTACAATAGATTAGACATTGTCAAAAGATAAATATGGAAAAAAATGAGATAATGTACATATACAGGATAAATAATTATTTACATAACATTTCCAGACATATATACAGAATACCTAAAAGTAATTGTCAGATTAATATACATATACAGAAAGTAGTTACTTACATAAGATTTCCAGACATTTACAAAAAACATGAAAATAAAAAATGAATTGCATTTTAAAAATCCTAGAAGAATGCATTTCCTAGGTGTTACCAAGGTAACTTTCGAACTCTTTCAAATTATAAAAACATTCATCATGAAGGATATTCTTCAACCTTCTCTCAAATATATCATATGATTCACTATCCTTAACGATAGCCAGAAGTTTATTATAATATCTGATGCCCGCATTATTGCGACCTTTTTTCCTAAACGAATGATTTATTCTCTCTATGACGAAATTATTTTCATGTCTTGTATCGTAATTATGGATTCAAATATTTTTCATCAGTTTATCTTTGTTGATATATATATATATATATATATATATATATACATATATATATATATATATTTATATATATATATATATATATATATTTTAATGAGTAAATTGAAGAGACTGATTTTATACAGCTTGAAAAGTTTTAAAGGGTAGATTGAAAATTAATCGTAGGATTCGTTTTTGTAAAACAAAAACTCTTTGCAAATCGCGTCCTTGACCCCAGAATATGACACTGTAGCTAACAGTAGAGTAAGCATAGGCATAGTATATGTTCAAAAGGGTGCTTTTGTCTTTCACGGACTTTAATACGGTCAATAAGTAGAAACATTGATCAATCGTTTTGCAAACACCATCAATATGTTTCTCCCATTGCTGTCAAACGTTGTTCCCAAGAACTTTACCGATTTAGATGGTTCTCAAATTGCTGTCAAAAGTTGTTCCAAAGATGTTCAGATGTTTTAATGTTTGATCCATTGGATAAAATTTGGCATTTCAAAGGGGTTTTGTACAAACTGAAATATTCGATACATACGGTTTTTTTAAGTTTATAATAAGCTTATTCCTAGAACACCAATTTTCAAATGCAGTAAAGGTTTTGTACATTTTTTTAAGAAGATTATGTTCAGAGTGATCAATTATAACCATGCAGGTATCAACAGCATACATGAATACTTCAGCTTGCGTTATATAATGGAATAGATCATTGACGTATAATAAAAAAATTAACGGTCCAAGGACACTGCCTTGTGGGGTACCAATATCAAAATCATACTCCTTAGAGATGACAGGTAGGAGAGAAACCAATCGTTAAGACAACCGCGTATACCTATTGCGTTTAACTTTTTTGAAACAAAAGATTTGTCGACCGTGTCGAAAGCTCTTGTCAAATCAAATAAAACAGACAATATGATTGGTTTATTATTATATTCGGTATAATCGGTTCCAGATACATATATTTGATATGATAATGAAAAATTTATACATATTTCAGGTTTTTGGATGAGTTCAAGAACAGTGAATTATCATTGTGAATGAATAAATCTGTGAATCGAAGCATTTAGAAACGGTAATTATTCGAACACGATTCCTCCGATTTTGGATCGAAAATAATTGATGTATCTTTCCCCGTTGAAAATTATATATAACATGAATTCTGGTAATTTTATCCAGTTTTGAATGTGATTCGTGAAATATTATCATCAAATATCATTCGTGCTAGAGGATTTTATCGCATTTTTTTCATTTTCCTCCAAGCATTTTGCCTCTAGGAAATTCAACTCGTGCAATTTGCGGCCTTATTATAAAATATTAAACCACGAAAGCAAAGCTGATCAGATAATAAGACTGCAAATCGCACTCGGTAAATTTTCCAGACAAAATGCTTACTCAAAAATTTCAAAAAAAAAAATGTATCGATAAAACCCCTCGCACTGATGATCTTAACCTCGATACATGAGCAGTAGGATATCTATGTGAATACAAGTCGGATATAATTGTTGAGTGGTAATTCGTGGAAGATATTTTTGTTTCTTCTATATTCCTATATAACGTGTGTTTAGATGATACTATCCTTTTCTGGGCAAAATTTCTCATGTTTTTTGTATGCCGAAGTTGGATTAATGGTTAACATTGAATATGTGGCACGTTAATTTGATATAATATAACTAATAGTATTATCAGGAATGAAATACCTTCTACTGTGATAGAGGAGTTTGAAAAAAGGATATGTAGGTAAGTATTGCTTGGTATTACGTGACGATTTCTATCAGTCAACACCTACCGTGGGCCGCATAAAGGAACTCCGTTCCTGACAGGGGTCCCCCGACCGCACACGATTTTTTTATTTTTTATTCCTTTATTTGACGTCGGCCTTTTCCTGCGACCGGGGCTAAACATCGACGCCAGTTAGCACACTCCCTCCCAACCAGACATTTCGCCAAATTCTCTGTTGTTTTCAACCAGCTCAACATCCATGAACTCGGGACCGCCATCTTGACGTCCCCTCCGAGGGACGCCATGTCTATCGCCCTATCTCGTGCTCATTGATATGACGCCTGCAGCTGTGAATATGCCACTACACTGCAGTTATTCGGGGCTTTTAAACGCGAGTCTTCCCTGGCAGATGGTCACCCATCCAAGTACTGGTCGCGCCCAGCTGTGCTATCGAAAATTTTAAGTCAAATAATCGTATTTACTATTAGCACAGGTTTATCTACATCTTTCATTTTATATATATACATATATATCTACATCTTTCATTATATATATATATATATATGTATGAACATTTCGTTGCTCATGGGTTACGGGGCAGGAAATGGGGATTTGGATTTTGATTGGGGAAAGATTTCCACCTTGTTCCGAACGCCTCGTACGCCCCCGAGAGAGGGCTGTGGGAAGGCGCCACGCTGATGTTGGAGTTTTGTCTTTATACATGAAAAGTATTAAAAACGTTATTAAAATAATTGTCCTACTTCCTGCTCTATGCGATTATGTAAGTGTCCATGAGGTAAAGTTAGTTCGTTTGAATTATTTGTTTCCTGTACGGATACAATCAATCGTACAGGGTTTACCAAGTTGGCTGCTGATGGATTTCACAAACTAAGTAGTAAACTTCGCTTTCATGAGTTCAATTTCTCTTTCAATAATTCAACAAAACCTCTGATGTTTTTGCAAAAATTTCAGAAAATAAAGTCAACCATCATAAACCTAAATAAAATATTGTCAATTGAAAAACTTCTGTAATTTTTTTTAAGAAAATGTTGTGGACGAAAACTTTTCAACAAAAAATTAACCAACGAAATACGGAACTTAAAGTAAAAATCAAAATAACCTTCTAGTCTCATAACTAAGTCCTAAACTAATGTAATAACTAATTTTGAGTCGGCGCCAAACAAACAAGCAAATGAATTGGGTAAGGCGTAAAATGATGGCATCGAGTTGGGCGGTGATATTCTGATAATTTTTTTGAAGTTATTTAATGATCCTCGTCGATTGGTTGTTTGGCGCCGACTCAAAATTAGTTACTTATATTAGTTTAGGAGCTTAGTTATTGAGACTAAGAAGGTTGATTTTATTTTTTACATTTCAGTTCCGTATTTCGTCGGTTTAATTTTTTGTTAATTTTTTTTTATTTTTAAATTTTTTGTTGCTGAAATCTATCAATTACTAATTGCTTGTTTTTTTATTACTTCCAAAATACTTACTCACCCACCTTACTTCAACTTTTACCAGTTAAATAATATGATTATCTACTTTTACTATTTGTTTTAATATGAATTATTTTTGTTGTTCTGGTTAGTTTATTTCATTACTTTGTATATCATTCCATCCTCTCATATAATAAAATGATTGTGATAATGACACTAGCGATATGTCATTGTCAACTACATGTGTGCCAATGTTCACAAGTGAAAAATCAATTATCCCCTATTTTTCTACCCGTAAGGGTGGATAATTCCATTCAAAATCCAAATATAATCAATTATGATGTATACCCTATCTGATAAAAAAATAATCATCCAAATCGAAGATCCCAGTACAAATTTATGCCTGATAGCATCGGTTAACGGACCAGAATTCAGAGGGTGAGAGATCAATATCCTTCATTTTGCTACCCTCAAGGGTGAATTTCATTTCTTAAATTCAAACAAGACCAACTTTGAAGTACACCCTATCCACTGAAAAAAGAATTATCGGAATCGGACGCCTCAGTAAAAAGTTATGCGTGATCATACATAAAAAAATGTTAAAAAAAATAAAATATACGCGTCGAATAGAGAACCTCCTCCTTTTTGGTTTCGTCGGTTAAAAATAATCTTCATCCCATTTCTTCCGGAAAAGAGAATGAACAAAAATGTATTTCGAACTTTTTTCAGGAATACTGAATGGGAACAGGAATCATATTCCAGGTGTGGCTCATCATGAACAATATTCAATTTTCTTAGTGTTATCAATATACATATTATACGAGTGTTCAAAATTCAGTTTCAAGATTCCAGAGCGTATTTTTCAGGTCGAAATAAGACTTGTTTTTCCATAAACATTTGTCCGCAAACGCTTCTTTACCGATCTACAGACCGTTGAAGGTTGAAGATTCAATATGTTTTCATTTTTTTGTTCATAGCTCCTTGAGTTTTCGCGATATTGAAATCACATTTGAAATATATGTTAGGTTTTAGGGTTGACATCATCCAGTATGATGAGTGAGAATCTACAGAGAGATATTTTTTCAGGGGTCAAGCCCTTTTTCGCCACATAAACTTTTTTGTAGTGCGTCGCTGATAGATTCTGACATATGTAATGAATTCTTTATTTTGTTTATGAATTTTTTTTGTCTCCTGTAACTTTTACGCATCTGCGACCGTTATCGAGAAAAAAAGTAGAATCATTTTTTTGTAATTCGCTACATTTAATTAAAGTTTTTAACGAAAGGGGGAAACCTATAACCACAATGGAAACAAAAAACGCTATTTATTTGGTTTGTGATCTGAATTACAAGTTTCTTCGAACATTACCTAAAAAATATTTAACTTTTTTCCTCGATAACAGTCGCAGATGCGTAAAAATTAAAGAAGACAAAAAAATTTACAAACAAAACATAGAATTCATTTCATGCTAGAATCTACCAGTGGCGCACTACAAAAAAGTTTATGGGACGAAAAAGGGCTTGCCCCTTGAAAAAATATCTCCCTGTAGATTCTCACAATCACTCGGCGTACTGGATGATGTGAACCCTCAAACGGAACCCATGATTCAAATTTGATCTCAATATCGCAAAAACTGAAAGAGTTATGAAGAAAAAAGTTAAAAAATCTTTAAATTTCAACGCTCTGTAGATCGGTAACGAAGCGTTTTTGTGGATATATTTTTATGCAAAAATAACTCATATTCAGAACTGAAAACTACGCTCCTGGAATCTTGATACTGAATTAAGAAACGCCCTGTAATAGTTTCAGTAATTTGAATTTTGGAAAGATATGAATGTCTGTATTTTATCAAATTCTACGCAGAAATTTCCAACTTTGAAGGCTTTCGCTCCTGGAATTGGATACTGAATAAAATCTATAGATAGATGTGAATAATGTTGGTTAGCGATAAGTGCTGTAGCACTTGTTTCGCAGAAAAAACAAAGGAATTTAATAGAATTTATGAACGTGTAGGTCGTAGAAACAATACATTTGAGAGTACGGTAATCTCAATGCAATATAACTGAGTTACATAACATGGAAAAATCAATATAAATAAAAAAGTATAAACAGAATAAATACATTTAGACTAACGAGAAAATTATTTTTTTTAAATTCACTTACACAGTACAATATAAATCTGTCACAGTTTATTCGAGAAAGATGAATACAAAAATATTAAAATATTAAAAGCTCAGTATACAATTTATAAAATATCAACTCAAAACTAGACAATTTGGATTAACATACACACATACATACACATTTTCAAACATCTTTCATTTCCACCAAATCAGCAATTTTTTTTCGTTGTTGACTGTATATTAACGACTTCAATTCTTTTTTATATGAAACCAGATAGTTGTTTTTTTGTATATGGGTTGGGACAGTGTTATACAATTTTGGAGACATTAGTTATAGGACCGATGACTGATAGATTTGTGTCTGTTCGGAACTATGTGCTGGTTCTTTTGCCTTGTATGGTAAGGATTACTCGGTAGGATGAAGTCATGTTTATTTTTATGGTATCTGATATTAATGTTGTAATATAAAGGTTGGTGAATATCAAATACTTGAGCTGTGGAAAATGGTGCATCAGATGGATATTTAGCTTCTTTAGACATAATCAGCTTGAGAAATCTTTTTTGTAGAAGTTCTAGGGGATAAATATGGGTCTTCAAGGCTCCTTCCCAGACAATTATACCATATCGTAGATGACTTTCGACTAATGCGTGGTATAATACTTTGAGTTGTTGAAAATTTAATATATCTTTAAGGTATTTGAATTTATGAATGATCATTTTTAGCTTTTTGCATACATAATTAATATGAGCATCCCATTTTAGATGAGTATCTATTATTATTCCCAAATACTTAATTTTAGTTTCTGGTAAGATAGTATGTTGTTGCTCCCTTATGCCAAACGTGAGGCTCTGAAATGATGGTGAATTCGACCGATTGCAGCTGAAGGGTAAGTAATATGTTTTTTCCAAATTAACGGTTAATAGCTTGTGTTCCAGCCAGTTTTCGATTGAAGGAAAATCCGTTTCCGCCATAACATTTAGTTCTTGCCAAGAACTTGCCTTATGAAAAATTACTATGTCGTCAGCAAAACCTAAAATTTTTCCACTGCTCTCAATGGAGAATATGCCATCAACATATATATTGAATAGAATGGGACCCAAAACGGTTCCTTGAGGTACACCATACTCAATTTTTCTCCTATCACTGAGTGCTTCTTCCACTCTCCCAGACTGATATGATGATTGGAACTCGTAACTGAACATTTGTTGGGGTTGAGTTTTAAACAGTTGTTCCCACACCAATCGAATGATCTCGAAGTTTCCAGCAGTCAATATACAATTGATTCCATTACATGATATAAATATCACTTCGAATCAGTGATTCATGAGATGAGATTGTGGATAAATATATTTTGAAGTAATGCTCCGCAGTTAATACCTGAAAAATGTTATCATTATTAATCTTAATCCATTGAATTTTGCTTCTAAGGAAACTACCAGACCAACACTATAGATAGTACCTCCAAAACCAAAATATAATCATTTATGAAATAAAATTCCACTATAATATCTATCAAACGCCTTTGAGAAATCACTGTAAAATGAGTGAATGACGCTTCAGTTTATTTCAATTAAGTAAGTTGTTTTGTGATTTGTGAAAGACATATATTTCGTCACCGTTGGATATTTTAGTTTTTAGCTCAATTTCCCTTTCGAAGTAAATTTTCTAAGTATTCAACAGAAAAATCCGTTGAGAAGAATATTTATCAATTGCATCTGATAATGTATGACTGTACCTAACTCAGAATAGGTTATTTATATGCAGAACAAACAATAATCACCATAAATAATTCACGTAAAAATATCCCATGACACAACTTCTAAGGCGTGCGACCAAGAAAGAAAAGTTATGCAGATTTTGAGTAATACCTACATTCCATAAATAATTTCGTTTATTCATAGAGGATCTTCACCTTTACGAATACACTGGTAGGTATTTATTTTCCTTTCTTTCATCATTTATATGTTACAGGACTTCAACAACAAAAAAATTGTTAGTTAACTAATATTCTCAGAGTTTTCGTTTACATTCCAAGTCGGCTAATTAATGAACAAAAGTTCCTAGAATTAATTCGCTCCGCGAAGTCCTTTTTGACAACTAAATTCAAAGAGAATATCAACTTGCTTTATTTTCAGTTCTTATAATCTAATGAAAATGAATTATTTGAGCGAAAACAAAATTAATGGATGAAAGAAAGGGGTAGGATTTTTTTAATCAAATTCATTGTCATCACTGATTTGAAATATAAAAAAGCTATTACATAACATTCCATTAAAACTTTTTGCGCTTGTTGAAATACGGAACTGAAAAGTGAAAAATTAAAATAAACTTTCTTAGTCTCAATAACTAAGCTCCTAAACTAATGTAAGTAACTAATTTTGAGTCCGCGCTAAACAAACAAGCAAATGAATTGGGTAAGGCGTAAAATGATGGCATCGAGTTGCGCAGTGACATTCTGATATTTTTTTTGAAGTAATTTGATGATCTTCGTTGATTGTTCGTTTGGCGCCGACTCAAAATTAGTTACTCACATTAGTTTAGGAGCTTAGTTATTGAGACTACGAAGTTTTATTTTATTTTTTACTTTTCAGTTCCGTATTTTGTCGGTTTAATTTTTTGTTAAAAAATTTTTATTTCTCAATTTTTTGTGGCTAAAATCTAATAATTACTATCTACTTGTTTTCTGATTACTTCAAAAATACTCACTTACCCATCTTACTTCAACTATTACCAGTTAAATAATATGATTATCTACTTTTACTATTTGTTGTAATAGAAATTATTTTTGTTGTTCTGGTTAGTTTATTCCATTACTTTGTATATCATTTCATCCTCTCATGAAATATAATGATTGTGATGGATGTAAGAGAACAAAAATAGTGACAATAGCGATATGTCATTGTCAGCTACATATGTGTGCCAATGTTCACAAGTGAAAAATCAATTATCCCCCAATTTTCTACCCGTAGGGTGATAATTCCATTCGAATCAAAATTTATCCACTATGATGTATACCTATCAATAAAAAAAGAATCATCCAAATCGAAGAACCCAGTACAAAGTTGTGCCTGATAGAATCGGTTAACGGACCAGAATTCAGAGGGTGAGTGATCAATATCCTTCATTTTGCTACCCTTAGGGGTAGATTTCATCTTATGAATTATATTGGGACCAACTTCGAAGTACACCCTATCCACTGGAAAATTATCGGAATCGGACGTCTCAGTAAAAAGTTATGCGTGGTCATACATAAAAAAAAATATATACGCGTCGACTAGACAGCTCTTCCTTTTTGGTTTCGTCGGTTAAAAATCGTTTCAGATGTCCATAACCATATCTCTAATAGTTCAAATGATATGAGGTGAATGTTCCATATTCTGACATGTCAAGATATTTTTCCAGTTGTTTTTTCTGAAACATATCTCAGTTTTATGATATCGGTAGAAAAAAATTAAATTAAATTTTCACAGTTTTTATTTGAGTTATTTCAATTAACTCTTTCATTCAAAACAAATGGCAAGTTGAAAAAAAAAACAATCTGACTAATGTTCATTGAATTAATACCCTTAGGTACATAAAATGGACACTGCCTTTATTTCGGGCAGTGATTTGAGCTAATTGTGACACACAAGTAACATAACATTGACGAAATATAAAATATTGAAAATTCCTGAATATTTCTATTTCCCGAACAATGAATAAACCTTCTCTATCAATATGAATTATTACAGGATTTCTAATTTTTTCAGTTATATCCTCAAATTTGTAGCAAATAACATTCCTCTTAGAAAGCCATTTCTAACTGTTTCCACTCGGAGTCATTGCACTTACGAATTTCCTGTATCACACTTGGAAATTCTACTCGAATTATTTCACGATAACAAAGTCATTCATCATGAAATTTCTATTTAGACTTACAATTATTCCTGAAGGTAAGAATTTTTTTCAACCGACGAAATAAAAAAGGAGGAGGTTCTCTAGTCGACGCGTACAATTTTTTGTATGATCACGCATAACTTTTCACAGAGCAGTTCGATTTCGATGATTCTTTTTTTATTGAATACTTTGAAGTTGGTCCCATTTGAATTTGGAAAAAATATAACACTCCTAAGGGTAGAAAAATAGGGGATATTTATCGTTCCTCCACTGAATTTTTATCCGTTAACCGATTCTACCACACATAACTTTGTACTGGGTTATCCGATTTAGATGATTCTTTTTTTAATGGACGAGTATACTTCAGAGTCGGCCATTTCTGTATATGGGAAGGAATAATCCACCCCTGAGAGTAGAAAAATAGGGGATTATTATTTTTTCATCTGTGAACTGATTCTGTTGGAACTGGGCACACATATAGGTAGTTCTGAAGACACTACAACATAATTGATACCTGGAGTCAATTAGTAGATAGTTATTAGTTGATTTTAGCCACAAAAAAGGGAAAAATAAAAACTTTTCAACAATAAAATAAACCGACGAAAAAATCAACTGAAAATCAAAAAATAAAATAAACCTGCTTAGTCTTAATGATAATTGAGATCCTAAACTAATGTAACTAATTTTGAGTCGCCGCCAAACAAACAATCAACGAAGATCATTATATTACTTTGAAGAAGTAATCAAAACCCCGCCGTTCATCCTGCTGCCAACATTTTACGCTTTACCTACTTCAATTGCTAGTTCATTTGGCGCCGACTCAAAATTAGTTACTCACATTAGTTTAGAAGCTCAATTATCATTGAGACTGAGAAGGTTTATTTTATTTCTTGCTTTTCAGTTGATTTTTTCGTCGGTTTAATTTTTTTACTTCATATTTTTATTTTGTGTCATGGATAGTTTTCTGTTTTTTCAGTCTTTTTGGTAGTTTTTATCTCAATTTCCCTCACCGCAGTCTTTTTCTATTTTCTTTTTTACAAGCTTTCGTTCAACTTGCTTCGTTCGTATGTCATTCTGTCATTCGTTCTGTCATTCTTTCCGGTTCAAAAATTGTAATCCATTTTTTGAGCACATCCGATTGAGCTGAAATTCGGCAGGTGTTCATAATGCCGGCGACAATGTATTATGGAAGATTTGTTAAAGAAAAAACAAAATGGCGGCTCCAAGATGGCGGACGAGTTTTGTGATTCTGGTACGATTCGATTCAAAACTGGTATGTGGGGGTTTTCGGCGACGAAAAAAATTCAAGATGGATGACAAATATGTGATTATGGTCCGATTCGATTCAAAACTGGTATGTGGGGGTTTCCGGGATCGGAGATTATGCATGTTTTGGCAAAATTTATAAATTCAAGATGATGGCTCCAAAATCGCGGAGGAATTTTGTGATTATGATGCGATTCTTTTCAAAATTTGTATGTGGGGGTTTGCGGACTCAGAAATTATGAATTTTGTGTCAAAATTTATGGAATTGAAATAGCGGTTCAAGGAATTTTTGTTGGAGAAAAAAACAAACTGGGCTCAGAGATGGCGGCGAGATTTAGGTTTATGGTCCGATTCGATTCAAAATTGGTATGTGGGGGTTTCCAGGGTCGACGATTATGATATTTTCTTCAAAATTGATAAAATCAAAATGGCGGCTCCAAGATGGCCGATGATCTCTGTGTTTATGGTTCGGTTTTATTTAAAATTGGTATGTGGGGGTTTTCGGGGTCGAAAATTATGAATTTTTTATCAAAATTTACAAATTCAAGATGGCGGGTGAATTTTGTGATTATGGTGCGTTTCGATTCAAAATCAGTATGTCGTGGTTTTTGGGGTCGGAGATTATGAATTTGGTCGAAGATTATTGATTTTCATCCAAATGCACTGAAAAGTAAAGAATAATTGCAGTGGATGTGTAACGTAGGTAGAATCTATAACTCACAGTATAACCTACGTCACACATCCAAAGCAACTATTTTTTACTTTTTAGTGCATTTGAATAAAAGATTGACTTTAGAAAGGTTTTTTATTAATTATTTTATTTTGTGCTTTTCAGTACTCAAGTACCCCTTAATCTATGCATTTTTATTGAAGCATCGTTATTATGAGGCCTTTTTCCTATAAGTTCTGAACTATCTAGTCCTTCAATGAGGAGACCATCTGAAGATGAACTCATTCGCCATCTTGGAGTTGCCATCTTCAATTCATGAACTGAAAATCAATGATCTTCGACTAAATTCATAATCTCCGGCCCCAAAAACGAATCGGACCATAAACCTAAATCTCGTCCGTCATATTGGAGCGCTACTTTGTTTTTTTCTCTTTCAAAAATTCCATGAACAGCCATTTCAATTTCATAAATTTTGACCAAAAATTCATAATCTCCGACTCCGAAAATCGCCACATACAAATTTTGAAAAGAATCGTACCATAATCACAAAATTCCTCCGCGATTTTGGAACCACCATCTTGAATTTATAAATTTTGCCAAAACATGCATAATCTCCGATCCCGAATACTCCCACATACCAGTTTTGAATCGAGTCGGACCGTAATCACAAATTTGTCATCCACCTTGAATTTTTTTCGTCGTCGAAGTTATCATTCTGAAGCCGCCATCTTAAATTCATAAATTTTCACAAAAAATTCATAATATCCGACCCCGAAAACCCCCACATACCAATTTTGAATTTGAAAACTCGTCCACCATCTTAAAGCCGCCATTTTGTTTTTTTTTCCAACAAAAATTTCATAATGCATTGTCACCTGTCAAGTTTCAGCTCAATCGGATGTCGGCAAGTGCTCCAAAAATGGATTACCAATTTTGTACCGGAAAGAATGATAGAACGAATGACAGAACGAATGACATACGAACGAAGAAAGTTGAATAAAAGCTGTGAAAAATTTAATTAGTCTGTTTGTTCGAAAATTTCCTCAACAAATAGCAAAAATGCAAATCAAATGTTATGTAATAGATTCTTGATGTCTTAAAACAGTGATAACAATGAATTACATTGAAAAAATGTCTGCCTTTTTTCAATTCAATAATTTTATTGTTGCTCAAATAATATATAATTAAATCCATGGGGGGTATTCCCCCCCCCCAAATGTTGGACGAGATGGAAAATTTTTTGAACTAAAAAAAGTTTTTTCTGATTCCAAACTAGGAATTTTCAATTGAAGCTAGGAATTTCCAACACTTCAAAAACATAAAATTCCGAGTTTGTAGTCGGAATTTCCAAGTGCAAACTCGAACTCTGAGTTGGAAATTTCAATTTTCAATTCGGAAAATGAAATTCCCAGTTCGAACTCAGAATTTCCAACTTAAACTCGAAATCTCAAACTTATGAATTGAAACTTCTGGGTAGTTTGAGTTTGAAGTTGGAAATATATAACTCCGAGTTCGTAGTGGAAATTTACAGGTTTTAGTCTGAGAATGAAATATGAAAATAAGTTCAAAAATTCACACCCAGTTCATATTTGTAGTGAAACCTTTATCAATGGAATAATGGAAATTTGAAATAGGTTTCTGATTCGCCAATCAATTTTTTTTTCTCAAACCAGTTTCTGGCAATTTTAGAATTTTCAAATTATCTCTGCATCGTATTTTTTCATCTTTGACTATACCTTATGTTCCACGCTGTATAGCGCGCTTACCAATACAATGTTCAACACCCCAGAGTTGTTGTTTGATTGATATACATATATGGGACCTATTTGAAATCTCGCACACCTCCCCCATAATTTTTTGTAGTAGTTATCCATTCCTAAAAATATTTATAGAAAGAGTAGGCTATTGATAATCGGAAAATAATAGTATATGAACAGTTGTGCTCTAATTTTCAAAGTAAAACTTCTTCACTCCATGAATTCCCAAACTCACTATGACGATACTGAATAAAATGTTTTTTTTTCTGGTCATTCGTCGACCTCCAGTTAACTATGAAACACCTGTATTGAAGCAAGATAACTGACAATAGATGTGCCTAACCTTCTGAACGTCGTATATTTTGTGATTGTTTCTTCTATTAGGCAATTCAGGATTGGATAACTGTGGGAAACATATGCGAATCAGGCCATCTGCGCCTCTGGCTATGACCATCACATGATTCTATCCAAATTTCCAATATATCATTTCATCTGAAGATCATCAATTATTTTTTCAGTAAACCACTGATGGCAAAAATCTCATTATAATATCGGAAAGTACAAGATTGAAAAAAATTGAATCAACAACAAAGTTTAGATAAAGAAGGACAACAATAAAATATTGAATTCGTGAGTACAAAACACTGGAAATAATACAAAGAATATTTGCAGATAAGTAACATGAGCTATAATATTTCTTTGAAACGAAGACTTAGTTTTTCATGAGGTGCCTCCATTTATCAGGAAATTTTTCGATATCTTGAAAGCCACATGTGAAAAAAAACTTGGAGAAAAATCTATTTTACTTATTGAAGTTGCCCATTTAAAAAATGTACTGAAGTGTAAAAGTCGAATTTTTTCAAATGGAAACCCTGTATTTCTTGTTTTGTTCTTCTTGATAATAATAATCTTTATTCCTTACAGTTGAAATGGTATACTGAAATGGCGAAGTTCATCTCTGGGCGCAATCTTAGCATAATTAAAAAGACGAAAAAAATTCAATACAGTGACCGGCAGAAAGTACGCATCGTATGGGAAATTCTTTTATTAATAAATTTTGACGAATATCGATATGTGCAATCGCTTCTGCATCAAAAGCAACCCCAAAAGACAGTGCCGTTCGTCTTTTCTTGTTTGGCAGGAAATTTAAATAAATTAAAAATTATGTCTCAAAACACACTTATTTGGGAAAATATTGAAAAATGTTATTTGGAAAAGTTGTTTAGAACGACATTTTATAGGTATGTACAAGTTTAAAAAAAAATCTGAGATAAAAAAATAAAAATCAATTTTTTGCCATGATAAAAATTTTAATTTGGAAAAATACATTTTAGACAAAGAAACTCATTAGTAAGGCCAACAGTAATATTTTAAATGATATTTTGTAAATATTCGCATTTATCCAGGTGTTTTTATCGTCTTTATTCTATAGTTTTTTTCATTGTAAAAGTTACATTTTGTTGTGTGTTAACAATAATTAGAGATGCCCCAAGAAAAGCTGAGTTTGCAAGAAAAAATTGAGCTCGTCTCAATATGTGGTGAGCGTTTTCATAGTTCCAGAGAAGCAGCAGATATATTCAATGCTAGATATCCAAATAAGAATATCCATGGATCTCCTGTGTTGCGTATTTTAAACAAATTTAAAGCTACAGGCAGTGTAGAAAATCGTTACAAAATTCCACATAGTAAGCCCGTCACTAATGAGGAAGGTACCTTTAATGTTGTATTATCAGTCACAGAAAATCCACGGATGGCACTATTGGAGAGGCAGGAACAAACCGGTATATCTGAAAAATCCATAAGAAGAATTTTGAAGAATAATAAATTTCGTGCATACAAACCAAAATCCATCCACACCTTACTCGATAGAGATTTTGATGCACGCTTAGATTTTTCATTTTGGTTCCAAGGCATGATTGAAGAATGCCAACATTTTCCTACAAACATTTTATTTACTGATGAGGCGACTTTTACATCAAACGGTACTGTCAGTTCCCAGAATTGTTGATGGTGGGCTGATGAGAACCCGAATTGGAAGATAGAGGCAAAAAGTCAATTTTCTTTCGAAACTAATGTTTGGTGCGGCATATTAGATACACAGATCGTTGGGCCTTACTTTTTTAGGGGCAAACTTAATTCACGAAATTATTTAGTGTTTTTAAATAATGTTTTTTTTTTATTTCTTACATGGATTACCGCTGCAAAGAAGGAATGATATTTTTTTCCAACAAGACGGAGCGTCAGTTCATAGTACCCTTGAAGTCAGAGCTTAACGAACACTTTCCTCATAAATAGATAGGACGATAGTCAGAAAACCCGTGGCCTGCAAGATCCCCAGATTTGACGCTCTTGGATTTCTTTTCATGGGGGTTTCTCAAAAGTAGGGTTTATAAACATCGGCCATTTCGTAATATCGGCCATTTCGTAATATCGACCATTCAGAAGAAGTAATACGACAATGTATCAATAACATTACACAACAAATGCTGCGAAATGTGTCCAGAGAAATGAAATCCCGAACAACTACATGTATTGAACGTCAGGGTGGACACGTCGAGTAATGGACATTTACAAACTTTCGAGTATGCATTTATTGTAGGTTTATAATTGTTTGGTTTATAATTATTTCAGCTTCTAATTTTATTATAAAATGTAATTATGTAAAAAATTTAATAAATTTTTTGTTCTAATGAAAAATTCATATTAAAATTCTGTATATACATGGTTCTTTGTCAATAATAAACAGTATCGAGATTATAATGTCCTGAAGATATTTCTGTGACCTCTTATGAAGCAGCTGAACACATGGCAAATCCACAGATTTAAAATGTTCTTCGAATAAAATAGAAGTAGCTGGTGAATCTTTACAAAATATCATTCAAAATATTACTCTTGGGCTTCACTTATGAGTTTCTTTGTCAGAAATGTATTTTTCCGAATTGAAATTTTTTTTATGGCAAAAATTGATTTCTATTTTTTCATTTCAGATTTTCTTCAAAACTCGTACATAGCTATAAAATGTCGTTCTAAACAACTTTTCCAAATACTATTTTTCAATATTTTCCCAAATAAGTGTGTTTTGAGACATAATTTTTTAATTTTTTAAATTTTCCGCCAAACAAGAAAAGACGAACGGCACTGTACAACATCTTTTGGAGTTTCTTTTGATGCAGAAGCGATTGCATGTATCGACATTTGTCAAAATATTATATTAAAAAAAATTCCCAAATGATGCGTACTTTCTGCCGGTCACTGTATAATGAGAGTGATAAAGAAAAAATGTAGAGATGTAAACATGTATACACACACATATATATATATATATATATACATATATATATATATATATATATATATACAAGATAATAATTATTTGAAGCTTGTTTTTTGTGGCGGCATACTCATTCCATTTTTGGGATTATAACCTTCCACAATCTGAAAACAAAATTAAATGGACCAGTGAATCTATACAAGTGTAGAGGGGCAAAGAAATTACTTTGCCCCGAAAAGTTACTGAGTGCACCAAATTATTTTTCACAGATTGAAAAATATTCAATTAGTCAGTAACTTGACGTATTCTAATACTTTCGACGTTCAATCGCTCTGGCCTTGTTACTACCGAAGAGCAAAGCTGTTGATTTGTTGGGATTTAGAGCCAGATAATGGTCACGGGAGATTTTGTGAATCATTTTCAATTCCCTATTCATTATTCGACAGCTGTTCAGCATATCTGATAAGTGGAATGAATATAGGACCTCTGTGTCATCGGCGTATATTTGTAGATGACAGTTATCAATAAAGTTATGAAAGTGTGCAGTATAAATGGTATATAGAATGGGACTAAGTATTGAGCCCTGTGGAACACCACAGATAAATGCCCTCTGGCTTGAAATGCCATTTTTGAGATAACACGCTGTTGTCTACCACTGAGATAATTAGACAAAAAGATTACTTGATTTTCAGAGAGTCTTATGTACTTCAAGATGCATATTGAAACATTGTGGTCGAGTGTGACGAATGCCTTTGAGTAATCCAATATTACCACTATTGTAAGTAATCCTGAATCTGTGGCTTTAATAATTTCATATGTTACGTTAAGTGAGGCTGTAGCACAACTGTGACTCTTCGTGAAACCAGATTGTGTATCCGGTAGTACAGCGTTTTTCTCCAGGTACTCAACCAACTGATTTTTTATGATTCCGGGATTTTTGAGGTAAACTTATCAGTCTCAAATCTTTCGATTCACTATGGTCCTCTTTTGGTGAAGGTATTACATGTGCGACCTTCCACTGAGTTTTCTTTCTAGAAACTCACGATATGTTGTAATATATAATCAATCAGAGAAGGAAAACACATTAAAATGAAATCAATACTGAGTCCATCAGCCCCAGTAGCTCTTGTTTTGATCATTTCTAGTTGTCCGTATATCTCGCATTGATCAACTTTTGCGAAGTGTAAGTTTCCTGTAAAGTCCTGCCCTGTACCCATCATCATATCTAATAATGTTTTCTGTTGGCACAATCTGAGGAATTGATAACATTTTCCTTTGTCACTTTCTCGGTGTAAACAATCAAAATATATGGCGACATTGCTAAGTATAATCTATTTCGCTTTTTTACCGCTATTATATATTTTTTACCTGAAATTAATTCTTGTATATCTTTTGTCCTTTTCATGATGTTTTAGCGTAGCCAAGTTATGAATAAATTTCCTATTTTTAGCACTATTGTGGGGTCGTCATGGGCGAGGCATAGTTCAGCCATTCAATTCGACTGGTGAAATATTTTCTGCAGACAGTAGAAATGGGTTCCATATAAATCATTGTAAAAACGTGCTTTTAACTTTCCAAGTACGGGAGAAAACTCATCGATCAATTAATCAACATGAGAAGTTTTACTAACTTTTGGTGAAGGTAGATGGTAGGGTATTGCAAATATAGTTCAATTAGTTTAACATTCAGTACATTGAAACACAAATTAATAAAGTTGTCAAAAATACAGATTATTGAATGTCAAAGAGTGTTTTCAATTCTATCGATAAAAAGAGTTTCCAGCGTTTATAAAAATACGTTATCGGAGTAAAAGCAACAGGTTATGGGCCCAGACATGGCTTGCGCTGATAACAGTTTTGATAGCGGAGGTTGAATCAAACCGGATGGATTTGGCTCTAATTACCACTCGTGGATGTTTCAAATAACTATCCTATTGAAATCTGAGGGAATATTCGATTTAGTTGATGAAAGAAGACCGAGACCTTTGGAAGAAAACGATCGAAAGGTATGGGACAAAGATATCCTACGTGCTCAGAAGTTCATCGTCACATCGATTCATGAAAAAATATTTCCCATCTGATAACCTGCCGATTGTCGAGTGAAATGTGGATTCGTGTGGATTCGAACTCTTTTTGGTAAATCTTCTGAAGCTAGTTAGACCAGGGCTGAAGCCTTTAAAAATGGTAAAAAGTGAAAAAAATATGAAAGGAAACATAATTTACGGGCGATCTGAGGTCGGGAAGTGGAAGGGGGTGAGTTTTTCCGGTAAAAGTCCTATGGAAAAAAGCGAAGTTGTAGGTGAAAAAAAGATCTACAACTTTTGTATACACACTTTTTTCACATAACCTCAAAATTTATATGAAAAATTCAAATAACCAAGTTTTGGTTTTTTATTTTTATCTTCTACAATTTTTTTCACGAAATTTGGTGGAAGCGTTCTCTTCCATGTTCTCAACACACTGTAATTTTTTTGATTTGAAATATTTATTTTTTCACCTTATTTTGACTTGATATCGAAAAGGCACCCTAATTTTCAATCGAAAATTCTCCTGTCGAAATTTCAGCTTTTTAAAAAAAGTCGGTGGGCTTTTTGTTCGTTCAAATCTCTACTTTCTGATGATATGAAAAAAAAGTACATTACTATGGCAGAAAATGCAAAGAAACCAAAAAAAACTCGAATCCGAATTCAATAAGACATCTACAATATTTTGAGAAAGTTGTCGAATCTTCTTTAAATTATATGCGTAGATGCCTATTCATTGCTATTCCAAGATAACTGATATACCTGAGTGACCTACGGAAAATTTTAGCCCATCAAAAGGTACTTCATAGAGAAGTTGGGGAAGGGGCTAGGAGGGTTTGGGCCTAGGAGGGTCTGGGCCTTACTACCTGTTATTTCTTTGCATTTTCTGAGAACATTTACCATAGTAATGTATATTTTTTTTCACAGCATCAGAAAGTAGAGATTTCAACGAACAAAAAGCCCACCGACTTTTTTAAAAAACCTGATATTTTGACGGGAGAATTTCTGATTGAAAATTAGAGTGCTTTTTCGATATTAAGTCAAAATAAGGTGGAAAAATAAATATTTCAAATGAAAAAAATTTCAGTGTGTTTGAGACATAAAAAGGTAAGTTTTTTTTGTAGAAAATAAAAATAAAAAACCAAAAACTTGGTTATTTGAATTTTTCACATAAATTTTGGGGTTATGTAAAAAAAGTCTTGATACAAAAGTTGTGGATCTTTTTATTACCCACAACATTTTCCCATAGGACTTGTAGTGTTGCCGGAAAATCGAGATAAACCGTTTATTACCCTTAAAAACTCACCCCCTGCCATTTCCCGACCTCAGATCGCCCGTAAATTTATTTTTCCTTTCATATTTGTTATATTCTCTCCCTTTTTCAATGGGTTTCATCCTACTATTATTTTTTTGGTTTCAAAAATTATCGACCCCGGTCTAAGTATTCATACTCTGCAAAAACAATTTTATGCATATTCTAACGAAGGTAACGGGGTGGCACAGCATTTAGCTAAGTTGGAAAGCTTAACGCACCAGAGAATATGTAGATGCACAAAATATTGATGACGTTACCAGATAATTTCAAACACTTCCATTCTGCATGGGATAGTACAGCAGAAAAAAGTCTGAATATATTGACAACACGTTTGATTACTGAAGAAAACGAATTTCAACCAGAGAACAAGAAAAAACTGACGACGCTGGAGCGCTAGCAGCAAAACAAACCATACATGAAGAAAATAGGAGAGAAACAAGCAGCAGAAAACCCGAGAAGGCAAATGAAAGGAAACCTGGAAGATGTACCTATTGCAAGAAGCAATGAAATACACCAAAACCTCCATCATCTGATGAAACATCTCATGCTTTCATAATAAGAGATCGAAAAGATGGATTATCTTCAGATTGGTATTTAGATAGTGGTGCTTCATGTCATATGATGCCCAACTCTCAATGGTTAGTGAATTACACCATGTTCAAAAGTCCAAAAGATATAACTATTGGTGATGGAACTGTTATAGAGGCTGTCGTAGAGGGAATCATTCCAATTATGATCTTAGCCAGTGAAAATAATTGGATAGATTACGAGATTCAAGGTGTATTTCTCGTACCTGAATTGAAGTATGAAACCTTTTTTTGGTTAGTGCTGTTGTAGATAAGGGTTTCATAAGTAAAAACTGTAAACATAAATGTGAATAGTAAACGAGGTCAACATATAATCAGTGGTGAAAGAGAGGGAAACTTATTCAAGTTGCGTTTTCGAATACAAAACGAAAACATAGCCTGTTTTGCTCACCAAAAGAGTTGGCACGAAAAATTTGCACATCAAAGCATTCAACATTGTGTAAAAGTCTTGGAAGAGCTATGGCTCCTCAATGGAAAACCCCAACAACTTTCAATACGAAGCTTGTATAATGGGTTAACAACACAGAGAACCGTTTCAACAATCAAATTCAAAAACGACAGCCCCTGGAGAAATAATGTTTGTGGCAGAATGGAAAGGAAAGCACATCCATTGGAGGATCCCGATACTTTTTACTGAATATGATTTTTCCATTATAAAAGAGTATATTTTTTGAAAAAAAAATGAAGTATTTGGGAAAAATCAAGGAATACTCATATACCATGCTTCAAGAATGATACTGGAAAAAAACTAAAAATCATCAGATCAGATAATGGTTGAAAATCAATAATAAAACAGTGTATGATTTTTTGGCTGAATATAGAATGGAATGACAGTGACGGATGTGCTGAGCGTGAGATAAGGACAATAGTTGAAGCAGCTCGTTCTCTATTTTATGCTGAACAACTCCACAAAATGTATTGGACTGAGGCTGTCAATACAGTGTTGAATCATTTAGGAACAAGCACTATGAATGGAAAATCTCCATTCGAAATATACTCTGGACAAAAACTCTTCATAAATCATTTTTGAATTTTCGGAAGTGAAGTTTTTGTTCACATGCCCAAAGAAAATCGACGTAAATTTGATTCCAAAAGTATGGAAGGAATTTTTGTTGGATATTCGATATAAAAAGGATATCGAGTTCATTTGCCCCAAAACGCCAAATACATGTTTTTAGGGACATGTCTTCAAAAAACAACAGTTTACAGTTGTTGTCAATCGACCACTTGAGAAAAAAGAAATTGGAGGAATTGAAAGGGAAGGAAGTATAAATGGAGAGGAAGGTATGAGTAATCGAGAAGAACAGTAAGGAAGAATGACAACTGAAGGCGAAGGAGAAGATGAATATCTTCAAAATTCACCAATAGAGCAATCAAACTAATCAAGACAACTTAGAGATCGAACACAGATGAAACAACCTGATAGGTTCGTTTGTTACTCAGCTGAAGAAAATATAAGTACATCCAAGCTATCATGGATGAACATTGGAGGAAAACTATGGAAGAAAAAATGAATGCTTTGAATGTAAATAGAACATGGGAGTTGGTAGAACTACCGCCTAACAGGACTGCAATAAGCAATAAGTGGCTTTATAGAAAGAAAGCAGGACATATTAACAAGAGTGGTAGAGAAAGGGTAAAGTCAGAAATATGGACGCGACTATAACAAAATATTCAGTCTGGTGGCTCAATGTAATGATTCTTGGTATAGCAAAACGAAAATATGAATATTGCACAGTTCGATGTGAAAACAGCATTTTTAATTGAGGATTTGCAAAAGGAAATTTTTATGCAACAGCCAATAGGATTTGATGACAATTAACGAAGAGTCTGTTTGCTCAAGCGAAACCTTTATGGGCTGAAACAACCACCAGGTTGTTTGAAAAAAAATTTGGTAATTATCTTGGAAGAATTGAAGTAAGAGCAAATTTTTCAGATTCAGATTCAGATTTATTCAGAGTAAAAATATACATAACATGGTATACAGTGATTTATCTTTCTAATTGGACCACAAATCTGCACCTAAGCATACTGCATGCGTGTGTTGTGCTTGTCTGCAATCGTCCAGAAACATTGAGATTGTACAGAAATTCATTGATAATGATAGTTTTTTTTATGAGACATTTATATACAATATATTAGGTACAATGAAGGCAAGATTAACTTATTGTTGGTGAGATGTTCTTAAGAATAGGTGGTACTGAGTAACACATCGACTGAATTAATATTTGATAGATTTTTGTTTGATTTTTTTGAACGAAAAGTTTTGTTTGTTTTTTATATTTATTTGTTATTGTCTTCATTTCAGGAGGTAGAATATTATAGAGTTTCGGCCCAAAGAAAAAAATAAATCTTTGTGTATGACTCTTTTTGAACACTCTTATATATTTTGAGTTTTCTATGATCTGGTATTTTTTTTATCTTCCATGGGACGACTGAAACGACTTAAGTTGTGGAACATCCATTCCAGGCATTGATAGGATATAAGCTTCTTATGTCTAGTATATGCAACTGCTCATTTTGTAGGTTTTCTAAATATGATTTTTAGAATTTTGTTTTGCATTGACTGGAGTTGTATTAAATTATTGTGGAATAGCTCGCCCCATACCTCAATACAATAATCTAACATGGATTCCGCCAAGGAATGGTAGATTATTCTCAGTGTTTTATTACTCAGAATATCTCTCAATTCATACATTTTTCGAGTCAGCTGTCTAAGCCTGTTTGTCAATGATACCACATGCTTTTCTCAACTTGAATATTCGTCTATCATGACACCTAAATATTTGATGCTATTACATTTTTCTATTTTCAGGCAATAGCATGTTGAACAATTTTGGCAATCATTTTCGTGTACGAGAATAATACTTTTATCTGTCGGTTGATCACTTGCTGTTAAAGAAAATGAGATGTACTTTGTTTTCTTGACATTCAAGCTCAGTAAGTTTTGGTCTAACCATTTCTTAACTTTTCCTAGTCCATTATTTGCATTATTTATAACTTCGACCCAAGTTTTTGCAGAAAAAATCAAAGTAGTGTCATCGGCATAGGAGATTATATGGCCTTTACAGTTTTCCAGATATCCGATACTATTTATGTAAATAAGGAACAGGATTGGACCCAAGACTGTTCCTTGTGGTACACCAATTGTTATTTCTAATGGGTTGACATTATATTCTCCGAGCTTTACTCTCTGTGATCTCTTGTATAGATAATTTTGTAGAATATTCTTAATAGGCCCTCTAATCCCATGATTATAAAGCTTCTCCAAAAGTAATTCGTGAGATATAGTATCAAACGCCTTGGCAAGATCAAAAAAGATAGCGAGACATTTGTCTGATTTATCCAAGGCGTTTACGGTTTTTTCCACAAAATCAAGAACTGCTTTTTCTGTATTAGAGTTACTCAAAAATCCATATTGTCTTCCAGTAATAACGTTATTTTTGTTTAAAAAGGTTATCAGTCTTTTCTTGATGCTGTGTTCAAAAATTTTTGCAAAATTGTCGATCACAGAGATTGGTCGATAATTTGCGATAAGTTTCCGTTCGCCAGATTTATAATCAGGAGTAATTAGACTTTTTTTCCACTCATGTGGAATTTCACCGCTTTCATAACAGATGTTTATGATATGAACCAGTGGATCTACTAGATAGTTATGAAATTGTTTAATGAGTTTTGCTGAAATTTTGTCTGGACCTGATGAACAATTGCATTTTAGCGTAGATATAATATTGATGATCTCATTTCTTGTTGTAGGCTCAAGAACCATTGTGGATGGTACTGTTGGGTCATTTGAGAGTCTTTGAGGATGTTCGAGCAGGGTTTTATTTATACTATTTTGCATCTTTCACCCTATTTCAACAAAATATTTGTTAAATATGTTTGATTTTTGTTCATTGTCTGAAATAGCAATGTTATCGGTATCTGTTATTGGTATGCTTGTTAAGGAATATTTACTAGGATTTCTGTTTGAAGTCTCATTGATTATTTGCCACGTTTTTCTGCTATCACCTTTTACTAAATCAACCATGTCTTCTAGATTGTTTATCTTTATTTCGTTTTCTTTTGTATATTGTTGATGTTCGTTTTTAATCTCCGCTTTTTTTTCCTCCATTTCAATTAGATTTTTGTCTGAGGTGCTAGAGACGGCGGCCGATACCATATCAGATAAGGTTTTTATGAATGTGGCATCTTTCAGACATTTACTCATTGCTGCATTTATCGAAGATTTTATTTCTTCACTAGTCTCTCTAGTCAAAACCATTTTCGATGGCAGACTTTTGGTAAAGTTGAGAAAGAATTGGTATGTTTTCTATGCAACTTTTCACTGAAAATTTGGGCTTTTTACACTCTTTACACACGTTTTATTGGGAGCGCACAGATACTCGACTATTCACTATGCTCCATCACATATTGATGCAGATCCTTGTGTTTTCATCAATTCTGGTAATAAAAATTGATTCTGATAATTTTCTTTGACGATGGGCTCATAGTATCCGAAAATTCCAACCAAATAGAAAATGTACTGGGATATCTGGAAACAATGACAATGATTCAATCTTCATAGGTCAACATGATTACATTATAAAAAAGTTCAACTTGGAAGCTTGTAAGGAAGTTTCGACTCCAGGGCCAACTGTCAATTTGGAAAACCAAGATGGCGAAATAGTTGAGGTTCCATATAGAGAAGCTATTGGAAATTTGCTATTTTTAGCTCCAGTGACAAGGCCCGATATTACTTTCGCAACCAATCAATTGAGCAGACATATGGAAAATCCAAAACTCATCCATTGGGAGGGAGTGGAGCGAATATTTCGACATCTACAGGAGACAAACCATTTTGGATTGTTTTTCACTGAAGTTTTGGAAGCAGAAATTTTGGCAACCTACAGTGATGTGGATTTTGCGAAAGATCCGAAAACAAGAAAATCGACATCAGGATTCGTCATGACATTTGGCAATTGCAATACTGCGATAGATTGGTTTTCAAGGAGGCAGCCCGTAATGGCATTGTCTACAGCCGAAGCAAAATAGAGTTGAAGAAATTGTCATAATGGCCAACTTGGCACAGGACCTTGGAACTTATGAGTTACCTTTGCCTCTTTAAGTCGATAATCAGAGTGCAATCAGCATGATACTAGATGAAACTGCACTTAAGTGAACCAAACATATCGATGTCCGATACCATTTCTTCAGCGATACAGTTTAATTAGTTTAACATTCAGTACATTGAAACAAAAATAATTAATTAAGTTGTCTAAAATAGAGATTATTGAATGTCAAAAAGTTTTTCAATTCTATAGATAAAAAGGTTTCTTGCGTTTATAAAAATACGTTATTGGAATAAGAGCAACAAGGGGGGTGGTCGTTATGGCTCTTCAGCCTTACTTGTTTGTAATCAAGTCTTGCAAGTTAAATTTAAGCCACTTTGCCCGATTAACGTGAAATTTGGCGGGTGTGCATAGTTCCCGTGACAATACTTCATGGAATCTTTGTTGGGGAGAAAACAAAATGGCGGCTCTAAGATGGCGGTCGAGATTTGTGTTTATGGTCCGATTCGACTCAAAATTGGTATGTGAGGGTTTTCGGGGTCGGAGATTATTAATTTATTGTCAAAATTCATAAAATAGAAATGGCGACTCCAAAATGGCGGACGAACTCTGTAATTATGGTACGATACTATTCCAAATTGTTATGTGGAGGTTCTCGGGGAAAAAGATAATTAATTTTTTAGCAAAAGCCATAAATCAAGAGTGCGGACGAGTTTTGTAATTATGGTTCGATTCTATTCAAATTTGGTATGTGGGGGTTTTTGGGGTTGGAAAATATTATTTTTTTGTCAAAATTTTAAAATAAAAATGGCGGCTCCAAGATGGCGGACGATCTCTTTTAGTATGGCCCGATTCTATTCAAAATTGGTATGTGGAGGTTTTCGGGGTCAGAGATCATGAATTTATCGTCAAAATTCATAAATTCAAGATGGCGGCTCCGAAATGGTTGTGATGATGGACCGTTTCTATTCAAAATTGGTATATCGGGGTTTTTGGAGTCGGAGATTACGAATTTAGTCGAAGATTATTGATTCTTAGTTGGAATTCATATATTGAAGATGGCAGCTCCGGGATGGCGTACGAGTTAATCTTCAGATGGTCTCCTCATTGAAGAACCAGATTACTCAGAACTCACTAAAAAGCACAAATTGAAATAATTAATAAAAAAACCTTTTTAAAGCCAAGATTTTATCCAATGCACTAAAAAGTGAAAAATAGTTGCTTTGGATGTGCGATGTAGGTTATTCCGTGAGTTATAGATTCAGAACTTTGTCGCGTTTTTCCAGTTCGAATACAAAACCGACAAGCTTTTGAATCTATAACTTACGGAATAACCTGCGTCGCACATCCAAAGCAACTATTTTCAACTTTTTAGTTAGTTAGGATTGTTGGCGTTTGGAAAAATATATTTTTATTATTATTACATTATGATTATGAAATTCTTGTATTGTCATCGGTCCTTGATATGTGTGACAAATTTCAGATTATTCGGAAGATTGGAAGTGGGTGAATATTTACTTCCAAGATTTTATTACATTGTGAGTTATTCAGTTACAAGTAAAGATAATAAAAGCGTGTTAAAAAATGCAAAATTTTACTTTTTTGAGCCAAGGCTCTAATCCCTTAGACTGCCCTGGCAGACTAGTGAGTCAGTGCTCTACTACACCAATGGATTCTTTCCAAATAATAATTAGCTATTTCCTAGTCTAAAATGGAAACAAAAGACAATCACAAATTAATGTCATAATAGGCAAGTTAGTGTCAAATGAATGTCAGTTGAAATATCAACAAATATTCTCCACAAATTCTCAGTGAAAAGGTTCTAAAAGTAAACTATGGCCACTTTGAGTGAAACCCAACGCATAGAAATTTTAATTTCTATTGGATGCGGAGATAAAACCAGAACTCAGCAAGAGGAATGCGACTCGTTCAATGTGAAGTATCCAAATAGACCTATCAGTCGTTCAACAGTCAGTGAAATTAAGAAAAAATTTAGAGAAACTGGTCATGTCAAACATATTCCGAATGCTGGACATCCTAAAATAGAAGAAAACGTGAAACTTGATGTTCTATTGGGTGTAGAGAATAATCACAATACTTCACGACAAATTGCAGCAGACCTTGACATATCCCAAAGTTCTGTATTACGTATTCTAAAAGCAGAAAAGTACCATCCATACAAAGTACAGCTACATCAACAACTCAATGATTATGATCACGATCGCCTTATGGAGTTCTGTGAAATAATGCAGAATTTGTGTAACTGCAATCCACGTTTTATAAAACAAATTCTGTTTTCCGATGAAGCTACGTTTTGCCTAAATGGTTCAGTAAATCGTCAGAATTGCAGATATTGGAGTAGGGATAATTCTCACTGGATGATGGACGGGCATACTCAATACCCTCAGAAAGTCAATGTTTGGGCAGGGATAATAAACGACAGGATTATTGGCCCGTATTTTTTCGAAGGAAATCTCACAGGGAGCGTTATTTGAATTTTTAAGAAAATGAACCTACACCTAGCCTTGCCGATATTTTTCCAAATGCCAACAACCGCTCACCAAATGAAAGTATTTGGTTGCAAAAAGATGGTGCACCCCGCACTATGATGTGCTGTTCGCGAGTTTTTGAATAACTGTTTTCCAGGGAGGTGGATTTAGACGCGACCGATAGAGGGCCCCAAGATTCCAGATCTTCGCCCCTGGATTTTCTTCTTTGTGGGGTTATTTGAAATCGAAGGTCTTGTAGATAGGCCGCAAAAATCCACAAGAGTTGAAAAATCGAATTAGGATCGAAATTAACAGAATTACCCGGAAGTTATTCGTATGTGCAAGAGGAATGTGTCCGAAGATTTTCTTATTGTCAAGAGACTGGTGGATGGCATTTCGAACATCTTATTTAACTGTTCTATTTTGTTGTATATAAAGTTATTCTCTTATTGAAATAAAATATTAATTTTTGTTCACCCTGTACAAAAAAAAACTAATTAATTATTATCATTGAATGCAGTATTGAAAGGCCTTTCGGATGGGGTATCACAAGACATCTATTTCAATTTCAAAAAATTACCGATTACGTCACGATGTCAAAACCAGTGACATAACCCCTTTAGAATATACATAAAAAATCGGCATTTCAAAATAAAAATCGACCTATTTCAGGATTTTTTGTCAAAAGTCATGGCTTTGAAATATCGAATTTGTTCCATAATTTTGACGCGCACTGTATACAAATACTCATCCACAGATACACCTATACATACATTCACAAACCATATATATTAGTAATAGATTGAATATATGAAACGATGAAACAATAATGGGTATAGTATGTACAAATTTGTAGCAATGTAGGGAAGTTTGATTGCATCAATAGTAGGTATGATTTGTCCATCAATATCAGAGCCGATCCTAGGGTATTGGCCGCCCACGTGCAAATACCAGATGTGCCGCCCCTCCAGAGATTTTTTTCTTATTTTGACTAATATTTAACGTTGACGTTATAAACTCTTAAACTCATTTACCTGTATAACGTCTATTTCACACACAACGATTTTGATATACCAGTGCGTATACCAACGAAAAGTATATAAATTAATTGTTCTACAGTCTCACACATAGGTATCAATCATTATAAATACCAATTATAAAAATAACCTTCTCTTTTGAGTGGCAAATTCATCAATAATTTCCGTAAAAATCTATTTTTTCACAGATTTCGGATTCAATAGAGATGATGGCCAAATATTTTTGTATTACTTCAACTTTTTTCAGGTTTATTGCAGCAGCCGCTCCCCATGCAATGTAGCTCCACCAGTGCGAAGTAGAAAGTTCTTAGGTGACGTATGCCAAGAATATTTCTAAGATATTTTAGTTTGGGTAAGATATACTTGATTTTTTGTAATATATTCTGTCTTGATTTGTTGAAAATATAAACAGGATGTTCATGAAATCAGATGTCTCTTTGTCCCAGTTCAATTGACTATCAATGTAAATTCCTAAATATTTAATAGTGAGAACTGATTTGATTTCCATATTCAGGTTATCGTTATTATTGTCTATCCTAGGTGTTTTATAGGTTGGTAGGCCAGATTTATACGAACTGAAGGATATAAATTTATTGAAAAGTGTCTATTTTTATGATAGATGTTTTCTCAACATTCATAGTATTATAATTTACTGTTGAAATAGTTACAATGGATTTAAAGTCTGCTTAAGCCGTTCCCTCTCTGTTTCTCTCATGTTTGATATATAATTGCAGTTTCATCAGCGATACTTATGATGTTTCCCCTTTGTATTCTCATTACTATATATTGTTATGTTCAGAAGTACGTGATAGATATTCAAAGAAATAAAATAAAAATTAAAATTGAAAAGCACAAAAAAAAAAACATATTTAGTAATTTATGCTGTTATTTCACAGTTTTCTGGGATTCTACCGTTTTTCTGAAACCTTATATAATATTAGTCAATACCTATGTTTGAAATGAACACGTTTCAACATTACGCAATGCAAAAATTTATAAAATTATAGAAACAAAATTTACGATATATTTTTGGACAAGCAGACAACAAAATGTTAAAAGTTAGAACATTCTGTATATGAAATTTGATCTGAAACACAATAGCCAATGAGATGCCAGGAAAGATCTAGATGCAAAATTATGAATATTGAAAATATGGAAAGCAGAAAACGTCAAAAATGATTTTTATATATCATGTTTATAGTAAGGTATTTAGAAACGATTAGTGAATGAAATTGTCAAATAACGAAAAATAAAAAGTACAACAAAAAAAGTGCGTGTAAATCGAAAATCGAGAATAAAACAAAGGATGTGTGGTATCATGGGAAAAAAATCAACAAGCGAGAGGATTGAGAAAAAATAATTTTGAAAGAAAATCAGCATATTTTCGTTACAAAAACCGTTATTTGCCAATACAACAAGGAAATACTAGAAAGAACTGTAGCTGATAAAAAACCCAGATGCAGAACGAATCTTACCTTCTCATTTGAGACATATGCCAGTACAAGGGTGAATTCACAGTCGACAAGGAGGCTGCAGACTGGAAACGGCAGTTTCCAGGAACGGGAGAGCGATCTGAGACACCGAACATTTTCGCTTCAAGAAGCCAAGTACTTTGAACCATAAAGTTACTAAATTCAGTGCATTTAAAAAATAAACTTCTTTTAAATAACCTTTTGATAACACTTGACAAATTGGTATATAACTACTAACCTACAAAAGGGTTACACTTCACTTCACATTAGATAACTCCACTTTTCATGTATATTTTGCTGTGAAGCACTAATTTGAGTTAATTATCGCAAATGGTAACAGTAAGTCTTCCCGAATAAAGGAAATTATTATTTTGATAAATTTCTGACTTATTTTCAATAGTTGATCAGGCAGTGCCATTTCTGAAACTACATCAAGAACACTACCAGAGGGCTCCACAGTTGAACCTACTACTGAGATTCCATAGGCATACCGATTGAGTTAGCTGAGGTAAAGAAAATGAGGTAAAAGAATCAATGGAAAAAAGTAAAAATACATAGCCGCCATAAGAAATATTTATAAGGGTTTATTTATCAACATATTGAATCACATTCAAAGAAGAACTAGCTAAAAAAGATTTGAAAAAATGGTAAAAATAAATGTTAAAAAAAATATATTTTGTTGTTATGATTTCTGATTGTTAAAATATAAATAAATGAATATAAAATAAAAACAAACCGCAAACACCGCATCATAACAATATATATATATATATATATATATATATATATATATATATATATATATATATATATATATATATAATTGATAATTAATATAAACAACTGTTCCTTGAGGTACTGTATTCTAATTGTTCGTTTGTACTGAAGTGCCGTTGTCTATTGTTTAAACTAACTTTCGAATAATTTTAGGGTAATAGTTGTAATGCCAGTGTTTTCCAAGGTTTGTAGTAATTGAATATGGCTTTCTGCGTAGTATACTTTGGCCAATTCGTCAAAGATACATATTGGTTTATTCGATTTTAAAGCTTGTTAAAGGTGTTTGTTTTTAATTAAAATTGCATGCATTTTTTAATAATTTAAAATTTTGTTTTTTGAAATTATTGGGTATCTGTTCAAAATGAAACCAGTCTCTGATTTCGAAAGTTTTCTAAAAATTTTGCAATTGGTTTATACCAAAAGGGGATTCCTATAGTTGAAACTTCTTCTTTGCTAACCTTTTTCTTGTACATTGGTTTAATGATAGCTATTTTATGAGAACTTGGGGAGATCCCCTCAAAAATGTATTGATTTGAGAAGCATAATGGAGTCCCATCTAACATTTGATTTTTTTCTGTTTCAGATTTGATTCCATCTTGCCTTTGATTCTTTCGAATTTTTAAACTTTCGCTTTCATAAAAGCATTACACGAACTTTTTATTTGACGTCTGCGATATTTCTTTTTTTAATTTTTATGACAATTATAGAAGAAAATGGTACCACGCCAGTACTTTGCAGTTATTGTGGTATGGGGATACGAATAACTGATCGAGAAGAAAATCTAGATAACACATGGACATCCAAATGGACATCCTTCCATGAATTCATGGATGTACTATGGACATCCATTTATATCCAAAGATATCTTATGGAATCCGATGGATGCCCAAAAGGAAACAACCTGTACATCCATAGAATATCCTTCAAGTATATCCATAAGATATCCCTCCAGACATGTCAAAAGATATCTTTCAAAGATATCAATAAGATATTATTCAAAGATATCTTTCAGGAATATCCTGAGATATCCTTCAGGGATATTCAAAGATATCTGAAAGATTCCTTCATATTCGAAAGATATCCTTCGGGATATCCATCCATATAGTAATAGGATCTGAGGGAAATGAAATAATGGTATTAAAAACAAAAAAAATTATTAATAAACTCTGGTATCAAAAAATTTCATAAACTTGGGGTTACCAACAAATAAAATGTATTTGTAAACCTAAAATAAAATATTTGAATATTAAATGGAATAATAAAAAATAAAAGTTAAAGAAAAAATAGAATGCTATTTTCGGTCCATCAGGGTGTTTCCTTTATTCTAGGAGATACGATGCATTTTTTGGGCCCTTTCCCTCATTCAAGCAGATGTCTCTTCAGTAGCTTTTATTTTCTGTCGAATCACTGAGGTCAGTTTGAAATGATATGTATATATTCAACGGTAAAATTTTATGCTGAAATCCTGCAAAGAAAATACGGGAGAAATATTATGTTTCTTTGAATTCGGAATACTGATGATGATAATATAACCACTGCATGTTTCTCTCTCTTTATTATAAGTATAATATTTTACATAAATTTTTCTAGGCAATTTTGCATTTCACTGAACTAGCAGTCTGTATGAGGCAATATTAAATTATTATCAAATAAATTGAACAACTGAATGGGTTTTTCACTTAGAGTAGTATACCTAGTTGTCCAGTTTATTTTTTGCTCCAACCACCCATATTCGGAGGCAAACACATTAGTGAACATGGAAGAAAGGATACAGAGTTCCTGCCCTATTTTTGAGATTCTACGAAGTACCAAAACAAGAGTTCTAGAGAAAGGGAAAAGAAAGCATACAACCACCACAGCAGTTTTGAATTTCGATCCAGTTCCCAAATATTCTCTGGAAAGATTCATTTTTTTAGTGCAATCAATTTGGGAAAAAGTTCGAATCTACTGATGAACCATCTTCATCACATGTCCAATTGCCCGGTTCACCCATTTTTTCTGGGCACTGTGACATTTGAAACTCTCGTGATTTTGGCAAATGTAACGACGTGCTTTTTCCCCATTTTGGCAAATATGACCAATATAAATTCCCTAAAACAATAATTGCTACAGATGAAACCATTAATTTCCCATCCCCAGGGATCAAAACGGGAGGAAAATAGAAAAAAAAAGACTTTTGTTTTATTCAGGGTATTACTTCATGACCTTCCTCAACAAAAATAAAACAGACGTCGCCAGTAATTAGTATAGTAGGCTGATGGCCAGGTTCCAAACACATGTATACCCTTTTTTCTGTGGTCGCAGAGGGTCCCCCGGGCAACGTATTTTTTAAAAGGTACAAGGGATCTACGAGAATGCAAATTCATTTATGATTGCTTTTCCCCCGGGATCCCGGATATTTTCTGAAGGATATCTATTTTAAACCCGTCGATGGATATCCATTTGAATCAAGGAAAACAAACATGAGTTTTTTTCCCGAAAAATTTAAACCAAGTACGATAAGAGATGAAAAAACCCCCCGAAATTGACACAATAAAAATCAATTTCAATTTAAACTTTTCATATTTGCCCCCATATTTTAGGGGACCATATGATACTCTAAGGAAACCTTTTAATTTGTCGAGAATTAGGATGTCCAAAAACCAGGGATATCCCCCACCAGAATTAAATGAAAGGGGTACCATGGATACCCTAATGGGGGAATATATGAGCCGTAGAATTATATTTAATTTTAAAAACCCCCAAAACAACCGATGACATTTTTATGTGGCTCAAATTTCTATGGAATGATTTTTAAAACTTTTGAAAGGGAAACATCCAATTGAGCGAGATTTAATGATCATGTCTTATCTTCAAAAAATTAAAAAAAAGTTTTATTGCTGAAAATGTTTTGGGTAATCAACCTTTTTAGATTCATCAAATCGAGGGGTAAATGTTGTTTTTTTAAAAATTGTGATAGACAATGGTTTAAAAAAAAAATTTGTTGAAAGAAGAATAAATTGGAAAAAAGTTTTTTTTTTCAAAATCAGATATTTCGATAAAAACAAAAGTAAAATAAAAATATCAGCAATCAAAAAATTACATTTACTCACTGTGAGACATTTTTAAGGTTTTTTACCTGAATCTACAAAGGGATTGGAAATAATTTGATTCAATATTCATTCTAGGGCAACACAGAATACGCAAAATAGGTTCATCTACCATGGTTGAAGAGAAATCCGTTGCTTTGTTTCCCAAACCAGAGATGAAAAGTTCATAGAATATTTCAATTTTCCAGAATATTTAAACACCCCATGGGGAGTTTTTTTTCCCGGAATGTATAGTTTAAAAAATATCACCAGTACTTATATAACTTCTTTCCCAAAAAAGTTTTCCCAAAGGGGCCCTCAAATTTAAAAAATAAAAATTTTTTTCTTTGAAATTTTTAAAAAGTGAATTTTAAAAAAATTATCTAAATTTCCGATTGACTAAACAAATAAATTTCCCCCTTCGAGATTTTTCTAGGGATTGGCCAAATCGGGAACGGACTTGATTCCCCAAAAAATTTAAAAGGGGTTTGTCTATTTTTTAACAAAACGGTTACCTGAAAATTTTCCCCGAATAAAAGTACTGGATAAAATCGATGGGAGCAACTTTTTTTGATAAAATGCATTTTTTCGACGATACCAACCAGTTTCACCAACGAAAAGTTAATTTTAAAATAAAAAAGTAAAGGGAATTTCAAAAAATTTTATCATGCAAACACGCCCTTTAAAAAACTCAGGGTAAATAATCAATCGCCCCTAAGAGAGGAAAAAAAAATGCAAAACTGCTCGTTGCCCCCCCCTTTCTCAATACATTTTCTTAGTTTTTTGGGGGAAAATCTGGTTCAGATGGCCCCCATAATAAAACCCTAAAATAAGGAGGAGCGCCAAAGCTTAAACCACATTTTTTTCGGTTTGAAGGGGAACATGTTAAAAAGTCCATTCAAATCGTTCTGAATGAATCCAATAACGTTTTTTCATTCAAGGTATGTAGAACGAATGGTCCTATAAGGGGGTTTCCATGAAAGCCCAAACATTCACGTTATTTTTTTTGGGTTTTTTTAATAAAAAACCCCCCTTTACCAGTGAATAAAACTCAAGAAAAAAAAGTCATATCCCCTTTATACCAGGAACCAATTGGATATTCCAGTCGTGCGGGAAAAAATCTTCAGGTGTCATGGCATGTACCTTTGATGTGATATGGGGGGAGAGTTGTTCCCCAATTATTCTAGAAAGTGGACTTGGATGTATGGGGAATGTTCTGATAGGTTTGATGCTCATTAAGGATCATCAGCGACAGCTTCCGGGGAAAATTTTCCCTACCAAACGCCCGCCCAGGGGGCCCCACCACCCCGTTTTGGCAAAACAACCTACAAAATACAAAAAAAAAACAGGTCCAATTAGCATCCCGTCTCCCCCAAGCTGCGATGAAAGCTCGAACGTTTCCCCTTGGGAACGTTGATTGGGAAAATGCTCGGCCAGACGACGGGCTTCTAGCATTACTATATGCTCGTCCATACAATGAATGCAACGCATATTGTTGAATGTAAACCCTTCGTCCATATCAAAACACTTCAAACTGTCCATCAGAATATTGAAATACAATGACAACGCACCACCAACAAAAACCCAAAACGTATTCTAGTTGTCATTTTTTTTTCCGACTAATTTTTTTCTTTCTCAAGGTGATTTTCCAAATCTGTAAGAAATGGGGAAGTAAATTTATTCACCGGATATTTTACCGTTCATGTGCAGCCGTTTTGGTTTATTCGTTTGTTTTTTTAGTTAGGTCTTTTCCCATGGCGTTTTTTTTGCAAATTTATCTTCGGGGTTAAGATTTTTCCCATGAAAAATACTTATCAGTGGGGAATCCCCCAAAATTTGCGAATACAATTTGCAATATCCAAATTTGGGGTTATGGGTTCAGATAACACAACAGAAACGTGCTTATTCCCCGTACTACGAAATATGGACTGTATTCGATATTTCAATGGAACAAAAAAAACCCCGAATCACATAACTTGATATTTCATTTGAAAAAATCTACATTGTGAATGAAACTTTTAACTAGGAAAAGTACTTTTGTTTACGACTTTTTTTTTAAAATTTTTATTATCCCCCCTTAAAATGTTGCATTACTATTTCTACTGTGAACATTTTTTTTTTCAAATAATGGGGGGATCGGGTTTGAATGATTTTTTTTTAAAATCGTTTTCATCGTCTTTTCCAAAAAAGTACCTTTTTTTAGAAAATTGTCTACGTAACCTTATTTTTTTGAAAACATTAAAAAAATTTTCGTATTTTAGTTTTGGGGTGTGGACCATCGGGGGGGTCCGTTCCTGATTTTTAAAAACAAGACTCCCATAAAAACCCTCGAAGGAATTATTTGTTTTGTCGATCACCCAAATTTGATGATTTTAATATTCCTTTGAAATAACAAAAAAAACATTTTTTTTTTTGTAAAAATTTTAGGGGTAACTTGGTAAAAAAGGCTTTTTGGAACAAAAAATGAAGTAAGATGATATTTTTTGACCCCACTATACATTCCCGAGAGAAAAAGGGAAAGTCCAGGGACACCCTGTATAGCTGAGTAGATTGGGGTTTAAATTTTGGAATTCGGTCAAAAAGTTTAAGAAAACCTTTTTCAAGTTTTTATTCGTTTTACTAGTAAGTTGTTTGTTAGTTTTTCAATTTTTAAAATTAATTTGACCGACTAGTCGTCCGATTAATTTGAAATTTGCAGGTGTTATAATTCGGGGGAAATAAATTTTTTATAGAGCAAAAAACAAAATGGCGGCTCCAAGTTGGCGGACGAGTCTTATAATTATGGTCCGATTTTGATTCAAAATTGGTATGAATAATTATTTAATTCAAATTGCGGGCAAAAATGACGGGCGTGTTTTGTGATTATTGTTCGATTGGATCAAAATTTGGGATGTGGGGGGTTTTCGGGGTCGGAGATTATACTTTTTTGTCAAAATTCATAAATTCAAGATGGCGGTCCCAAGATAAAGGACAGTATTGGGGATTATGGCCCAATTCCATTAAAAATTGGTTTGGGGGGTTTTGTAATTAATTTTCTGTCAAAATTTTAAAAATTTTAAGATGGGGGCCCCCAAGATGGAGGATGAATTTGTTATTATGGCCCGATTCGTTTCAAAATTTGGGTTTTGCGGGGTTTTTTGGGTTTTCAGAGTTTTTAAATTTTTTGTCAAAATTTATAAAACCGGATGGCGGCTAAAAAGATGGATGACGATTTTCCCGATTATGGTCATATTTCTTTCAAAATTGGTATGTGGGGTTTTTTCAGGTTGGGAGATTATAAATTTTTTGCCCAAAATGTATGAATTTAAGTTTTGGGATTTCAGATGGCGGACGAGTTCTGTGATTGTTGCTTTCCCATTCAAAATTGGTCAGAATTTTTTCAGCTAAAAACTTACGGGGAAGAGACCTTTAATAACGATGCTTTATTAGGAATAAAAAAGATTAAAGGGAACAAAACTAAAAAGCAAAAAAAATCCGAAAAAAAACCTTTTTCAAAGACAAGCGTTTACCAATAACCCGTAAAATTTTAAACTTATAAGATTTTTTGGTCATCGGAAATATTTTTTTAATAATTTTTTTTTATATTTGGTTTAAAAAGCTTGTCGCACGAATTGTAAAAAAATTAATTTTCCCAAACAGTACCAACCAATCTTTCCCCCAATGAAATTAATTGGTACCTACTTTCATGAACCCTGGCCCGACGGGTTTTTTGGAAAACAAATAATTCAAAAAAAAATAATCAAATCATTGTCAGGATGACTTAAACTCATTTATACTTTTTTAGTCCACGACTTGAATAAAAAGTTTTTCCCCTTTTTAGAAAATTTTTTTTATTGGTTTTTTAAAAATTTTGTAAAAATTTTTTTTATAATGATCTTGTTAAGTATATATATATATATTAAATTTCCTTTTCCCTTTTGTTTTTTACAGTACCCCCGATATTCCTCCCCTTTTATATATATATATATATATATATATATATATATATATATATATATATAATAATACCTCTAAAAAAGTCCTAATTTTAATTTTACGTTTTTTTTGAAAAAACGAGGTCTGGGAAAAAAAGGGGCTAATAAAAATTTCCCAACCTTTTTGAAAAAAAAAGCCTATTTTTTTTTTCCCAAAAGAGACCCTTTTTCTTTTAAATATTTTAAAAAAACCATAATTTTTGGGAAAATTTTTCAATTGGGTATTTTTATGGTGTACCCCTATTTAGAACGGGGCGTGCATGCCGTGCGGTCCCTATTTTCAGCGTTAAATTAAAATTATAAATAATGGGGATAAAGGTTCTGGGATTTTTATTGCCAAAATTTTTTACCCCTTTGAAAATCTATTTTCCGATTATAGCTATTTTTTATAAATTTTGAGTTATTCCCAGAAACCAGGACCCCTTTTTTCGGTTTTTTTTAAAATTTTTAATTTTTTTTCAGCAAAAAAAAAACCCCAATCCCTAATCAAATTTAGCTATTGTTCATATTTTTTTTCAGACTTTTGCAGGAAACTACTTCTCGACTGGTTTTTCCCGCCTCCATGCCCTTTTCTTTTCAAAAAAGTCAGCACCTGAATCTACTAGCAAAGATGCAGATGAAACATTGTCCCGTATAAACCAACAGGATTTTTTTAAACCAAGAAGTTGGGAAAATTTATTTTGGTAAGAATCCCAAAAGTATTTATTTTTAAAAGGCTGCCCACGCACTTTTTTTTTATATTTAATGAAAAAACGATCATTTTTTTTTTTAACTTGTAGTCCCCCAAATTGACGAATTTTCGAATACCCATCTACTAAACTGTCTTTTTTATGTTGCCATTCCCGACCACATGATCACGTCTTTTTCCCGTTTAGAATTTGTAATTTAAAAATATTTACAACAACATCGTTAATTTGCATCTTAGTTTTTTTCCGCTTTTTTTAAAGAGCACTAGCAACCCATTAATCACTGTCACCTGAAATAATCAATAAAACTTAAAAAATCAATGCTTCAAATACAACGACAATAAATTATGCCTATACGGGTAAAAACTTTCTGTCATCAACCCTCTAATAAAAAATTTTTAAAGTTCTTTTCCTTTTTAAAAAAACATGGATTTTTTGGGGAAAACTCGCAGATCATCGCTTCCCGAAATTTTACTATTCTGTTTTCATATGTGGTATTTTTTCCCCCTATGAGAAGGCATATCTTCAACAGAATCATTTATTTTCGGGTCATTTTGCGATAAAAATTCCCCTACCCCTAGCAACAGGATGCAGTTGAATTTATTTGTACCTTGCAGCCGACATTACATTCGAAACCACCCAAAACCTTTTTTTTTTTGGAGCGGGGGAAATAATAGTTTTTTAACAACGGCCAATCAGCTGAGATCCCATTATGTGACCCATTCTGGTTTGTTTGGAAAATTATTTTAATGAGTTTTTTCACCACACTGGGGATATAATTGATCCATTACATCACTAGAAATCTAGGTGGCCCGGATAGACTCCCAAAGCTAAAAAACATGATGAAAAACCGTAATGGAGGGTAGGGGGAAATTTTCCAGGATGGCCAGAGGATGACAGCAGGGGGGTTTTTTCTCCAGTCCTGTGGAAACTGGGTCATGGACGTAATTTCCTGGGGGCCCGTAAGGGAAAAGGTCACACAACCTTTGAGTATTCCAGGATAGCCCTCCTAGAACCCTGGACATTCAAACCACGGTTTGGGGTCGCAAAGCAAGGGCCCCTTTAACGGGGAAAACCGGGTGGACGGGGTTGGGGGGACTGAAAAAATCAGCCCCCCAAAAAAACCATTAACCCCGAAAAGGGGGAAATAGAAGGACTAGAGCTCGTTTTGAACCTTTGTGGAGAAACTCCAAGAGTAAGGAGGGGGGC